>KQ435727.1:2460575-2478279 GCA_001276565.1 Melipona quadrifasciata | reverse complement strand
GAGAATGCCTCTCTGATAAGGATAACTATATAATATCTGTAAGTATTGAAATACATATGCATGACAGATTAGAAACTCGCTATCAAGTTACGATCGTATTTTGATAAGTCAATTTTTATTTCAAGTACTCTACTCGAGATAATCTCTGTTTACGAATTTGCGTTAAAAGTCAATAAAAAATCATTTAAAGAGAGTGTGATCGCGAGTAATCTTATTCAATATTTATAGATAAACAGATATTTCAGCCACGTGAATTCAAACAAAACCGAATCGATAACTCTGTCAAACTTTGCGACATCGTTCTATTTGCGCGATTCCAATCAAGTTTCCTCTCTCCTATTGACTGAAATCTAAATCGCTTAATAACGTTCGATGTTTTTCACGAGCCAGGAAAGAATCACGGTTATATCAGTCTCCGCGCAAATGTCTATATTTCGTACAGTGAAATTACATATCGATCGTATTGAAAATGAAGTACGCACAGTCTCGTATCTCTCTAAAAAGCTTTCTCCGTGACGATCTATCGGGTGATCGCGACGGGAATCTTAGTCAGCAATCGGTATCGCTCAAGCGTGATCATGCTTCGCGTTTATTGGAACGCGATCGGCAGAGTATCGATCGTTTATCAGTCGCATCTGGAACACGGCCTATTAAATCGGTGTCGTTAGTTATCTCTGGTGATTCTTCGAAGCAAGACTACGGAGTACGTAACACAGTCATGACCGGTGCTCCGTAATGGTGCCGGAGTAAATAAAGAAGTGCCGCTTTTGCTTTCTTCGACATATCAGACGGAAAGAAACGGCGTTTGTCGAAGGAGCAACGAAAACAAGCGGATATACTCATGAACGGAATCGCAGAGATACGGGCGTGGAAGTCCAATCAGTCTTCTCAGAATCAGAACGTCTCTCGTGTCCGTAGATAAACAGAAAGCTGTTGACCTAACTTTTACAATAATTCAGATAACAGAGTGAGACGGAGTTGAAAAAAAAATGCCGCGGTTGCTGGCCACCGAGATCTCGCGTCTCTCCCCCAACTTTTCGTCACATTCGCCGACCACTGTGCATCAGTCCACCTCCTACTTAGTTCTGGGTACAAACTTCCACCGCCACTGTATGACTAAGCACCGACAAACTTTCGAGTGTCTGAAGCTTCGCGAGCTCTGAGAATATAGGACAAAGGAGAGTGCCCTCCGAGAGAGGCGTTAAGTCGAGCGGTTTCGACGGGTATCTCGCCGCACGCTTGCAAAGGGGAAAACATTTTTCCGCTTTAACGGCAGCCACTCGTCCCGTTGCTCGAGCCGCGATATTAGAGGATACTTCTACGTAGGAACGTCATGGGGTCCAGGATGGGGTCTAGAATGTAAGTAAATTCGCACGGAATGTGAGTAGATTCGAGACGCGTGTTTCACATTTGCCTACGAACTTTTTACCCTTCTCTTTTGGTCGTTCGTTGGCCGTGCGTGTTGTCTCACGCGTAACGAGCACGAAAGGCCAACGCTCGGCTGTATGACTCTTGTTTTTACGAACGATCGTGAGCGAAACAAACGCTCCGTGATTCAAATATATTCGATTTTCCTTCGCTTCGATCTTTCTTCGTTTTTCGTAGTTTTTTTTTCGTTTTCTATCGCTTCGCTGAAGTAATCAAGCGTTTTTAATCATGAACCATTTGAAAATAAAAATACTTTTTTTACTCACCAGAATGTACGTATTATTAGACCTCGCATACGAGGACGAATTATGATCAAACCGATCGTTTTTATTTTCTCTTTTTGCGATGCGCCGCGCAAAGACCAAAAAAAAAAAAAAAAAAACGGATCAGCGATGTTCGGAAATGATTCGCTACGCTTCACGTACGTGTCACGCTCAAGTAGTATAATAATTACACAGTATAATTGCGTCTTGGCTCGAGGATAAATAGGAAAGTGTGTCGAGAAGTTACTCTTATGCGCAAGTTTCTCGTAAACTGAACCGACCATTTTTCGCGAAATTCCCAATGCGATCTGATACGTCTGAACGAAAAAATGTAAAAGGAAGAGCTTTTGTGCCAACAAGTGATCTGTTAAATTATTCTGTTCACCAGTTTTAGTTACGCGCCCGCGAGATTATCCGGCGAACTTGAGCACTTTGTTTCATAATTCGTATTTTTCGAAATACTCGGAACGCGTCAATTTCTTTCTTTCTCATTTCTTCTTTTCCTTTCATCGTTTGATCATGTCGAATGGCTACGACGCGGTAACGCAACAGAGACTGTGCGTACAGGGCAGGATTCGTCAACCATCCGGTCAAACGCGCCGAAATCGAATGGAAATTACTCCGGGGCTGCCGCGACGCACCGCCTGGGCTCATTTACCTTGCCATTATGCTTCGCTGACTAATTCACACGGGGAATCATTAGTGTCACGTCGAGACCGACCTTCGAAATGTTTGCGGAATTTAACTCCTATTTACGGGAGTGCTTAGATTCACGTAATCGTGCCAATTCACGCGTCCGATCCATGGTCTTCGTTTCTCAACTTGTTTGAGATTTCTTAGCTTGAGATTTAGCATAGCCAATAATTTGGATGAGCAAATAACTTTTTCTCTCGTGAAGCGTTTACAAAAACTCGCGATCTTTCGGAGGTAAACAGTCACGCGACTCCACGTTTTCCTTTGAATATTTGCCTTATTGCGCAGATAGGAGATTGATAAGATATTTGTGTCAATCGCAGATACTCAATGACCAATGCAGCCCAAGATAATCCATTGCACGATCGAGGAAAAAAATTGTTGACGAGTTGTTTTCACTGAAGATTTCTATAATTAATCTAAGTCTATAATTAATTTAATTATCAATCCTTGGAAACGTGAACCGTGATTCTTCCACCTTAGGAGACCAATTTAAGAAGACTTTGCAAAACTGATTAGGAGGAGAGCAGAAATCGTCTTCTATAGAAATTTTAAAAACCGAGATAAACTTATTTGCCATCTCTTGTTTCCTTGGTGATCGACGATCATCAAAGAAGATTACTGGATCAACGAGATTACGTAAAATTTTAAACAAATGCGTTTTATCATTGTGCAAACGATTTGTTGATTGTACGACGTGAACGCAGCTTTTCTTCAATGGCCGCCATAAATGTTCATTATTATTTATTTTATTTTTTTCTCCATCCCCGTCAATTACATTCCTTTCCCTTCATTCTTTATTAACTAGGCCATTGAATGTTATTTAATTTTTTGCAAACTGGAGTAGTTGGCAAATATTTATACAGCAAACAATTCACGTCTTATGCTTTTCTTTCTGTTATAAATTCTTGTTACCTGTTTTTTATCATATCACCTGTTGCCGATTGAAAATGTTTCATTGAGACTAACTGTCGGGGGAATGATTAATGAAGCAAATTTCTAGATACTGCTTCGATTACGAAAGTAACATTTTATCGATGTTCTGATGAATCTTTAATACAAACTCGTTTCGATACGACCCGATAAATCATGTTGACCCGATAAATCGGGTAATTAGTAGCTATCACTTTTCTATTTTATACATCTTTTAGATTAAGACATTTGTAGTTTAAGATATAGTTTCGAGTTTGTTAGAATTCTTTTTAACCAGTATTGAAGAAGAAAAAAAAAAGATTCCAGACATTCTTCTCACAAATTTACCTCTGATTCGTTCTTTGACTGTTGTTAGAAATCGTTATAATTCACGTCGTCGCGAGTAAGGAAGTTATTATTCGTAATTTCGCATTCGCATTATGAGACACTTAATAGTTTCTGCGATTTTTCGTATTGGATTCGTTCTTCAGTTACGAGATCCATGGATCAATTTCGAATGCAATAGTGTGTCGATATCGACGATGCAATGAAAACGATAGATTACAGCTATTCCAATTGAAACACAGTGGCATTGCATATCGAGAGAGGCGTGAGCATAAAATCGACTGAGAAACACTTGTTGAGAAAAACAATTCCTCTGTGAAATTTACTGTGCATTTTCCACCTGCAACGTTTAGCCTTCACAACTGGCGTTCATTATTCCACAGCTGTTTTATGATTTTCAGGTTCGTCATATCACACAAGCCATTTCTCGGAAAGTCAAAATTATTATCAGTTCTGTTTCTTTCAATTCTCGAATTGAAACGTCGCATCAAACAAACTTGATTCTTCTGTTATTCTCACGAGCTTTGTTTCTCTGGAAGTCCAAGCAATCGACACTAGTTTCCGAAAACTTGTTAACCAAAAAAAAAAAAAATCTCAAAATACGCGATTAAGTTTTGATCTTACAGAAATTAAATGACCGACAATTTCGCAGGGAAAATTTCGACAATTACAAAAGCCGATTCTACGTTCGATCCATTATCATTTCTGTCTTTCCTGTTTCATCCGATCGGAACATGGTGGATAAAATGCCATGGAATCGTGCCAGGCAGATCGCGAGAGATCAACGAAAACGGAGTGGCGATATCGGCTTTCAATTTTGCTGGACGATCGAACGGCGCGGGGAAAACCGATTTTTCTATAGGCCCGGGTTGCATATACACGGTCGATGTAACAATAAACCGTCGCACGTTAGTTGCAACTAAGCTGTCGCATCCGGTCTAAGCCGGCGTAAACCAGTTTCATTTGATTTTTCTCCGGTTGTTCCCGATGAACTGAATAAGACAAAAATACGCGCACACGAGCAAGCGGACGTGAACGCGCGTGCTCGCCCGCGTTGCCTCTTATCTGTCGCGTTATCTGTCGGCGTGTCAACCACGGGAAAATCGCGCGCTCGGGTTTTCCTGCCCACGTGGATCATCGAGAGCATCATTCGACAGAGCAAAACCCGCCACTTTTCAACGCGGCATCGCCACGATAAACAAATTAATGGCGCGCACGGGACGTTTAACCCGAGGATTTCTCTACCCTGGAGGCTCGATATTTTCGGAGCGCGTTTCCGAGGAACATTTCCGTGACGTTTTCATCGAGGAAACGGCGATTCCATCGTTTAGCGCCATTTTCGGCAATTACGATCACTTCAGTTTGCGCACAACGACTCCGGAAAGTATCCTCGATCAAAAAGTTATAATTTTGTGAGAAAAAACATATCGTACAGCGAACATTAAAAGATCGTTGTAAAAGAGAGACAATTCGATCTTCAAGATTATGATAAATTTAGTTGCGAGAAATATTCTTCATCGCCCGTAAAGGCCAGTTTGAATTTGCAAAATTTTCGAGATGACGCAAGTAGAAATATAATTTTTGGAGGAAACGAGTTCAATATCGCAAAGGTGGAAGTTTCCCGCTTCAAAGCGAATTCAGTTTTCTGTTTCACTTTTTTTTTTTTTTTTTGCAAAGTTATAGCAGTTTAAAATAACAATAATTTTTTCATCGAGAGTGCAGATACTTTTTGGAGCCAGTGCATGTATGTACGTATATCCTGTTGGCGGGTCGATAATTGGCGTTACTCGCGTCCTTTATATCTTTTTTTGGCTCAATTCTATTAACAAATTTCGAGAGATGAAACAGTCACGCCCATTTCCTTGTTTCATTTCCATGTTAAAATATTTTCCAAGAAGGATAAGAGCGCTAAGGAATTTTTTTGCAATTTTAGACATTTTCGTTAATGTTTTTTATTAGCAGGATGATAATTAATTCCGTTCTTTTTCCTTTTATCTCAGTTTTACGATATTCTTTGATACGTTGAAAGTTCTTTTATTTAAGTAGATTTACAAAAAATCAGAATGTGCGATTTTCGTGAAATTATTATGATAATCAAGGACATGTGAATCGAGTTACGAACGAACTCGTTCCTTTAGTTAAAATTTGAATATTTAAGAAAGCAACTATTTTTGCAAATGAAGCGAGAGTAGGAAGCAGTTTCTCCGTAGTTTTTCAATTAAGTTAAAACGATTCGAAGCTTACTTCTCAATATGATCGTCAACGTCAAAGAGCGACATAATGTTCCTCGTCAAGGATTGTGTAATTGCCAGATACGATCAGTCATTAGATACTTGAAAAGAGCCACGGTTCGAACCGTGGAATTTCGTTAATTAGCCGATACCTACTAAAGCGTGAAGTACATATCCCGATATTTTACGTAATCGTTCCGATGGCAATACAATTTCTGCGTTGAAACGTTGTTCGCCGCACCTTAATTGCGAGGTACGCAGATCGCAACTGATGGATTTTCCATCTTTTTTTACCAAACAACTCTAAACAAATCGATCGTGTTGCACGATCCTACATGTTGGAGCAAATTTCTATCCCGACGATCTTTAAGCGAAAGTAATCTTTCGTTATTTTTCAAACATTTTTGTATCTTTTATTTTGAACGAACAGACCCTTCGTCGGATTACTTTACGACGAGCATATAATTTACATGAAATCTGCACGGTGGACGACCTGCGTGATGGGAGAGCGAGTGGGAAGGCCAGAAGTTAAGAAGGACCGATCCTTCCCCTCTCCGTCCGTTTCACTTCTCCCACTGTCCTCACGGGTGGTCAGAGCTGACTCGTGGGCATACGTTTACCTTCAAAGACAGTTGCTGCAGCAACGAGACGGCTGTGGCCACCGGACGACGATAGTGTTCTCCGCCAACACGTGTGTCGATCCGTGATTTTCTTTTTTTTCTTTCATTTAACCGCGTGTCGCGAAATTAACGAGTCGCACGCAACCGGTGGACGCAGCGTAGAAGATAGCGTAGGCGTAATCGCAAAAGGAAACGAAAAGTGGCTGGACACCTGTTTCGGACGTGATTCTTCGTTTCCAGCAACGACACGTTACCGATAACAACGAGCACTGCTTTTAATCGTGTGAGTGTAGTTTGTTTCAACCCGTTGAATGTTAAAAAGGGGAGTTGGACGTAGTTGTTTACGTCATTTCATTTTCCTTGAAAATAAATCATAGGACAAAGCTGTACTTGTGTGAAATTATCCCTAACGATTAATAATAGTTTACGTAGTAATTGAAGTTAGTCATCAACAAACGCTCATTAAACAGACGTTGATTCGTTGGAATAAGTAATTAGACGTCGAGTGCTCTGCTCCATAGTTGAGGGATGCTTCAAATTATCAAATCTGATCCAATATCAGTATGTCTTGTTCTCATTAAATCCTCCCGTATTTTCATCCTTCATTTCGCTGTTCATTCCGGAAGCGAATCGTCAAAACAAATGCAATGATCAAAGATACACGCGATCGTAATTACAAGAGTACGCGGGAATTAGATCTGTGATCGTTTGTTTCTTGATCGAGATAGCTCTTGATTCGGAGCAGCGTCGAATGGCTGCAGTTATTCTTTTCGTTCGCGTACGGTAGCACGAGGTTGCGCCGTGTTCGTCGAAGATGCAGGCCCAATTGCACGTCAAATTAAGAAGAATAGGGATCAGATGGAAGCGTTTAAGCTGATGGTTACAATTGATCGTATAACTGGACTGCGTTTCAAGGTAGAGGATACACTCTCATTACGTTTGTTCCTCTCGTTCCGTTTGTTTGGTTCCGCCTCGTTTCGACTGATCGAGTCGCGATATTGTAATTGGCCAGCCGAGTTCAACTTCAATTTAGTCGACTTTAACGTCCCTGTGTGGATCGTGAGCTACCCGAGCAGGTTTTTACGCCAACAACTTCAATCACAGGGGTTTGTTGCGGATTTGAGTAGTAAGAAGAATTTAATTATACTTTACACTTGATTAAAAATTGGCAGTAATTTGAACATATTACGTAAAATCGAAAACAGCGTATCGGTAGCGTGTGTCGTCAGTAATTAGCAAGAAAATATTTTTTGCATAACTGAGGAAACATTTATGTTTCGAGAACTTCATTGCGACTTTTTTGCGCGAGAAATATTCAAAAGTCAGGTGCTAATCGGATACTATTCGTTGAAACTAGTCGGGGCGATGAATGAAAAATTAGAGGAAACGTGGAAAAGATACGAGCAGCAGCTCGCGGTAACGCAATACGAAATACGAATACGTACATACGGCGTCTTTATTGAAGAATTAGGATTCTCTATGACGGATCGTTTAGATCGTTAAACATATGTTAAATGACGAGCGGTGACCATCGCGAAATTACGCGCGAAGGACGATCAAAACCTGGACCCTCAGCGGCGATCAAATCTTTACGGTTGTTTCAGCAAAGTGTCGTTTCGTTTTTTCCTTGGTCTCGCGTTTAGGTAGTTCGCCACACACGCGTGCAATAACGTCGCGTAATGTTTCGTATCATTGCGAATTATCGCGACGCGATTTTCTACGCGTAAAGTTGGAAACACGAAGAAGAAACGTCACGAAGAAGCATGGCCATTTTCCTTGGTTAATATAACGGGCTAGCATTCTCTTATTCTCTCAAGATTTATGCTGTGTTTCACCGTTCGAGCAAGATTCTGTTACATTGACAACAGTCGCGAGGTAATGGATTAAATATTTTTAATTAAATGAAAAAGAAGAAAGATGGAAAGAGAGAGAAAGAGAGAGACGGCGCAAAAAGAATGGTAAAACTTCAGAAGGACATTTTAATGAAGAAGGCTGTAACATAATTTAGGAAACGAGAGATCTTGCAGCGATTAACAATTGCGAAGGATCCGGACTCGAGTTTCCGTCGCGAGATTCTCTCGGTTGCGAGATCCTCCGCGCGCGATGCCACGTGCCAATAATCACAATTTATTTATCCTTTCGCGCGTGTTTGGAACAAAACAAAAAAAACCCAAAGAGGAGTTACATGAGAGTTGCATGTCGGCGATAAACAACAATAAACCCGATGATTTACGACGACAACGCGGAACGTGCTCATTTTCCACCAACGTGGCCAGCTTCAACGTCCATATTTAACCTCCGGCGTAGATTGAAGGGCAGAGACGGATCGTTTCCTCTTTGAAACGTTGAATCGGTGTCGTGCAGTTGGTTACGGAGGGATCGTCAAGGAGACAGTTGGCCGCGAATCGCATACAAATGTATCCACTTGTATCGGAACGTGCAACACTCTCAGACGCGCTCTTTCCCATTAGAAAGTCAATGATGTTCCTCTGACGGAAAAAGGTCATCGTTCAGCGAAGATCGTGCCGATAGATCGATCGATTCTTCTCCTCTTTTGAAACGTGTACATTGCACATTGATGTTTGTACGTCGAAATTCTTGGAAAGATTGCGATCGTTTCGAGGAAAACGAGTGGCAGCGTGTCTCTTCCGTTTAGAAATAGGTCAGCAGCCAGTGTTCGAGAGTCATGATTCGATGACGCGTTCATTTGCGTGTTAATAGCGTGGACGATGGACGATGTGAACGCCTCCGTTTGCACTGGTTTTTTCTCCGTCTCTCTTCCAGTGTCCACTCCGCTTCGTTTCATGCCAGTAGAAAATCGAGAACCGTCGCGAGCAGTTGGTCGCGATCGCGCATCGAGTTCGCGCGAACACGCGGTCAGCTCGTTTCCCTTTTTATCGGACCTTGCGCCGACGATTACGGCTCTATCCAGTTTCCAGCCAACTTTTCTGGCAACGGTTGATCTCACATCGACGATTTCGCTTTTCGCGTCGGTTTGGCGATAATCGATTGACCAACGGGCGACGATAATTCAGCAGCACGATAATTCGTCTCGCTATCGCGTTACCACTGGACACACACCATTGTCGATGGATGACAGGTGTGAAAGTCCCGTTCGTGACTCCTCCTTTCCTTCGTGTTCTCCTCCTCCCCCCTTTTTCACATTCTCTCCCCTATCCAATCTCGCGGTAAAAGCTCCGACAGCCCGATCTACTCTTACTTTTATGTAATGTCTTCGCGTTCAATCGCGTCGTTCCCGCGTATTTCTGCGGTCAGTCGACCGATCGAACGGCGTATTGATCTTCGACGTAGGGTCAATGAAGAGACGCCGCCCGCGGATCAGGCATAATTCTCAAATCTCTGTGTGTTCGCAGCCTGACAGGCAACGAGGAGGACAGCATGAAGCTCTTCTGCTCGCAGAACGATGACTCGCCGACGACGAAAGATGGCACAGGTAATTGCTTGCCTTTCCAATCTATGTTTGCGGGTTTGCTTTAATCTTTCGATCGGAATCGGCATCGGCATGCATTTTCGACGTGGTGCCGATTTCCAGGTACGTGCAAAGTTAAAAACTTTTCGAGGATGAAATTTGAGGTTTCACATCTTGCAAAAAGCAAAATTTTATCGGCATATAGAAATTTATCGTGTAATATGCGACGTAGATGGTAAGAATTAATAATAGAAAGGATATTGAGGAACTTGGAAGGAAGATGGTACAAGCGATAAAATGTCAATAGAAGTTAAAGATATAATAGGTATCAGTGTCATTTTCGTAGGTGATATACAAACAGTATCCCTATAGAAAACAAATATTTGGCATGCGACATATCGCACTTGAGGCGATATGTTAAGACATACGGTAGAAAAAACGCTTACGAACATTGAAACAGGTTGCTGTACATACTCGTAAAATCATTGAAATTTAGGAATGAAGGAATCTCTTACGTAAACAGAAACCCTGAAAAACATTTTCAGATATTATAGGATTTAATATTTTTAATATTTCACTCTTGTAATAATAATCCTTTTCCACGTAATGTCGTTTAATATCTTCAGAATGGTGTACCTGTATCATTTTCCTCTTGAGTTCTTTAATCAAAGATTTAAATCTGGTAGCGTTTTTTACCGAGTGATTTAATTCCTATCATTTTCATTTCCTCTTAGATTAACCTTAATCGAATCGACCTCACGAACGTAAGAGCACGACATTCGTTAAATAAAAATTTACTTTTGACTGTCAGTGGTGTTAATTAACCACGCGTACCCGTTTTGCCAACTACCGACGCGATTTGCCCGACGCGTCCGTTTGTCTTGATCAGTCGTAATTTGAGTTAATCGTTTACTGTTGCGCGTTGTTTATTGCTGGAACCGCAACGAAGCATGCAAAGAACGTGCTTGTTCTTCAATGTTATCTTTTCCTCGAGCAGAATCCCTTCTTGTTTCGCGAAAGGAAATCACGAACTGTCTTCGTGTTGTTTAGTGACGCGATTCATTAACAACGCCTAAATCAATTACAGTAACATTCCGGTTCGAAGTTTGCGTCAAATGGAACACAACAGTGTTCGTTTGTGCGACAAAGAGGCAAGAGAAGGAGAGAGAGGGACGGGATGAATCGGTTTTAGCGATGACGAAGAAATCAATGGCGCGACGGTACTTGGCCAATGATCGTGAAACGAAAAATGATTTAAAAGTGAATGCATTACGTGCAACACGTGAAATCAGCATTTCCTCGTTCTCTTTTCTTTCCTTCTAACCATCCTGAAAGAAAAGAAACAACAGCAGACGATTTTCTCCGAAGAATCTGCTGGTCTCGAACGATCAAGACTCTCGCGATCGATCCCAGTCTCTCCTTCCTTCTCCGAACGATAGAATTTTCAGATCGGGCTGAATCGAATGATATCGTTGATCGTTTAGAAAACCATGTTCTTCGCAGGGGAAAAGAGAGGATCGGGCAGGAAGCAGGAAGTGGATCGTTTCGGATACTATCAAATGATTATGTTCGCGATAATCAGCCTACCTCTGTTCTTGTCAGCAGGATTTACGCTTGCCTACGTATTCACAGCCGGCGAAGTTAAATACAGGTACGTATACGACTGATGCAACCGCCAATTTTATTTTGTTTTCTTTTTTCTTCAGATCTTTTTTTTTGCTCTCTTTCTCTCTCTCTCTCTCTCTCTCTCTCTCTCTCTCTCTCTCTTTGTGTATAATTTATCGCGCGTATCCACGGCTGCTTTGTTGCTCGCATATTGATTCGCGTTAACTCGCGCAGAGAGAGCGAATCAGTGCCGTTTATGAGCTTGTGCTCGGACGAATAAACTCCGGCGAGCAGGCTTGAACAATGTCGCGTCGGTCAAGTGGGCACTCAACGACGAGCACCTAATACTCCGCGATTACGCCGAAGTGATCGAACATCGAATTATGTAATCGATGCGACGGATAATCGATTACTTTATTAGCCAGCTTGTTAACCCCTTCGCGGCAGACGAGCGTTAGACGCGTACACGGCGATCGCCGTGGATAGCTTTCGCGCGATTAAGTGTATTTTATTAAGATAACTCACCCGCGCTGTTAGCGAATCCAACTTGCTCGAATAATATCAAATTCATTCCCTATATTATTCTCGGTACCTCTTGGAATGTAATATCGTTGGCACGGATCGTCGAGATAGATCAACGTTAACACGTCGCGTTTATACTAGAACTTACACTAGATCATTCGTTACTGAAGCCACGGCAAGCTTTTCAGAAGGTCAATATTCACTTCCATTGATATTTCATTTCATTTGAAACTCTTCGCGTGTCAATACATCTTTATCCAACGAATGCGAATGAAAGATAGTAGACCTAAACAATCGGAGGGGATTTTGCGATATTTTTATTAGAAAATGGGAAATTATAAAAAGAAGACATTAGGATTATTAAAAACTCGAAGAGACTCGTCAAGCTCTAATTCCTTAAAATTCCTATTTTGACAAGTGATTAATTAAATAAAAAAAAAAAAAAAAAAAAAAAAAAAAAATACAGGTGTGCGGTGCCAGAATGCGAGAATCCATTGAACACAAAGTTTGACGTGCCGTGGATGACAGACTCCGTGCCGCACGTGTCGGAGATGTCCAAGTGCACCCGTTACGTCGTCCGGAATCACACGGGGGTGTGCACAAATCAGACTTTCAGTAACGCCACACAGAAATGCGAATCGTGGGTCTACGAGCCATCGGAGAACACGGTGCTCAGCGAGGTAAAGTTCAAGAGCTCCTTCGACGGATCGAAGCTAATCAGCGTTAGATGACTCACGTTTGTTCTATCGTTTCCTCGATACAGTGGGACCTCACTTGCGACGCCAATCGATGGAAACTCACTCTTGTGGGCACGATAAATAACGTCGGCCAATTTGTTGGACTGATCTTCGCCGGATACATATCGGACAAGTAAGATAAATAATCATTGGAATTTGCTACTGTGAATCTCTGGAATTTTTTACATTTCAAAATCTATGGAACTAGAAAGAATCTTTTCGTCAATTTAAAAGGAATGATTGAAAGGACGCAAGAGTTAATTAATGAGACTGTGGACGTTTGGCCAAATTTTTATTTTTGCAAATATAATTCCGAAAATAGATAAGGTTGTCTTAAGTAGACAACGAACAAGCGTTGTATTCAACTGTTTCAAATATTTCTGAACAAATTTTTGCTTTCAAATTCCCACGGTCTGTTAATAATTACTCTCGATCGGTTCGAATCAGATTCAGGAAATGAAGTTTCCAATTCGAACCGGACGTCCAACGACGTTCGATCGAAGAAGAGGATGGAATGGGAGTTCTTTTAAGGGTAGATGCAACACTTTAGTTGAGATCCGATGGAAATCAACAGGTCGTTAGTTCACCTGTCGAAATCACCTCGCGAGACATGAAATAATTAAGGCGAAATAGATAATTTGATATCGAATCGCGGCGAATCAATACCGAGATCTATGAAGTTTCTGTCAAGTTCGCTTCTTGCAGTTCAAACCAGTAGATATTCGAGCTTTTTAGAACGTTTTATGACACGTGCTACGGTGATCCCTGGGGAACCGAAACTCTGGTATTCAGAAAGACGACTTTCGCGAGTTGCTGGTTCGTAAATTCTAATTCGAAGTCGGGGAATACTTGAGATTGTCCAGAGGGGAGATTGTACTTAAATGAAACTGTACTTTGCACGAACTTCGAGGATCTATGACAGTGATTCGAACTCCGATAATGTTTTTCGAGGAGTTGGTAACCAAAACCACCCTTGTAAAATTTTTTTCAATACTTTTGATAATATTCTATATTCATAAAATGATTTGCTGCAAAAAAGAAAATATTTGCGTATTATTCCAAAATACAAAAAAATACAAAGCCACTTTTTTGCAGAATAATACTTGCGCGAGCTGTTCAAGCCACTGTTGTTACTGTTATCATAACCGTTTAAACGATGATTTAACGTACTGGCATAATTTAGTCCGATAACAGCAGCGAAAAAGAAAAACATTGATATGTCAAGTGTTTTTTCTTTGTTATTTTTATTTTGCAAAGAGGATGCTACACCAACTTCGATACGACTTTATGATTAATTAATTGTTCTTTAGAGAAATAGAAATCTATAAAGTTCCTGAAACAGAGATGTTTTTGTATTCTTCTGGAAAAGTATCAGAATCAACAATGATAGATAGTTTTTGAAACTTTAGAAACCCTTTCGTTCCTCTTATCGAACATTTTCCGGTGTTACATCGAACGCATCGTTCGTCGACAGTCTTTAGGACAGTCGCAGATGACTGCTTACAGAAATTTCGTCGCGAAAAAATTCTTGACGGCCGTTAAAATTTTGTTTCGTTACTTTCAGATACGGAAGACGCACGATACTGACGCTCACCACGTTCCTGAGTGGAATCAGCGGCCTGATACATTCCTTCTCCGTGAATTATTGGATGTTCCTCGCGTTCGAATTTATCGACGCGACTGTCGCGGCCGGTATCTACAGCGCTGGATTTATTTTAGGTGAGTTAATAACGAGGCAAAGTAAGGGAAGATGTTCGACGTGAATAATGCTGATATAAATAACGGCCATGTTTCACATGCCGCCCGGCCACTCGATGCAGGAACCCTTCGATATCGAAAAACGTAACCGAAGGTAACCATCGCGGGCCCTCCAGTTTGCCATTGCCCACCGTCGTAATTTCACCGATATTTCATTTATCCGTACATACATATACATTCGGCGTGTATTATATAATGCATGCGTGTGATAGAGCCAATAATTTTTCGAAAAAGCCATTTTGACCATCTATCGCGCGGCTTTATCAGATAAATGACTCGGATCAGAATCGATGAATACGATAGAATTCTGGCCGGTTAATTGAACAACGTGCATCAATTATCGTTCAGTGATCGTTAAACATTTTCTCGCGTAAAAAGATCGGCGACTTCTTTCTGCCTTTTTTCTAACACGAGTTTGTCGAGCAAAGTAACAATCACAGCTTAATTGGTTTCGTTCCACCGGGAATATGACTGGTTAAAGCGGCAAGAAATTAAGTGCGTGGTCTGACCGACTGTCATTACGACGAATGAACAATGTAGCTATTCTCGCGAGGATCTATATGCTTGCTCGTGTCGTAGCTACTCTAACATCTTTTAATATCAATAACAACTTGCTTGCTAACAAGTATCTTCGATACTTCGTACGGTTTGTATAAAAAATGAACGTGTCTGGCCTTGCGTAGTACAGCAACCAAAAAATATAGAAAAAATTCAATTAAATACAATGTATATATATATAGCAAATGTAGCAAAAGTGTATTCAAACTTTTGGCTGGTACTGTATGTCTGTATTGTTCCAACGTATATTCATCAGAGGTACGCAGTTCACCAGGAAACGTATCCACTGTAACGATAGCCTAGAGCGGTAGCCGAGTAACTGAAAGTCTACCGTATAACCAGCGTGTGATTGTTTTCAGGGATGGAAATGGCAGGAGTAAAAGGCAGAGTACTGGCCAGTACGATTATCTGCTGTCTGTTCGCTGTGGGTGAGATGTTGCTTGGATTGATCGCTATGTGGCTTAGATCATGGCGTGTGATACTTCGTATGGTGTACGGGCCGGCATTGCTGGCCATACTGTTGCCGGTTATGATCCCGGAATCAGTCAGGTAATTTCCTTTAGCGACTGTTTAATTCGCATTGTCTGTGGGGCCTTGTTAACGATCTCGAGAGACGAACCGCCTTAAATGACCGAAGATATCGTCGTCGTTGCCTTCCACGACATCCGGCTAATTAACTGGTGGACCTTTCACGTCACCGTGCCCTTGATCGGACCTCGGTGACTCTCTAATTAATTAACGCGGATCCCGATACCGAACGGGGGATCGTCGTCGTCGTCGCGTAGGCCGCTTTTAATCTTAGGTCGTTAAAAAAAGAAAGAAAAGAAAAAAAAAATCGTAACCGCTTTCCAGCAGATCACTCTTCTCACCGTTCTTTTTTTTTTTTTATCTACGCCGTAGGTTATCGATAAAGCGTGTCTTATGCAAAGATACACTCGATCGTTTCTCCCTTCGAAAATTACTGTAAGGGAGGTCACAAAAACTGGATGTATTAAATAACTATAAAAAAAAAAAAACAGAAAGAAAAAGAGAACAAAAAAAAAACACACACACACACACATGCCATTTTCAAGGTGGCTATTGGCGAATGGAAAACACGAAAAGGTGGAGAGTATTTATCGGAAAATGGCGCGTATTAACGGGCTGCAAATCTCCGAGGAGGCGCTCGGCGCGTTCAAAGATATGAACATGGTGAAATCCGAGAAGGTAAGATAATTTTACTCTGCTTTTTGTGCATTCAGCACCGCTAGACTGCTTTCTTTTTTTTTTTTTCTTTTTACCCAGATTCCGTTCTTCCAATTACACTCACGAACATTGCATAAAATCTGCACAAAAATCCGCAATCTATTACAAAACGAGCAAAAGAGACTCGAGACCTGTATTAAATTAAATACACGTACAATGGCGTTTCGTCTTTCAGACGGAGCAGCTGGCGACCGAAAGGAAGTCACCGGCGATGCAAATTTTGAACAGCTCGGTGATGATTACACGGCTGCTGGCCTGCTCGTTCTGCTGGCTGACCAACACTTTCGTGTACTACGGGCTCTCGTTGAACTCGGTGGCCTTCGCCGGTGACAAATACGTTAATTTCATATTAGTCGCCATCGTGGAAATCCCGGCTTACTTCCTGACCTGGTTCCTCACCGATTACGTTGGCCGTAAAGTTACCCTCTCCTCGTCTTTCTTATTGAGCGGAGCGTTCTGTCTGGCTATACAATTCGTACCGACAGGTAACCTGGATTTTCTTTCTAGAATTTCCTCTGCAATTTACAGCAGCTTTGTCTTCCGTTTTTCTTCTTCTTCTTCTTCTTCTTCTTCTTCTCTTTCGTGCCATTCGCTTCGGGAACGTCTCGGGACGGATCTCGATTAATTTATAAAGGGAGATGTTAAGTGGGCCAACCTACCTATTGCAGGTTCGATGAGCTTCCTACCGTTGGTCCTGTACTTGGGCGGGAAATGGTGCATCACGATGTCCTTCTCAACGATTTACATTTACACGACGGAGCTGTTCCCCACGAACTTGAGACACTCCCTCCTTGGAATTTGCAGCATGACTGGCCGCATGGGGTCAATATTGTCACCGCAAACACCTCTTTTGGTGAGTCCGACCACACCGCAAGAATGTGCATCGAAACCGCTTGCTCTTTATCGTGGATAGTACATGCGGGAATAAAGATTCTGATTTATCGGTGTGTTAAGTAATTTGGCAGACGTGCAATTTTTGTAAATTAATACAATGAAATTAATATCATCGGTTGGCTAATAAACTCTCGCAACCTGTAATTGTGAAATCTTGTCACTTGTCTTGCGAATCATCTTTTTACCAATCGAGAGCTTTCGACTTGTATATGCCTTTCGTATAATTTTGTTATACTTGCGCTCCAAAGACAATCTATGAATCATCTTCGTAACACGAGAAACATACACACGATGTCGTTTCCCTCGCGTTTTCACGTGTCTTTCTGTCACGCAGGCACAAATCATGCCGGAACTGCCGTTGATTCTGTTCGGATGCTTGGCGCTGGCCGCGGGGTTGCTGTCTCTCTCCTTTCCGGAAACGTTGGGAACGAAACTTCCGGACACGGTGTGGGAGGCGGAGAAT
>KQ435727.1:2421170-2431288 GCA_001276565.1 Melipona quadrifasciata | reverse complement strand
CGTTCGCCAAGACCACGTAACTTTTTCGAGGTAATTTTATACCGGAGGATGAAAGACGCATTGGAAGATGCTTTGGTAAAATTAGTTTCCAGGGGCAGAAATTGTTATCCGAAAAGTCTTTACTGTTCCGGTAAACCGTCGCTGAAATTCGTTGGTTTTTTCCTTTTTCCTTTTCCTTTTTTTTTTTATTGCTCTTTGAAAATCTTTCGAAATTGATACGACGACGGTGAAGAAGTTCGATTAGATGGATAAGTAGATTCTTCCTCGCGTTATCGTGGCCGGGAAGTTTCGCCTTTAACGCCGGAGGAGGCCAATCACGTCGTTTTGATTCGCTAACGCGTTTACAGAAGTTACCGCTTGTTACCGCTAAGAAGCATAATTATTCGGAAAGTTTTAATTCTACAGAGAGACGAGTATTATTTTGTTTCGGTTAATGGCAGGTTTTCTCTCTTTGGCGATTCTTTTTAAAGTACGTTCAACACAGCAATGTCAGCGAAACTGGAAACTTCGGTATTTCCACTTTCATTATTAACTTTGTACAAGCCATAATTCCACGCAAGTAAACTCCAAGAAGAATAACCATCGGCAGCCAGAGGATGACCATTTAATCCCACAGAGAACGACCAGAATTTTTTTCAGCGACTAAACGTACTTACACTCTCTCTCAAAAGTCTTAGATAGTTGGTATTTATTTTAAATATTAAAGTTTGTATACTACGCGTATATCTTAGCAACTTTGTACATTGTATGTTGTGACACGTGTAAAAAGATTGGAAAATTTTTTTTCACGTCTAAATCCAATATAATTTTAAAGATGGAAATTTCTTCTTTATAGCAAGTTCTTGAAACTCGCTATACGATTTTTTTCAGCATTTTATTGAACTTGGGTCGTTACATTAAAGTGACGAAAGATGACGAAATGTTAGGATCTCTTGAATTTTTGTCATTCAGCGTTCAATAAAACAGTGAAAAAAGATCGTACAAGTTTGAAGGAGTCGTGAAGAGCAAACTTAAATCTTCAAAATGGCGGTAAATTTAGTTACAAGAAACTAAATTTACTTGATCACTCACCTCGCTTTGCTTGATGTAAAATCATCTTTAAAAAAATCAAACTCACGACTATCGGAGTGAAAGCTTCGCGTCTCGAAACGCGTATATGATCGGTAATATTTCATTGTCACAGCTACGCTCTTCACTGTATCTTGTAACAAAATTTTTAATCTGCGCGTATATTTGATACAGTGACGCTTCACTTTTATTAGTCTCGAAATACAGTAATTGTTTCAAGATTTTTAAGCAGAGACTGTACTTACGCGTAGGCTTACATTTCATCATGGCGGCCGCGTCCGAAGCGTACGCGAAGCGCCAGTCAAAGCGACGTCCGCTCCATTTAATGCTCACCTTATTGACCTTATGCTTAATATTAACGAGGCGACGCGGTCGGCCAGCTGGACACACACGAGGCATACAGAGAAACGTAACTAGCCCGAAGGCCGTTAACCTCCTCATTTGCAGCGCTTTGATCCAACCCTACTTTCCAGCGTCCTCCCCTCCTCGCGTGCGTCCTCGCCGATCTGAATCGATCGATCCTCGAAATCCGCCCTGCCGCGCCGTACACCGATTTCATGTTAACTAATGTCCCCGGCCTGGTCCAGACCCTAGATATAAAACGAATCGGCTAAACTGGATTGATTTGCATAAATAATTGCGCACATATCATCAAGACACGATCGAAACTGGCTAATTAGTAGACCGTTTCGCTGGAAACACGGGCCGCGTCAAGGTGATTACCAACGGCGTAACACCGAGTTGAATCGAATGCAGAAGCCGATTTTACCGACTCGGCTTCGTTGTCCCACAGTGGAAATGGAATTATGGCCAGACACGCGGAGTTTACTCGTTGGAACTTTGAAGTTACGTTGCAGCTGGGAATCCGGTGGCCGTTCGGCTTTAAAGTTTTCCCGCTTTATTAATGTATGAAATGAAGAGCATCGTTGTGTCTACCTTCGGTGGAATTTCGTGCAGCGGAGCAATCGGCATTACGATCCGAAAGGGTAAAGAAACAACCAGGGACGGAATCAGTTCCGAGTCAAGTTCGATGTCCAAGTTTCGCTTCGCGTTACTCGATGAAATGAGTGAAATCGTTGACGAGTCGACACTTGTATCGATGTATTCATTTTAATTCAACGACGCACTAAGAATCGTCCACACCTAGCTTGTACATTTCAAGCACACGTTCGAAACACTTTAATTCTCACCAAATCTGTCTTCCTGTTTCAAGAGATACACGTTGTTGTCGAGGAAAAGAAACGAGTTATTTGAGATTTCCGAGACGAGATTGGTAATTACACAGGGAGCGGAGTGTCGTACGGCCACGTGTGTGTACGTCGCACGGGGATGAATTCGCATCGTGACAGATTAACTTCTTCTAGCGTGGCGAATCCTCGCTATGATATATCGCGTTTCACGGATTGAATCGGAAGGATATCGATCATCGCGTTAAGTAGCTTTCACGGTACAGGGGACATCGGATCTGGACACATGTGCGGAACGAATCGCCGCAATTTACCGATGCGAATCGGTGACACATAAATGGGGAAGACGGTCGATCGCGCGTGCCTAGGGGTAGCAGACGGCGCTTTCTCGCGCAAAACTCCACCCGGCTTCTATCCTTTTCACCCTCTTCAACAATGGCTTCGATTCGTGGATTTCGATAAAAATTCCAAATTTCTACGCGACACGCGCTTGCTCCGTTTCTCCCGCGATTTCGTTCGTTTAATGGACGCACTAATTTTCACCACGGTGGACTTATCGCGCGGAATCGATCGGCTGTGAACGAATCGTTCAATTTTTATCGAACTGTTTGTCTTGTCTGTGTTTTTATCTTCCTTTGACAATACTCCGACAATTGTTTAATGTTCATTTTATTTCATCAATGATACGCGTGTCACGCGACCGATTCCACTTTTTATCAGCCGAAGATGATAATGATAAATACGATTAAATAAAAGTGTAAAATGACGTAGTGAATTCTAAAGTGAATTTAAAAAACAACTTAACGATGTAACTGACATGAGTAAATGATAAGTTGAATTTCTGATTAGCTAGATTTATACATCCATTTGTCAAACGATATAAAAGTATATCTCAACAGGCACGACACGTTGAAATATTTGGAAGGCAATTACGTGGAAAGAGCTACGATCGAGCCTCGATCCGGAACGACGTGGCTGTAGAAAAAAAAGAGTGACGTGCACGGTTCCTCGTTTTCGACGATAATAACCGTGTAAAAGGACGCGGCTGACCGTCCCGCGTTTTATTTCCACTTATCACGTTATCTCCTTTCCCATTACACGTTCTTTCCACGCCACGTGCTATTGTTATTGTCGCTACTTAACGCCACGTCCAACGGCAGTCAGTCGCAGCCTTCTGCTTCCGCTATTTTGCCTCCCGTTTCCGGCTGTTATTGCGCTCCTATTGGTCGCGAAATTTCACGTCGTTCGCGCTCAATTGCGCGCACCCTTTTATTCTCGTTCTTCGTTAATCCCCCGGACTTCGATTTCTTCCACCGATCGACAATCTTCGGGCAATGTTGGCTAATGGTCGAGTCTGACCGTGCTTTCGAAGTCGAGCACGTGCTACTAGGCATAAACTATTATGCAAATGTTTCATACTTGCAAATGACACGTCATTTCGATCATTTTCAAGTTGGCATCCTAAGGAATTCTTTTACGTGCACGTGGTCGTACAGAGGATTTTTCTGCAGACACGGAAGAATTTGAAATTTAGAAGGTAGCGCGAGTGTATTTTCCCTTTTCCTTTTTTTCTTTTAAACGAGAGTTAATAAGCGAATTGGGTTGGTACCAAGATCCGTATTTGTACAGGAAATTTCGTTACGCGCGCAGGCTGAGGATGTTTATGCATTCGAAATTTAAATTGCAAAAATGCGCAGGGCGCGCGTAGTATGCAAAAAGTACATAAGCATATATGCATAAATATATAAATATCGAATCTCCAAGCTAAATTACTCGTTGTAATATTCCGGGTCTGAGGGAGGAGAAGGAGGAGGAGGCGAAACAAATCTCTACTTGGATCTCATTTCTTTAATTGCATTAATAAAAACATGAGCTCCGGGAGTAAACATCTTCGGTAGTGGCATATAGTTTATAGATTTCCAAAGCACGTTTAATATCTAAAATCGCTCGAATCCCTCTATCGACGTTTCCTATTACTCGAAATGTTAGCGAGTGTCGCGTATATTTGAAAAGAAACAGCTCGGGTTTGCCAGAGATTGTTCGGGAAATGGTCACGGAAGATCGAGCTGCGAGTAGTTTTCCATATCGCTGGAACGGCCTGACTGTTTACGCGCAATTTATTCGACAGCCACGAGCTTATGAATATTTATTTAACGCGTGTTGCCAGAGCTGCCTACAAACGAATCGTCGTTTTGTTTTTTCTCCTCGATTCTCCGTCGAACAGCCTTCCCTTTCTCTTTCCGCGTATGACGTTCGCCGTTCCTTCTCCCCGCGATTTGTCAGTTCTCAGTAGCGTGGCTCTTTAGAACTGCCGGCACCAGCGATTTGACGCGTTTTCTTCGTCGACGTTATCGTTGTCGAACGTTAGCAACGATGAAAATCGCTCGGATATGGACTGCTCCGCCCGGCTATTAAATTCTCATTAACGGAAATGGAGTGGGCCGATTATACGTGAACACGGAATATTTAAGTGTCGTTCGTAGCGTTTAATTGATCGATAACCGGTCATAAAGAGCTTATACTCTTTAGAATTATCGTATTGGTATCCCATACTTGTACAACCGGATTTCCCGGAAATATGCACCGATGGCTTCTCGTTTTAAACAAAGCGTATTATAACGCATTTACAACGAAATCCGCCCCGCCGTCGCCCAACAACGCCACGTGATTTGCATAACGCCTCCGCCTCCAGTCTACCCCCACCCCAGTCTGCATTAATTCCTAAATAATGCAAATAATACTCGACCGGCCTTAATTTATCGATGCGATCTCTAGCGCGATAAAAAAAATTTCGAACGTCTATTGCTCTTTTACTAAAAAAATTGAAACATTATAATACAATCGATAATTAATATTGTCTTAAGAACCAAATTGTCCCAAATTTTTTTTAACAACTTTGTGCGCAAATTCTTTTATCAACTATCGTCAAGATCACTTTCCCTCTGGGAATCAGTTTCCCGAACATCTTGATCTTTGAACACCTCTCGACATCTTTATACAAGTTTTCTGTCGAACCAACCGTCAACTCGAACTTTTTCACACTTTTTGCGTTCGAGTACAGCTTTTTGGAAATATCACACCTAAACACTCCCCTCCACGTACGTGTTCCGAATCTTTCAGTACCCTCGCACAATACATACGTCTCTTTGACCAACTGTCGTCATTTTCACACCCCAAAGTCATTCCGCACAAAGAAAGACGTCAGAAAACAGCCTGACAGTGTTTCAACCTGAGCGCGGCCCATCGAAAGAGACGTTTCCCTAGGGACGGTTCACCGCAAACCGGAAGCGACTATCGTCCCGTGGATCGCGCGGATGCAAGTGGTTCCGCTTAATTAAGTCCGTTGAACCTTCTCCGCTCAGCGTGAATCATTTGGCCTGTGTAAATGCATCGAGGTGGCGCGTTCAGCCATCTGTGGCCACTTAACCGATGTCGAGGTCCAACCGACCGGTTCGAATTATTATACCTGTGTCACCACTTCGCGTGCTAGGCCTCGAAATCGCCCCTTCGCTAGCCATTGTACGATACTTCTATCGGGGAACCCCCTCCCCCCTCCCGCAGACAGGTTAACTTCCGCTATCCTACCAATTGCAACGGCATTTACCGCCACCCCTCGCGGTGGTTTATGGCTTTTTATTACAAATGTTCCCTTTTTCGATGACTAATAGCCCGGAACCCTGTCGTCGAGTATCGAAGGACACCGAAAACGTTCCCCGTGTCCCTGGCCATTTCCGTGCGCCAATGGCCTCCCCCTGTCCAATATCGTTTATAGTCCTGCTATTCTATTAATGTATCTTTAAAAGTTCTCCTCTTCGACTCTTAAATATTCGTTTAAATCTCTGTTTCTACGACGATTATTAAGAATTTATTGCCGATGGTGACTTGACTTTTCTCATTTTAGCCTTAAATATTCGGTATCTCTTTGGGAGGGAAAAGTTACTACAGGATATGTGTATTTCTTTAAATTTTTCATATCGTTTTGGAATTGTTTAAATCGAAAGAAAAGTCTCAATTCTCCTGAATATATATCTCTAAATATATCAATCAAATTTGTTTTTTACTATTAATTTCCCAAAAAGAACTCTCACCCTCCCGAAGGAACACATTCTCACACACACACACACAGAGTAATCGATCCTTCGAAAAATTCCGAAATAGAACTACTTTGTACCGATTCTTCCCGCAAGCATGATGGATATATCTGGGTTAAGTGACTGGCAAGGAGATTGACACATCGGGGTTTCCTACCTGCACGTCTAGCACAGAACTCGAGTTAAGTATCGAAACTCGCGGTAACGTTGTAAGGTTGAATTACACCGCGTTGCCGCGGTAACTCGCGAGCAATGTTAATCGAATGATGGATGACGACTGTGAAACGCCAGCCCCGAGATTTTCAGATCCATCAACGAACGGCGGTCTGATTACGGTTTCCTAGGGACCGGTGGTATGATCCGAGAGCCAAGAATCAAGCGCCAACCGCTAATGATAATAGTTATTCTTGCTCTATTATTCGATTACCTTGTGTGGCACGGATGAAAAGCGGGATTATAATTCAATAATAACACCGGGGGGAGGGGGGCACAGCTCGCCGCGACTCATATTATTTCTGCGGAAATTCGATATCTCCGCGGTTCCCCAGGCAAACGATATTTTGATACGTGTCCAACCTTTGCGTGTCCGTGGCTGAGTTTATACCTGCGCGCGTGATCGAGCCTCGATTCGTTCCTAGCCTCGATTAAAGGATTTTTACAAAGCTCTGCGCTGTCTCCTTTTCATAATATTATTTCAATATTTCTACCGGAAATTTTTATTTTCATTGAAAGAAAATATCAAATGTTGAACTTAAAGACTGACCCAAAAGTCCAAAACTCCAAAATTATAAAATTATAAAATGATACCTTTAAATATTTTAAATATATTTAACAATATGTTTAAATATTTATATGTTAAATTTAATATTAAATATACTAAAATGTTACATAATTTAACAAGATAGACATAAATAATTGATCCAATTCGCCCGATTCGTGTGCGTGAACAGATAACTCCTTCCCCTGATGTCTAAGATCAGACATCCAGATTAAATTATACGGTGGGGAAAAATCAGATCGATCTGGCAGAGTTCGTAGACGGAGGAAAAAAGTTAACGAGCGAAACGCGTGGTAGGAAACTGCCGAACGATAATTCGACGCGATTATCCGAACGATACTTTCGCGGGAGACGGTGGATGAGATTGTCCGTTCTGCTCTTGTCTGGTGTACGGCGCGGCAAGAAAATAAATGGTCAGCCGTGATTTTCATGAGAAAAAGCGCTTAACGGTGTTAGTCGCTTAATGGCTCGCTGTTTCTCGGTCTTCGCTCGGTCGGGCTCGGTACTGTATCGATCCGAGCGTCGAAACAACTCGGCGTTAAGCCGCTTGCGGCTCGGTTCGAAAAGCTCCGCGCGCGCTTCTGAAAGCTTTGCCCTAGCCGTACACTTTGACTTGGCGTACCGTCCAGTTATCGGAAGGTTGCGAGTTCAGAAGGATGAAACTGAAAATTCGCCGACGTCCGGTATTCGTGTTGGAGTTCAAGGTTGGAGAGCTGCGGCAGGTAAAAGCTTGGAGGTCGAAGGTTTTCGCTTTTGGAAACTCGACGACGAAAAGTTCGGGGCTTCCAAAAGGCGGCAAAAAGTCTGGCGTGGCGAAGCTTTCAGGGACTAAAGCTCGGCGTGGCAAAATATTTAGCAATTTGCAGGGCTTCGCAGAGATCGGTTCTCCGTGACGGAGGCAATATATTTTGCTCGACTTTGCTTGTTTGAAGATACTTCGAATGGTTTTATTGCGTCGGACGAGTTAATAGAAGCGAAAGGATCGTACAACTTTGACAGATCAGTGTATTATTCGCGTATGGTGTCAAGAGATTAAGCTCAAACGTAATCATCGGGCAAAAACGTATGATATCTAAAAATTAAGTTAACTCAATCTGTTAGTTAAAGTTTTGTGATGAAAAGAGTTTTCTTACAATCACGGCAACGTTTTAACAAAATAAAGAAAAAAATTGCACGATTTGTAATAAGTACGATTCGTCTCACTGAAAGACCCAGAAGCAATTATTCCGACTAGGAAATGAAGACGACTTTTTTGCCATAAAATTTTATCGATATGCAAACATTTGAATCGATACAAAACAAATTACAGTCGCGATCGCTCAGTATCAGACAATGCCATTCCTACTCGAGGTCTACCCCACGCCCCCTCACGAATCACGTGACCCAAATCAACCAATCGCTAATTTTTGTTGCATCAGCGTTGCATCTGAAGAGGTCGATTTTCTGGGTTACCCCCGCTAAAATCACTTTCAATGATAAAAAAAAAAGAACGTCAGACTTTAATCGATGCATAAATATTAAATCGTTCCTCTCCTCCCTTCAATTAAGAAGAAGCCTCTCTTTCTTAAGAAAAAGAAAAAGAGACAAATCTATAAAATTCTTACGTTTCCCCCGGAATTACACAGTGGTGAATCACCAAGACGATTTTCGGTAGGCGAACCAGGGTCGTAACTCCGAAAGAAATAATAATCGTTAGCTGGCGCATCCAGCGGGGTTAATGGCGGGTGTTTTTATGCGTCGTAATCGACGCTGTGAAATGAAACATGGCCCCGTGTTATCCGGGGGGATCGAGAAAAGACGCCGCATCGATAAAACGCGCATCAGAGAGAAAAAGAAAGAGAAGAAAAAGAAGAAGATTTTTCGTTGCCCGGGCTTGTCTTCTGCCTACGTATCGCTGCTGTCAGGTGCACCGTCCATTGCAGCGGGAAGTTCGTCGTTGACACGGATTTAAGAAGCGTTTTCGAAACGGTAACACGCCCTCTCGCTGCCGTTTCGTTCGAATATCTGTGTCAGCGTCCCGGTCGACGTTTTATGGCATCGTTTTAGATGGACCCTTGATTCTTCAAAGCGAACCTTTACGAGGGTGAAATTTGTAAAAGTATGATTTCTCCTCTCTCTACGGGGACCTTCTGGAGAAAACTTCATTTTTTATCGCCAATGTGTTTTAAAGATTAGCATTGAAGATATTACTTAGGGTCTCAGGGACGGTAGGTGAATACTTTTTTTTTTTTAACGATGATGTTTCCAAAGATCGGAATATTCTTTCTCGACAGTCTTTGTCGACTCATTTTGAAGATCGACGCCTCCCCATTTCTAGTTGCGCTCTTTCCCCCAAATTTTCAGGTTACACGTTGGTTCTCACGTGACAAATGATCAAGTCGTTGAAGACTGTGTCACTTACAAAAAGACTCGACTCATTTTACCCTTCGAGAGGTTCGATTTCTGCGAAATCACTATGAAAATTCAGAAGCATTGCAACTTCAATCGCGAGCGAGATTCTCGCGAAAGAAAGAAAGAAAGAAAAAAGAAAAAACAAACGCGAGGACACGCGCGAAAGTTGGACGTGGGGGGAGGGTGGCTGAAGGTTCTCACTTCTCGCATGTTCAATTTCACGGCAAATATGGTTAGCCACATCAAACGAGTGTCTGGTTCTAACAAACCCAGTGCCTCTGCCGTCAAATGGCATCAAAGTGGCCGGAGCCAGGTAAGCTCTCTCGCTTCTCATGGGATGCGCCCACGGTAAACGAGACTCGAAGTGACGTATGTGGAGAGTCCCATTCAGAAGACCACATCAAAAGCATCGAGAGAGGTTTTAGCTTTCCAGCGAGGACGAGGCCGAGGACGAGGATGACGACGATGTCGGGATCGTTAGCCTCGTTTTACGCAACTTTCCTCGCGTGCACAGCTATTCTTGCCGCCTCGGGGCTACCTTCGGCCCGCCCGTTACAGCGAGACGCGAGAATGTCCTGCGTAAATCGTCTCGCGTCTCCACAG
>KQ435727.1:2408305-2421138 GCA_001276565.1 Melipona quadrifasciata | reverse complement strand
AAACCAGGATCCGAGCTTCATCTGTTCCATGGCTGGCCAACCCCCGGTGGCAGCTTGGTCCTACGGCTCTTTTCTTCCAGCGCTCCGCCACGGACTCCTTTTTTATTTCTGTCTCCCTTTCCCTCTCTTTCTTCCACCGGAGAGAATTGTAGCTCCCTCGGCCACGACTCGAGGAATTCTTGCGGTTGCCGGCAGAGCTAAAAGATTTACTTAACCGCCGTTCCTCTGTTTCCCGACCAGTTCTTTTGATCGTCCAGCTTGCCCCGGCTGTTTTCCACCATCCCTCCCCCGTATCTCGAGCTTTCCGCTTTGTTTGCCCCCTCCCCGCACCTCTCCGCCCACGACACGGAGATTAGCGTCCGCGCAGTTAATAATTACGAGCCTCCGCTGAAATTCCGTGTACACGCGGCCTTTCAGTTCGATGGTCTTTCGCCGAGCTAATTTCCTCGACGTTGAAAAGTTCCAGTTCCTCCCGCGAAGAGGCCTCTTTGGACGCCGTCGACGAGAGTTTTCAATCGGACAATCCAACAATCGGATCCGGATTTTTCACCGGCTGTATCTGAGGCTTTCTTCCCAACAACCTTCGGCTCGTAGAGTGTCCCGGTATTAATTAACCCCGCGTTACGATCCTCCAATTCGAACGTCCCATTCTGTGTCTTTTGCTGCTTGTTTCAAACTGACAGAAGGTTCTCGAACTTGATTGGAAACGTTGTGAAGAACGTTTAAAGGATGTTTTTTTCGACTTGCGATTTTAATATAATAATGACGACGATCAACAACTACACGTACGTGAAGTATTCGATAATTGAAAACGCAGAAGTTTACGATTCATTCAGGTGTTAATTGCCCAACGAAATTAATTGACTAACGATCGGGGGCCACATTAAAAAATTTACGAACGTTTACTTACGTGTGTCGCGTCAACGGGATCGTCAAGTCGCAAAACATTTTATGAATTTTTCAATCCACCTGGGGGGGGGGGTGCTCCCCTCGATGTCGCTCTGTTTGTTCGTAAACATTTTTGCACCTTTGCCCACTCTCCCTCCCCCTCTCCCATCTATTTTTTTTTTTCACCGGGCGTAATTAAAAAGCGTGCGTTTACTTTTCCCTCGCGCCGCTCTCGATGGCCATTACGCCACGTGCACGACGCCACTTCACGCGCTCGCGATACGCGTTATCGAATTTGTTGTCGAAAACCGTATCAATTGTTCTCGCATAAATGTTCGATTTCGTTTCCGCGCTTTGCTACTGTTACCTCTTTTATTTTTTTTTTTTCATCCGCTCTCCATCCACCCCTCGATCGTTACGTCTCCTCTTTGAATTTGTTTGTTCGTTTCACCTCCCCGCCTCCCTCCTCTTTCTCCTCCTCCTCGTCCTCGTAACATCTCGTTTTTGAAAATGGCACCAGTTCGACTCACGCGGGTGCAGCGCTGATCGAACGATCGTGTGCAAATCATGGGAATTTCTGGCCTCGTTTTCCACCTCGAGCCTCGTGTGCTTCGCACGATCGTTATCGTTGCCTTTTCTCTTTCGTTCGTCAGAGGGTCGTTTGGTTTTATCATCGGGCAGCGAGTAAATGGTAAGTAAAAGGATCATGAGTATACGTGCAACTCGTGCGTTAATTATTATTATTCAGAGTGTATGACCAATGTTGGACATAATGTTGGAAATTATAATATTATATATTGTCTTGCGACGGCAACGAATTGAAATGCGCGAGAAGAATAAACGGTAAACAAATAAAATCTTTGTTTGACAAAGTGTCGATAAAATTTTTACTTGCTCTCGAATAATTGCCTGCGTTTTGTCTCAATGTTCGATGTCATCGGGCTACTGAGAACTCTAACAATCATTTAGTTTTCATCGCTACACGAAGCACGTGTGAAATATAAAATGTACGATCAAACATTCTGAATTTCAGTAATCTAACATAAATTATACTATCAGTCATCCATAATTGATTACACCGGCGCGAGTAATATTCTTCCTTTTCATCCCCGAGTAATGCAAACACGCAGTTACGCTTTTTACAATTTCGCAGAACAGACATTCTCCATTTTATGTTTATCGACGTTTGCGCAATAAATGAATTGACGTTCTTGTCGTTTGGTAAACAGACAATAACGGAGTTTATAATGCATCGGACCAGGTGTTTCTTCTTTTTCGACCTACCTCGGCACGGGGAGTCGCGAATTGGATAGATGAAAAAAAGGTCGGTTTTCAAACCGCGCGCAATTAACTGCTAACTGATATTTTTGCGATGGAGCTTTGCAAACACGAATTGGAACGCTGGTGCAAATTAGTGCGAAATTAATATTTAATGCGACGTGACGTCAGCAAACGTTGCCCGGCGCAGTTTTTCCGTTTGCCTCACGCGAGTCGAATTCAGAGTAAATAGCGCCGGATATAATACCGACGTTCTGTTTTGTCTTGTTTATTTCTGCCCGATCGTTACACGAACGTTTACACGCACGTGATTATAATTATTCGGATCAACGTGGATGAAATACGGGACAAAGTGTTCCGTTGAATATTTCTTGTCGTTCGATACACCGAGTCTATGTCGAAGAATAGGAGAGAAATCGGCTTTTAATCGCTAGGTTCTCGCCGCGCAAGAATATCCAACCGTAAAACTCCCTTTTGCAAAATTCATCGCTTGTATTTCGAAGATACTGTTGCAGCGAGATACTATATAAATTTTATTCGTATCGATCTTCGACCCGCAAAGATGGAATTGTTTATGAATAAATTACCATCCGTTGGTGGTGAACGCGCTGAAAATCGGGATGTTCGGTTGTCAATATCTAATAAAATAAATTAACGTGATATTTCGGTAATTTAACACACGCGGGGTGAAAAATCAAACTGAAACGCGAACGCGTTAACCGAGTCACAAACTGAGAATTTTTTCCATTCTGTAACGGAATGTATAATTAATGTTTGGTACGTGAGCTGTCAAACGTGCAAAGCAAATAATTTTGCAACCGTTGAAAGTATAAATATTGTCTCGCGATTTTTCGTTAAATAATAACAGTGACGTTTCTTTAAATATCGTAGGTATTTGTACAAAACTTATGTGTCAATCCTCCAGCAGTTGATTAATTCAGCTGTTCGTTCCCTGCCTCGGTTGAAACTTTTCCTCCCCGAAAACTCATCAGTGTCGAAACACGATCAACCATTTATTCCCCGCCGCCCTTTCCAACGAGATTAAATTAAATTAAATTGTCAAGCTCGCACACTTGCGTACTTTGCACGGGACCCCGCGTCTCGGCGATTCCGTAAAGTATCAAAGGATGATCGATTTATTAGCGAGTGGCACGGCTGATTTGTAGAACAGCGTGCGTAAGCAACGCCGATTCAGCAAACATCAGAGCGTGCGAATGATTAACTAAGCTTGGCGTGGCGGGGGTGTCATGCAAATAGGCATTATGTATTCCTAGTTCATTGGGGACCGATCATTAATATTTGCGTCCCGTGGCTGCTGCCCCTCTCCCATATGTGGCTTTCAGAGGCACGTATGTTATTACCGATTGTTAATGTGCGTGGCATTATTTATACGTGTGCGCCGTGTGACCTCCTCTCTCTCTCTCACACACACACACACACACACTATTTCGCTCTCTGTCTCTCTGTCTCTCTCTGTGCTGTGAAATCGATAGGGATAAAGCCCCTGGTGCAGGTCGATAGCTTTGGATTAAAGCAATCGATTTATCCATTTGTCGCGCGTCTCTTTCCCGCCGAATTCGAGATCCCACGCGCGTCGATGATACTTTCGATCGCGACTCGAATCCCCTGATTAATCAAAGTCAAATTTGCGAATTTTAACGGGCAAGTTCACCGGTTTATAGATTTCACGATTCGCCGATGGCTCGGGTTGGTTTCGCTAATTTCTAATTGCTTTTGTCGTAACACGAGGGCGGCAGAGCGTGATTGTTCGGTGATTGTTGAACGAACGATCGAATGTCCTTTTTTGCGATTAATCTGCGAAGACGACGCGATACGTTTGAATTGATCGGAAACTAAAAGAAACTAAATCTTCGTGTTTCAATCATAGTGTACATACGAATGTACTTGGACGGAGAACAGTTGAATTTAAAGGACGAAGGGAAAAGTGTCAAAGGTTCGAGCAGGTGGCTCAAGAATATTTAAAAAAAAATTCCAGAGGAATAAATTCAAGCTCGAAGAAAGTTCTACGTACAGATTTTAAAAGGATGTTAAACGTCACGCGACTGACATCAATTCTAGATTCTCTCGTATTTCAACGTGCCATCGTCTGTTTAAACGTGCGTACGGTCAACTAGACGGTAGAAATGAGAGACGTGCAAAGTTAAAAATTCAGAAATTAAAGCCAAGTTTATGAAATAAGGCCAAGGGAGAGGAGGGAAACGAGGACGAAACGAAGCAGAGGATAGCCGACAGCTTTATTAGGATGACTATTCACTCTGAGTCAATAAAAGCTTTTGGAAATTTCAAGCTCCGACCGGTTCATAATTTAATGACGTTTGATTATTCAGTTCAGTTGCGGAGTCAAGGAATTGTGCTTCAACTTCTAATTAGATTTAGCCTTTTACGGAGCAATTTCAGCCGAAGCTGCGACTGAAGTGTATATCTCGAACTGTCTTGGCTGACAATTGTCTCTGCTCTCGTTCAAATAATCTCTACTCATCGCAGTGGACCGGGGATCAAGTGTTACCATCAAAATTAGATTCCGTAGCCGTCCGCCTCGAATCTCCGCGTTACAGGATCAGGATGAGGACCGGAGCTATATAGTATATATACATATATATATGTATATATAGTTAAACTGATTCCTCCGCGAGTTCATGCAAAATGCCGGGATCTGATGCAATTTAGAGTAGCTGCTCGCGAGTCGAAATTCGCGCGCAAATGTTTCGGAATAATCTGTGCGCCTCTGTATGGGTACACCCGTGTATTGCGATGCAACTTATCGTTCCACATGCGGTTCCGGTGTATTGCGTTCCCCGAAACTTCTCCCCTATCCTCTGCGAAATACTTTGTACCTCGCCGTGTCTAGATTTCTCGAAGGATTTTTCGATAACGGAGAGGAACGAAACGTCAAATCTTGCCTTCTTGAATTTTAGTGAAAGAAAGACACTTGGCAAAGTTAAACTTTAATCGACAACGCGGTGACATCGAGGAACATCCAAATTCCTTCGTCTACAGTGTTGACATCCTGTACTCTTGAATTCTAGCGAAAGATCAGACTCGAAAAACTCTCAGATCCTCGATCGACGACGAGAATAATTTAGATGTCTGAATAATTTTAGCATGTTTGAACGTTTCAGGTATGAAATATTCCATAATTATTGTTATCCATATTAATATTTCATAATGGACTGCATCGTTGCAAAATGCATTATATTAATAATTAGGAAAATATGTTAATTACGAATGATACATTAATTTGGAAGGAGCAAGTTCTACCGACAATCGTGCTGTTTGCACGAGGCATTATATCGGATGCGATATTTAACACGTTCGATATGTCGCGATTAACTCGTGTCACGAAGACGAGGTACCCTCGTTCCGAATTGTAAAATCGATCAAAGATTAAAGTTTATTCGTCGAATGGATTGGACGAGATTGAATTGAAACTTCAAAGGGAACTTTGAACTATTTTACGTCAATTTCAACAATTGATTAAATTTCAATAATTAGTAAATCAACCTACAGTGAATGTCCGTGCACGAGTACCTGTATCGATAGAAATCTCAGAACACGTGTAAGAGCACAAAACTTCAACCAAGATTCAACAAAGCACACTTTAGCTTCGGTTCGATCTTTATCGAAGCAAGCAAGACACTGTACTCACAATGTAACTGTGCAACAATGTAATCGATCGATCCTGCCATTCGATGCTTTAACCTTCGACCACTCTGCATCATAGAATCTACTCTCTTTCTCTGTTATTGGGATATTTTGTCTTTCTAATTTAATGACTGTATCTGTCAGAGAAATTATAATTAAAAATACACGAGATCTCTAAAAATTCATCAAATTTTCCAGTTGTTGTGACAATTTCGCGGGATGGAATATTGAGAAATGGACAAACTTGCGCATACCCAAAATCCAACCCTAACGCTGTCAAACCAAACTCTGTGCTGTTAATTGCGAATTTATATATTCAATTATAATTAAGAATGTACAAACTTTCAAAAATCTACAAAATTTTCCAGTTCTTGCGTCAATTTCGCGGAATGGAATATTGAGAAATGGACAGACAAACTTGCGCATACCCAAAATCCAACCCTAACGCTGTCAAACCAAACTCTGTGCTATTAATTGCGAACTTATATGTTAAAAACAAGTATTGTACACGTTCGAGGGTTAACTTTCACCAGCTTATTCGTCCATGTTGAACGTTACATCATCCTACGACCATCATCATCGTAGGACGTCGTTTGTCCAGGTCCCGTGAAAATACTCGAAGCGATCGAAAAGGCACGACGGATGCAGGACACCGCGTCCCCGTCGAGGATGATCCTCGCAGCTAGCTCCGTGGCTAATGAGATTAAACCGGCCTGGATTCTGGTTGTGTAACTCGAACGAACGTACGCTTGTCAACGTTGCCAATGGCGTTGCATGTTTCGTTCGAAGGGAAAACTCGCTGGAGCGCGACGCGAGGGGCGGGGGAGGGGTGGAGGATGGCGGATACAGCCCGGATAAAAGTGGAAAGATTAAAATGGCCGTCGCCTGGCTTAATGAGACGGCCGGTTGTTTCGCGGCGCGGTAGTCACACAGGTAGCCGGTTCGCGGTATTAATGAAATCAATACCGACACTGGATAACGATCGGCCGGTAGCTGCCGCCTGGCTGAAATAATTCGTCTCTCGTTCTTTCGCGCTGCTCTCGCGCGGCCAATAAACTGGCAATTAGCAGAAATTCGTTTTAACGTAGCACGCGCGGCAGGAAGAATTGCCTACTGTGTGCGTGTTCTCCCGTGTCTCGCGCATTGTCGAAGAGAAAGAGAGAAAGCAAGAGAGAGAGAGAGAGAAAGAGAGAGAGAAGAAACGAAGGCGAGCAACCGTTTTGTCCCGATGATACGCCCCGCTGCCGAGTGTACCTTTGATAAAAAATTGCCGTAAAAAGACGCGCAAGGATATTCACGCTGCGGTGATGCTTCTTGAGTTGTTGCTCGGTAATCGATCTTCTCTTGGATGCACGCTTTTTCTGATGGGAAATCTCGCCAACCGCGATTGCCTGAACGTTGGCTCTTTTTTTCTTCTTTTCCACAGTAACCTCCTGCGTTCTTCGTTCTCTTTCGATCGCGTTACGTCAATTTTGATGGCAATTGTAATTTTTTGTTTACGTATTTTAAGCACTCGCACTCCTCGAAGGACCATTTCCGCGTTTTTACGCGCGGAATAGAATTTTTTTTTCAACAATTTAATATCCACTCTTTCTCCGTTTTTTAATATCGAGCAACAATTGGAATACATCAATGGGAGGCACAAAGGATTAAAATGCGTAAGTTGTCTTTATCGAAATGACAATTTTCTAATTCCAAGGGCACGTAATATCGCGGAGAACGTATTTGGAGAAGAGAAGAAATTCTAACTGACGAGTCGCTAACATGTAAAAACTTCCCCTTCCGTGAGGCTTCTGGTAAAATTTTTTCATAAAAAGAGTCCGCGTGTATTAGTGAAATAAAGGGGAATATCATCACGAGTCGGACATATTAATATCTCTCATGACGTCTGCCAATTAGGCGCGTCCCGGCGAGAGAAAGGCACTCGGGTAAGGGAATGGTCACGAGTGGCTGTAGCAGGCGGCCTGATTAAGGCAATATTAGTAGTTGCAATTAAGCCGCGCAGAACTAAGCGTGCGTATATGCGATGATTTTATTCGGGCGCACCGTTGCTTGTTTTATTAAGCCGTATCCGCGAAACGTAGCGGCCGCGAAATATACACGCGTGTACCGTAATTTTAGACATCTGGCGGTGGTAATAACTTAAGCGGCATAGCTTATGATAACTGAATTATGTAGCTACAAAACTTCGCGTACGGTGCACGCAAAGCTCTCTGTATAATTCCAGCCACTGCGTGCAATTTGTAGAGGGTTCTCGAGGACCGGGATGCTTGGCCCGGTGTTACACTCTGCCCTTGGTTTTTGTCACAGTGCAACAATTCGTTTCCTTTTGCGAGCGAGCAAAGAAAAGAGACAAAAGAGAAAAAGTCATGTATATCTTGGCTATCGGATCTCGGATGGAAGAGAGTGATTCTATAAAAAAAAAAAAAAAGTATCTCGTATCTGGCTGTCTCTGTTGACCGACGAATTTTTAATTTCACGGGCTCTCGAGTCGCGAGCGTGCGTAGGTAAAGGGAAGGCAAACAGGGCGCCCCCGTCCGATAGCAGCGACCGATTACCCCGGCGTCGTTATTTGCCGATTTGTAGGGTATACGTTTCCGATGGCGCGCACAAAGTGGCTTCTAAGCCGTTGCCAAGAGTTCCTTTGACGTTTCTTGTTACCCGGTACCCCGTCACACAAGGCGTTCGGCTAAACCTTCCACTAGACTGTCGTCTAGAGTCTAGACGTTAGGTAAAACCGAGCTGCAGATCCAAACCGTATCTACCTACACTCGCACATGCTTCCTGCACCTCCTTCTTCGTACCCTCTCTCTCTCTCTCTCTCTCTCGTTTGTACCCTCACCCTCCTATCGCGTGTATGTATACAAGTTGTTCCCGCGTTACTAATGTATCCGTTGAGTACACTGTTAATATTTAAGCGAGCGCCCGGATTCCAGCGTAGCTAGCTGCGACTCCTGCCTCCTTCGACTTGGCGAAACCCTTGAAGTTCCCAAGCCTCCTCCTCCCTCCCGCCCCTCAGGCTCACAGCTTTCTCTCTCTCTCTCTCTCTCTCTCCCTGAGTGTTGATCGACGCCGCGAGACGAGACGAGCCGCGCCGCCTTCTCCAGCGCCCAGGTGCTCCGCGCCGGAACGCAAACTGCATCCGGTAATTTCGGGAAATTTCGATACGACATTTGCGATTAATTAATCACGCCAGTGCGGCGCGACGCGTCGAAGAAGCCGCGAGCACGGGCCGCCTGATTGCGTCACCGCCGCGAAAGCGTTCGCGCTCCACGCCGCTGTAACCATCGGCCCTCCCCCTTCCGTTCAACCTCTTCCCCACCTCCGCCGCGATATATTAATCCGCGAAATAGGAGGAGACAACCCCCCAGCCCCCGTTGAGAATTACCACGTCGAGTTTCCCGCACGCAAGAAACGGAAGAAAAGCGAGCTTTGCGGCTGACAACCGCGTCGGTTCGCCTCCACGCGAACGGGAGGGTAGGTGGCATCGGTTTTCGAAGTCGGTCTGCGCCGGGGACAACGGCTGAACTCCCCGACTCGAGCGGGGGATGCCGAGTAATTCGGCCAGGTCTCCTCCGGTTTTCAGGCTGATGGAGTTTTGATGCTGTTTGGGGATACTTGATTCGATTAACGTTCGTCGTGAGCTCGGCTCGCTTGACGCCGAGTTGTACTGGCAGCGGCTCTCTTGGAAAAGGGGGATGTTACGGTTCAATATTTGGATTGTACAGGATCCGCGTCGTTACACGTGAAAAGTCGCTTTTTAATAGACGAATGGAGTCGTTTCCTAATTGGAAGTTCTCGGTGATAATGGGATTAAGGGTTGACGAAGATGAATTAATTTTCGTTGAATCGACCGCTGGTTTCTGTTGGTATCTTGGAAGAAAAGGACGCAAGTTGTTTGCGTAGTTGCTGCACGTGGGACGTTGTTTCTTTCAATAGATTAATCGAGTCGCTCTACAATTGGAAATTCTCATTCATAATGGCGTTAGAAGTTGATGAAGATGAATCGACCGGTAGTTTTCGTTGGTATCTTGGAGAAAATTCACAATTTGATGAATAGCTGTTATACGCGGGACGTGGTTTTTTAATAGATTAATCGAGTCGCTCTTCAATTGTTAGGTCAAATTGTAGAGTGTAAAGTGAGCACCTTAGAAATGAGGCTATTTTACGGTATTAGATCGTCGTGTTTTTTCATCGACTATTTTTAAATTAGAAATTTCCACGATTAAAACTGATAAAACGAATAAGAACAGATCAATTTCAGTTGCATCGGTCGACGCAGAAACGGCAGTGGGTTCTAAGAAAAAGCGAGTGTTACGATTATTAAACATTTCAATTGCGCAACGTCAGGGGGAAGACGATAATATTTTAAGAGAGATTACTGAAAATAATCCACGACAGCCAGTAAGAGGAGCGACGTTTCAAAACGAAACTTTGTAAGCTATTCTACGATTATTCGTCACTCGCGGTGCAACTGGGAAAAATAAAGAAGATGAATAAATGGCTTTCGCATGTAAAGCGACACGCAGAAGACGAATAGCCACATCGTTTCGAATACCGTATCTATCCGGACGACTTTTCAACGAATAAATTATGTCCAGAGCGAAGAAACTGTGAAAGAAACGTCCGATATCATTTCAACGAGTTTTAGTTAAATTGTTCGAATCGACCATTTAAAATAACGACGTTTCGCACGCGTCGCCCCTATCGAAATTGAAATACCTGCAACGCGTAATATAATATAAACGTAGTTTCAACGTCGGTTGAATTTGATTGGAGATCCGATGTGACGGTAAAACAGCAGCAACGGGCGCGTAATATCAAAATGTAAGTTCCGTCGGGATTATTGAATGGTCCGCAGCCACCTCGGATTTGCACCATAAGCGAGTCTACTCTGTAAGCCATACGGCACCAATTTCCCGAATCCATATTTGCCACCTATATCGCAGAATGTTTCGCCCAAGTCAATCTGCAGAACTTTCTACAATTTCTATGTTGCATTTGCATTTGCAAAGGATAGTATACCTGTTCCAGTTTGGTTTCAGAACCAACCGTCCGTACCATTCCCTTTTATCCTTCTCTACTCTTGTGCTAGAGCCTCAACAATTTTTCCGTCAATGGACAGACAAACAGGCTTTTTAATCTTTAAATGAAATCTTCAAATTATCAGTCAAGTGGTCATAAATCATGGTTAATAAATTATACAGTTAAGTAGCACGACAGCATCTATCGTTGTTATTATTAGAACCACGAAAATTATCTGAAATTTCCACGATATCTTTGTTGGAATATTCTCGTCGATCCGCGTCCGTTTCGCGCAATTTGTGAAACAACGAAATATTCACGTTTAAAATTCAGTATCAACAGCAGCAGCATTCAATATCGCCTGTATCCACCTGCCTCCCCCCCCCTCCCCCCTTCCTCCCTTCTTTCAAGCAACCTCGCGAACTCCTTTGTCTTCGCGTAAAAGCTTAATTCAACGGCTGCAGCGGAACAAGCCGGAGATTTTAATAATCGGGAGACCGGTTGGCGCGGAGGATCGGCCAGAAATTGGCGATAAATACGCGCGAAAGTTGGGGATAGGGGGATAGGGCGAAGAAACAGGGTCAGGCGTGGCAACTCGCGCGCGTAAGAAGCGCGTAATTAAATCGCCGCGGATCGCAACACCTGGTTTTTCCACGTCGCCTCGCAAAACACAAAGACGCATCTGCATACGGCTCGAAAGGGGAAAAAATTCCATTCCGAGATTACGCGACTGGGAATCCGAGCGGGAATTTCATCGCGAGAAGGATTTTTTCTTCGACGTAGATTTATACGTTTAGATTTAATTACACATGGCGCTTTCGTTTCGAAAAACCGAACGAAACATTTATGTAAATACAGGGCGCTGGCGCTTTAAATACTTCGTCTATTAGCTCCGGCATGTACGGAGTGGAATTTCCACTGCGACTGGTTTCCCTTGCAATATATCGGATGTTTAACGCGAAGCGATTTTCGCTTGATTCAATTTATTCTCTCGTCAATTACTAGGTATTTACCTTCGTCGATCCAAATTTCGATTTTCATGCGCCTTTATATTTTTCTGATGCGTTTGCTTTATTGCAGATTAACAAGGGTTCGTGTTTTCGCATATTCCTATAAAAATCCGCAGTCCACCGGAGTCCAAAAGTTAAAGAGTTCTTGAAAAGTTTCTTTAATTTCTAACTTCCAATTTCTATAATTTGTGAATCCAGAGAACGAACGGTGCTTTTAAACGTCAAATTTATATTCCTTTCCTCCAGATTTAAACACACTCGTGTAAAGATATCGCATTTCTCTCGACAACCGATAATGAAACGTTAATTACTCGCTATAAAACTGCAAAATTAAACGCGCGCGATTCACATTGAATTTTTACTCGACGATCGATTTAATTTTGCAGTTTTATAACGAGTAATTAACGTTTCATTATTAGTTGTCGAGGAACTTTAACGAGTTGTATTAACGCGTTAAACTGAGAGTTGGGAGAAACAACATTTCAACATGTAGGAGTCTAATAATCGGCCCGGGATTAAACAACCCGCTGCTTTGCGTTTCTGCTCGCACTAGGATAAATTTTATGCGAAATAGAACCGCAGACGGTTTTGAATAATAACAAGTGGAAAATTAATTATTCGAATATTTCGATAATCGTCCCGCAGCAGGTGTTTAAAACCGTCCGATCAACAAATAGGCCGTTAGGAACAAGTACGTCTGCAATTAGGCCGAAAATTCGAAGCGTACAGCGCGAACAATAATCGGAACGAGTTCTCAATGATCATTCGTCGGTCGGGCAAATAATCCAGGCGTACTCTAGCCGCGAAACAAGCAGACACGACCCAACTTTCTGTCGTTCTTTAACCGCGAACATTCCCCGAGGTCAGAAATGAAATTTTTCTACGTTTTCGAAACGACGGGGCTCTTGCCTTTCACCTGGTGAATAGCTAAATTCGCGCGCTCCGGTTTTACAATTTTCTCTTTTCCTT
>KQ435727.1:2388597-2407786 GCA_001276565.1 Melipona quadrifasciata | reverse complement strand
ACTCGCGAACTCGAATTCGCTTCGTAATTCAATACTGTTGCCTTCTCTCCGAGCTCCGTGGAACGTCTCCGATCGCGAGAGCTCCCAGAGCCCAGCTGTTTCGCCCCGTTTTGTCTGATAATCCCAGGAGCTGATCCAGATCCTCACCGCCCCCCTCCCGTTCGACTCACCCTCGGGAAGAAAGTTGAAAGTCGCCTTGCATAAAAGATATCCACCGCGTGCTACGACAAACGTCGTGGAATGCCTCGCGAATGCCTGCGACAATTATCGTGACATGCATTTCTCAACGACGAGAATTTTTTTTCCCCTCTTCGTCGTGCTCTTTAAATCGCTGAGAGAGTGAGAGAGAGAGAGAGATCGCTCAGCAATACGCCTGTTCGCTGAATTCTTGCAGAGTCTTTGAATAGAATTTTTTAGTTTAAACGTCTGTTCACCGTAGGCAGATGTGATAAACGTGGAATATATTTTTTAAAGTTTTCCCTTGTACTGCGATTCAATCTTGATTTTCGTGTCTGTATGTATTTTTCAATGATACACAATGATTCACAATCTCTTAATATCTGTATGTACAACTCTCGCCTCTAATAGAGGATCGATCTAAACGATAAATCGCAAAATCTCTCGAGCGGTCTGTTTCAACAAATTTTTCAAAAACACTCGTCGACAAGTGTGTCGCGTTGTTCTTATTGTCAAGAAAGCACCAATCCAGCTGCAAGAAGCTTCTTTGTCCGCCGAAACAGCTTCAAGGCAAGGTGACTGAATCAACGAAACGGGTTAAACGAAATCCAATAAGCGTTGCTTCTTCGATTCGCGATTGTTTCTCGTTACAGAATTTCGCTTGATCAATCGTTATCATCGTTAGAGCAGCCAGCTGAAAGAAAATTCGCAACGCGTACAGAGGAAGTCGAACATCGAGTCTGGGGTCCAGCCGAGTCGGAAGGGTGAATTAATTAGGAAATTCAGCGTTTCATAACTTACGATCGGACAGGACTCGAACGATGAAAGGGTCTTCAAGCTCTCCTCGAGTGCCTATTGAACCGCCGCGCCGCCGTCGCCGCCGTCGCCGCCGCGGCCACCACTCCTCAAACACTTCAACTCCGAGAGGCAATATCTCGTAATTGGACTATCATAATGGGGTGCTCGATGGTCTTGGCGAAGAAACGTTTCGAAATTAAAACACTTCCATTCGGGACGTATCGCGCCTCCTCCACGGACTTTCCGCATTTCGATCAATTCCGCGCTCGCTTAGGATATCTTCTTCCGCGGATAAAATTGCTTCGCCTTGCGCCGTTTCGCTGATTTCACGGGCGATTGGACGATCTCCAATTATCGGGTGATTTGTAGCAACCACGCCTCGGAGATGTTTCTTCTTTTTGGCACGCAACATATTTCAAAAGCAGTGTCGTTATTGTATTTTCTCAGGCTCCTGTTGGACGGTTCGTCCAGAAGGAACTGAAATTTCTTTCTCTCTTTCTTCTAGATCCCTATCAGAAATTACAAGGCTGCGACTGGTATTCCAGAAATATCGTGGAATTTTTTTTTCCTTTGGACGTCTAATTTGATCCCTCCCTAACTCTCGAAGCATCTACGCGCGCTTAGGAATTGGAATTCCGTCGGAGATTTCTCTCGAGCTCTTCAACTTTACCAAGATTCGGGACTAACAGATACTTTGAAGATATCACTGCAGAGAGAAGTTTCTACGAGAATTAAAAAATTCCACCTTTCCCGGAAATGAGAAATTTCTCTACTTTCTCATCGAGACGAGAAAGTGAAAGAGCGAATTTCCCGTCGTAGCGAGGAGATATTCGCGTCCGCTTGCGAGATCGTTTTCTTCTTTTTTTTTTTTTCTATTTTTCGAAGCTTGACCGGTAGGTTATCAGGCTTTGAATTTTGTGATTTTTGACCGCAGTCTCGTTAACGCTCTCTCTCGTTAATGTCGCTAATTAAATCCGGGACGGCCGTTGCAATCCGATTTCGATCGCAGACGCGTAAGAATTACACGGCGGCTTTCTCTGTGTCTGTCGCGAATAACAATGTGTCGTTACGATTAATTACCCGGATTCAGTTCATTAGGACGCCGGCGTGTTTCGAATATGCTTTAATTAATGCAATTTACTTGCCAGAATCCAGAGGGTCGGACAGAGACCGGCTGACGGCGCAGGGGGTCAAAGTGATCCCTGCAAAAGGAGCTTCATCCAATTACGATTTTATTCCGCCGTCCGTTCGCCGGGGGGAATTCTTTCGTTCCATCTGCAACAAACGTGAAAAAAGGAAATTTCATATATCGTGCTCGCGCTTTCGAGACGGGCAAACTTTGCACTTGGAGCAGCACTCCTTTTAATCAGAATGCTAATTAACAAAAGTGGCTCGCTTCTTGCCGATCTCTCTCCGATGAAACGTGCTACTTAAATTTCGATATACCACCATCTGTAGTTCCTTTCCTCCATCTCTTGGTTTATACACCATCGAGGAAATCGTTTTCGAAAGTCAAATTGCAATTTCAAAATCACCTTCGACCCTCGAGTGTTCGTATTTTTCTAATTTATCTTATTCTCGAATTTATCTCTCCGATTCAGAACTCATATACTCGTTCACGCTCTGAATCTGAGTGAAAATCCGAGATCGTTGAACTGTAAAATCATCCCCACCCCGAAATCTGACGTTTGCTCGAGCCCACATCACCGCTCACCTCTCGCCTCTTCCTTCCTGCGTGCCCCAAACACCGTTTCGAAATTCAAAATCCTCGAGTCTGTAAAATCACCCTCGACGATCTTCTTCCCATTTCCCACAGAAACTCACCTACTCCCAATCGATCTGTTCCTCTTTCTTCTATCAACACCTCTGGTTCCAATCTGAAACGCTGAAAAGGACGAGACCAATCTTCGCGGACTCTTTCCACGAAGCGGAAACGACGCGCTGGTGGGCGCAGCTGCCCGGAAACAGCGTCTATCCGCGCGCTTCTGATTGGCGCATGTTACACCTGTGCCGTCGTGTGCATGTGCACGCGTAATATTTAACGCGCGCGTGTGCTCCCGTGTCTACGACAATGGGGCTTGGCAAACAGCTTTTCACGCTGGTTTCCTCTCGCTCGGGCACATTAAGCGCACCCGTGTAAATTTCGTGTACACCTGATTGTTCGCGTGTTAACGCGGCCCGGAGCCACGTTCGCGTATATATATATATATATAGAGATACATATATATAGATATATATAGATATATATATAGATACAGATATATATGTACGTGTGTGTGTAACGCGAGAATCGAGCGGAACGTATGTACCAAGCCCGGGGAACATCCATGACAATCGCAGTCCGCTTAAGAGCGACGTCGACGAGCGGGCACGGTGACGCCTGTGCGCAAGCGTAGAACCCGGTTTCCGGTTATTCGGTAGGATTATATTCGAAGACGTAACGACTGATGCGACTACTTCGGTCGGGAGAGGAAAGCCCCAGCGTGTCTCGCTTTTCAAACGTGAAATTTATTTATCAGTGTCTCCTTCTGAACCTTTTTTTTTTTTGGGTGAAGGGAAGGAGGGCGAAAACGCGCCTTACGCGTGAAATTTAAAGAAAATTAGTTCTTTTTGCGAAGATACGAATTTGCTCGAGAATTCGCAGCTGCCAACCATTTAATAAACGTGGATCAGATCTACTTGCACCTGGTACAAAGCGATAAACTCGGAGAAAAATGTTGAGAGCAATACTTGCACGCGCAACAATTGTTCTTCAATTTCGTTTTCAAAACGTTGCATGTACATTATACGTGCAAGAAGCAGCGAACGAAAATGGAAAAAACGAAACTGCAGAGACGTTTCCCAAACGCGTTAAATATTTAGTTGCCGCGGTGAGACTTACTCGCGTAATAAGTCACGCAGACTGTTCAAAACTTTCACACAGCGCAGGCATCATAATATTTTAGAATTACCAGAATTGTTCTGGAAAATTTATCGGTCCGCCGGGAGAGATAATTCCTTCCAATAATAATTTTAAAGTGTCGCCACGTTGGTTCTTTCGCGATTATTAGTCACGACTTGATTGTGAACTCGCACCTCGCGAGCGGCTGTTGCCGGAATTCGAATCTCCATTGTTTCGTTCAGAATTCTTGCAACTCGCGCGGCGGTAATTTCTCGGCTAATCAATTTTCTGCCCCAGTTTGCCCCGTCCCGCCGCTAATTTTCTTCTTCTTCTTCCGAGCGCGTACCCACCCTCGGATGAATTCCGTTTGAGAATTGCGAGGAGAACGAAGAGAATTCGGACGGGCGCAACTTTCAAAGAAGTCGACAGCAATTAGTCTCGAATGTAATTTCCACGCTTATGATACAATCTGTTTATCTGCCAAAGTTTCGCGGTTCTCTACGTAGAAAACTTGCGTCGCCGCGTTATCGGGAGAGACAACGCGGGGGACAGAAGTTCCGGCCCGAGTTTTGATTCATTTTCTTCTACCGACGCGACCGACCGAGTTTTATCGCAACGACAAAGTAGATTTCAGAAACTATCGCTCGTTACGGTTTCCCGACGATGATTTTAGTTTTCGATCAGATATTTCGCGGCGGAGCGAAACTTGTCAGAAAGGAAGTGAATCCTCTCTTCTATCAAAGGATTCTTTCATTAGGGTTCATCGTTATTCAGAAACTTTCCGACTCTATCGTCCTGACGAAGATTTTACAAAGATTTTTATCTACCGGGCATTTTTAAACAGATATCGTGGGATATCTTGATCTTGAATTCCTCGAGATATTCGAAAGAAATGCTCGTGGCTCGATTTTTTTCTTTATTCTCGTATTACGATTGTTTTATTCGATTCGCGTAATCTCCTTCCGAGAATATTCTCCGCGGTGAAACTGTACCAGTGGATGGAAATACCTTGCAAGAGGGATGAAGTAAATTCTCTCGTGTTAAATCCACGAATTAAATCGTCGTTTAAGAACGACCACCAATTTTTACCGCGTATCTTTTACGAAACTTGACAAAGATTTGTCGCAAACTTTCCTGAATTTTCCAATAAACGTCCTCTATCTGACACTGAATCCTTTTATGAAATTCAATTCAACGTCGTTCCCTTCAAAGGGAAGGTTCAGTTGTCCTCGATCTCTCTATTTCGAAAAAAAACTGCACGACTTGTATCCCACGTCTCACTGAAACGCTCGGAAGCAACTGTTCCGACTAGGAAGTGAAGACGACTCTTTTGCCATAAAATTTTATCGATACGCAAACATTTGAACTGATCGCTCAGTACCAGACAACGCCACTCCTACCCGAGGTGAATCACGTGACCCAAATCGACCAATCGCTAATTTTCGTTGCATCAGCGTTGCACCTGAAGAGGCCCGATTTTCTGGGTGATAAAATTATTTTACTCGATTCTCTCTTCGATCTTCTCCCTTTCCAATAATCGATCGTCGAGAGAAAAAAAAGGAAAGGAAAGAAGAGAAACCGTCTCGATTTACCTTGAAATTTGTCTTAATCATTGGCAACGTTGCGAGGAATGCAAAATGGAGCCGGTGCCGCGGAGGAGCTCCGCGATCATGTAAATAAGGTATGAAAATGTAGTTTATATTACGTAGCCGAGACCCAGTTTTGCGTTTCCGGGAAGAATGGTAATGGACAGGGGAGAGGACGGACAAAGCGGACGACGGGAAGAAGGTACCGCTGCGCTAAGAATACGAACTATACGAAGCATCCGGGATATTTCTTATTGGAACAAAGGAGCGGAATACAATTTTCCAGGCAGCGTCGTCTGGTAACTGCAAATGTACAAGCGACTTTGGCAATCGACGAGCGGTTTCGCGAAACTTTCGTGTTCGTTCGGTGTTTCTCGTTTCATAATCGTTGGGCATGGATCATTCGTCCCGATGATTTCTCTGGCAATTGCCAATTGGAATTGGATGTCTTTAATTTACGTGCGATAACCTAATGTAAAAGACGATAAAACGTACTCATCATTTAACTTGAAAGTTACGTATTTACATACTTGCGACGATTGCTAATCCATTAGGTTCTCAACTGTAGTAAATAGCTACAACTAGTGTTTTATAATAGTGCTTTGTGAATTTAGAAGTATACAGTTACGAGCGAGGAAATTTTTTTCTACGACTCTTAGATTTTGCAAGAAATTTGGAAATTTATTAAGCACACTGGAATTTCGCCAATCTTAAAAATAAGAAAAGCAACAGAAATAACGTGCAAAAATAATATATATGATACTTGTTTTATATATATAATAAAATTTCTCTTTCCTCGTTTCTGGCTTTCCCTCTGTCTCCCGTCATCGTGGATGCTTGGCGACTGCATCAGCGCAGCAAGATAAGCCCCCTCCCACTGTCCCCCTCCTCTGTGCAACGGTGGCATGGAAATTATGCGACATAATGAAATTCATCGATCGAAAGGCAATTTTGCGCGATGCCGGCGTCCACTCGAAGTCGCTGATATTATTTATCGGGGGAGCCCGGGTATCGCTAATTGCGGCCGATGTTTTAAACGAGACGTGAAGCACGCGAGAGACGTGGATCACGAAAGAATGAGAGAGAGAAAGAGAGAGGTGCGCTGTCGCGAAGCGGAATTAGGCATGGCTCGTTTCGTTCTCTTTTTACCTATGCCATTGTACCGTTTAATTATTTATAAACGGGCCACTTGAGGTTCTAATTGGGCGGCCAACCACTTGCCTGTATCTTGATGGCGTTCGGCAACCATTGTTGCCGGGCTGGAAATGTAAGGGAATAATAGCGGATCGTAGACAGGTACTCGAAGACCGTCAGCTCTTCCTACATCAGATCCCGATCTTTCGTTCGATTGTCGTTTTTGGGGAGGATACTCGCGCGTTCAGTTGTCGTCAGAGGTTTCTGGTATCGTCGTTTCAATGTAACACGGAAAACATTACTGCTTGCCTCGTTTCAAACAAATATTTCAATTGTGTTAACTACTTTCTCGTGAATTGGACTGGACTGGAGTAAAGTGTGTTTGAGACAAGATTTCACGAGAAAAATCCGAAAAATTCATACGCGTCCGGCGTCAATGTGCGCGATGAGGTTTGGTTGGAAACTTTTGTCAATCACTGTACACTGGAGTCTGGCTTGATTTTCTTGAAATAACGACGCTGAACGCGAGCAAAACGAGCAAAACTAGCCGACGAGCTCGGTGACGCGAGTTAATCGGCGCGCCGCCGCCGAAAACAATCAGCCGCGGGATCGAGTTAAATATAAAGTAACGCGAACGAGATAATAAACAGGAGCGCGTCGGAAATTGCGGCGCATTTTAATGTTTAATTGGCGAACGTGCGCCGATTAAAAACGACCGGGGGATAGGAAGGGATCTTTTCAATCGAGTTAACGAGGGGACGCGATGCGATCGCGATCGCGACCGATTTCTCCCGTCTCGCCCATCCTGTTTTCTCTATTAATACGTATACTAATGAATTGTATCCATGGTAATTCGCTTTTGTCCTCCGACGGTCGTTGGTCGATCGACATTTCCGACTCGACGCTGGAAATCTACTAATGAAAAATTGTCGATAATACGCACCGATATAAACTTTATAAAAAAAGATCCGCTTGGTCTCGTTTGGAAACGTGAGATGGTCGTGAATTTGGTTTCTTGAAGGTGATTTTTACGTCAAGCAAAGCGAGAATACTTTTCTCTTTATCGAAAATTGCGAAGAATTGTAAAGAATTTTTCTTGCAACCAGATCTACCACTTTGAAGATTGAAATGCTGCTCTTTGCAACGATTCCTTAAAGTTTGTTGTACAATTTTTTTTTTCTATTCACCGTTCTATCGAACATTGAATATCGGGATTGAATGATAAAAATTCAAGAAATTCTAACATTTCGTCGTCCGACCCTAACGTCTCGCTAAAGAAAAAGATTGTACACGTAGTAAGTTTCAAGAACTTGTTGCAAAGAGAAAATTAAAAATCTCCAAGATCGTACTGGATTTTTCAATGTTTCTACGTACGTCTTACGTTTTTACAATTTTCGAGAAAAAAGGTATCCTCGCTTTCCCATTTGTTACACGATGTAAAACTCACGATTGTCGAAGTAGAAATTTTAAATAAAGGCAAATGGGCCAAGTTACATTAGCTTAAACCGTCGACAATTTTTCACTTTGTCACTTGTACAGTTTCCGCTGTATATAGATTTTAATCGAAAGATTATTTAACGTTTCGATTAAATTAGCTCCGAGTCAAACAGCCAATCTTCTAGAAATGAGCAATGCATCATCTTCGTATTTCTAACAACACCGAGAGATTCGCGTTCTCGCACGAACGGAATATCGTTAAAAATATAAACTTGCCAAATTGTACGTCATTACTCCAATCGTAGGAGCATCGCGTGGCTCGTCCGGGCGCCGGTAATGACTTAGAAATAGTTACGCCTTCGTAAAACTAGTTATACGCGTTTCTCCCCAAGATCGAGTAGTTGAAATTGGAAGCTCGGAACCTGTGGTGGTTCGATTAAAATTTAAGCGGATCTACCGGTTCGAGAAGTTTGTTCGTTTCGATGTGTTTGCGTGGGTACACTGTTGATTAACGAGATCAAAGATATCGCGTCGTGATGTAAATGACGTAGTTACAACGTACACGATTTATGTACATATTGATAGCTTCCAGTTTATTTTTCCCGCAATTAGCTCTTCTGTAAACTGGAATCTAATCAACATAAATTATCAAGATTATACCTTGGGCGAAGCCATCGCCGCGCGCTTTTACACGACCGGTTTCGATCCAATTTTCAGAATTTTTCTGACCTACCGCAATTTTATAAATTACAAATGCTAAGTGGAATTATCGGATGGATCACTTACTTTTTTTGCATGTATTGATCGTAAATATTGGAACTAGCTTGTTGGAATATTGTAATGAATATTAATTTATCTAGTACTTTATAGTACAGGCGTGTAGTATTACCAGGTTCTAGTGCAATAGTATCAGGTTCCAGTTGTATAAATCTGTAGTAAAAATCTAGTACTCGGGTTTCTAATTAATTAATACGTGAATGTCATTTGACGCAAAGGAAATGAAACTTGCAGTGAAATAACCAAAAAAAAGCATAACGAAGGCGTATTTATATCGTCTAAATCTGTTTTTATTTCCTTTAATTTTTCTGCAGCAATTTATGTTTCTAAATAATACTAAAATTACCAAATATCAAATGTATTGCACATCGAACGTCGGTATGCAATATATTGTATTTATGTTTTCGATGATAAATTAAATGAAGCGAAAAGTTCCAAAATTAAATGATTCAATCCTAAATTAAAGGCCAACTATTGAACATATTGTATCAAATAACATACCCTAATATCTATCGGTAACAACGTGTCGCCGCCAATCATTCCTTCACGCGTTGACAATGCCATGGCAATGTCCGCCATGGAAAAACCACATATTACCCGCGTGCCGATGGCAATTTGTACAGTTGATTTTCCAAGTCGACGAGCAATCAGGAAGCTGACACACAGCTAGCGCCGCATTGTCGCGTGAAGATTGCTTTTTCATTCCGTCGGTCGTTTATTTTCTTTTTTTTTTTTTTTCGCCGATCAACGAGCCCCGGGAATGTAAATTAATCCGGTATTGCATATGAGATGCGCGGATGTGCGGGCACACACCGGGCATCCGTATTGAATTCCGTGATTGGAAACAGGTATTACGCGCGCCGCTCGCGAAGGGTGGAGAAACCGTGGAGTTTCGGGTGGGGTGGGAGGAAAAAAAAAAAGGAAGGGCGAAGGGGGCAGAAGGGTCTGTGGCTCGTTTCTGGCCGTCGTTCGCTTTTTCTCTCCCCCCAGTTTGTTATCGAAGGCGTTTCGTCGACGAGCGAAAATAGGGGAGCGCTTTTAGCCTCGACTGATTTGAAAATGTATCCTTTCTCCTCTCTTTCTCGCCGTTTCTCCCGGCTTCTCTCCTTCCTTCTCTCTCTCTCTCTCTCTCTCTCTCTCTCTCTCTATCTCTCGCAGGTGGAAAATTGTACGCCGCGGATATCGAGTTCAAACTCCGCTCCGACTTTTACTCTGCCGCCTCCCGTCTCTTTCTCTCGCCCCGGCTCTGTTTCGCGGATAATTATAGAGAAGTAGCCCTTGGAACCTGCGGCTGAACCCCGGTGCAGCAGTTCTCGTGATGTAGCGACGTCCTAAATTAAAACGTCAGCCACTGATTGATGCAGTGACATCCAGGATCCGTTTGCACCGCTCTATCTGTTTCTATGGGGACTGAATCGGAATGCCTGAACTCGAGGGCCTCGTCTGTGCCATTTTTTTACAGCCACACGTACGTTGTTTGGTACTCTGGATTAAGATTTAGTAAACGTGATCACTTGTTATATATTTTTAAAAGATCAAGTGATGTAATCGGAGCACGTGAATGAGTGAACATTTAAAGTTCTGTGGGATAAAAAAAAAAAAAAAAAATCAAGATTGAAATGGAAGTATATAATCGAGTCAAGCATCACCGTGACGATTCACCGAAAAGGTGCAGACTACCAGCTACATTTTTTTTTTACGAAGACCCTAATTAATTTCTATGACTTCGAGCGTCTGGACCCAATTAACCAACCCTCGCCATAAACGACGACCATCTCGTATTCACACGCAATCAGTTTTCAAAGTCGCAAACTCTTTCTCTGCAAATTTTCGCAACATTCTCAAATGTGATTTTCGCAGACGTTGTAACTCGACGTCCAAACAGAGCAGCTTCGGATTTACGTCCGGACCGCGGATTTTCATGCAATTTCACGTTTCCGCGAACGCAATTAAAGAAACGAGGTTCAAGCAGTAATCCCGTTCCCGTCACTCTCTAAACGTTGCGATAACTTCACTTTCGCTCTCCACTCCGTTTTATTCCCGCGCGTTCTCGTTATTTCCGCACCCTTGAATAATGCAGAGCAAGAGCTTCAATTATCCCGTATCAGTGCAGCAACCGCGCGATCCATCTTCGTGCTTTCTTATCCCTCCCCTCGCCGCCCCTCCCGCTTCTCTTTAACATCCCGTTTCCATGAAACCGTTCACGAAGCGGGACGACCGCGGGGAAAGGGCACGGCAAATAAACCGCGCGAAACGTGATTTGTGCCCCCGTTGTTTACCAACAATAACTCACGACGCGTGCTGTTTCGCTTCCAACAATTAAACGAAACACCGCGTTCTCATCCCCGGTTTTCATCGTAAACTAAAACAAGTTTGCGTGGCGTTCTTCTCTCTCCCCTTCCAACCTTTCAGTTCTTTTCCCCCGACCATCACCCTCGCGTTCTCGATCGCGGCGGGCGAGTTCGCGCTTTTATTGGAAAGCCGCAACAGATATTTCCGCTGCGTGCGAATAACAGCATATGGCGGGGCCAATTTTCCGGCAACTTGGCCGGCTGTAAATTCAGCTGATCCTGGAGAACCCGGAGCGCCGCGCGCGCAATTACATTTTTCACGAAAATTAAAATGCCGTCCGGCGTTGGAATTCGTAATAGGCTGCTTAATGGCCGCGTGAAATTTCCGCGTGAAATTTCAGTCCGTTCGTTCGTTCCGAGCGCGATCGCCGACCTTGCTACTGCCGAGAGCGGGATCGTTCTGCGAAATAATAAACAGGACGACACGTATTATTTCCGGCGAGGATAAACATTGCTTTCGGCAGGTAGAACTTTTCGAAAGGTACGGGAGAAGGGTGAAACGACGCTTCGACGATGATTCCAAGAATAATGACCGGCAGCCGCTTGCGCAGAATTTTGCGGAGAATTTCACGGAGCGCGCGCGTGAAAAGTTGCACGGTACGAAAATGTACAAAGCGGGCCGCTCGTAATATCTAACGAGCGAAACGAATCTCGATTCGCCGTTCCATTCTCTTAATTATGCCCGTAAAAAAATGAATTTTCACCGCGCGGTCCACGGCCACGTCACAACAAAGTTAACGAAACGACCGATCCCCAAGGCACGATAATCGTGCTCTAGAGTCCGCGGGATGACCTCTTCGTGACTGACGATACAGCACGACTGACGAATGACGCACGGCGAGCGACAGGTATATAGTGTATAAAATATAACGGCGAATACGCGTGATTATTTTCGAAATGAAATGGTAGCCCGGAGGCGGCTCGACCTGGCTTATTTACATTCCGGGTCAAGGGCCCACAAAGGAAGCTGTAATTACGAGATGAAAGCATCCCCCTTCGGTACCCCAGCGTGGAATACCCTCCTATACACGAGGATATACTCGCGCGGATCCAAAGGAGCGAGGCATTCAAAACTTTTTTTCGGCGTTTCATCGCATCCAATTACTCGTTACACCATGGAGGGCCATCTCTCAACCTTGGCCCTCATCAATTAGTCTCTCGTGGCCGATCTCGTTTCTTCTTTTCCTCCTTCTCCTTACATCCGCTTGCTGCATTTTCAAAACAAACTCCACCAGAATCGCGGTAGGAAAGAAAGAACATATATAAAGAAAAACGATCTCATTAGCATTAGTTCGGTAACCATCGCGGACCACGCTCGGCCCTCGAAACTTTGTCTTCCTGGTGTTATTAGAAGAAACCGGTTCGGTCGCGTCAATCGATATTTAATTAAACTCGAATTTGCATGAAAGTTCGACGGTGGCAACAAAGGACAGGAGGGGCGGGGGGGGGCGGGGAGGAGAGGGAAGGAGGCGGTGGCATAATTAGGGGGTAATCTTTTACCATTTATCTTCTAAGCGTTCCGGATGTACATTGTTAATTACGGCTGACAGTAACGAAGAGAGCTCCACTTAATCGAGCACGGACTTGGCCCGCCACCGACCGTCTCCCCGTTCTTCCACGACTTTCTTTCCCTTTGATCCTTTGTTCCTCGAACCTCCGACTACTGCTGCTGCTGCTGCTGCTGCTGCTGCTTCAATATTTATCCTCGCAGAGAGACGCTGCAAGAGAGCTTTTTATCGCTGCTCTCGCGGCCAATGGCGATGAACGAAAGGAACAGCCCATCCGCGTGTAAACTAGCCGCGAATTAAATAGCCGAGTTAAACTGTTGCAACGAGACGTGCCTCCGACGAGCTTTCGCCGCGTCACCAACGTTTCACGTGGAATTTCAAGAGAGAGTTTCGTCAAGTCGTTCGAACGAAGGCGGAAGAGACGTCCGGCGAATTTTTGAAGACAGAATTAAAGGCAACAGCGTTCAGATACGCATAGCGTGTAAAAAAACTGCACGACTTGTACGATTCGTCTCATCGAAAGGCTCAGAAGCAACTGTTCTGACTAAGAAATGAAGACGACCTTTTACCATAAAATTGTATTGATATGCAAAATAAATTACAGGCGCGATCGCTCAGTACCAGACAACGCCACTCCTACTCGAGGTCTATCTCACGCCCCCTCACGAGTCACGTGACCCAAATCAACCAATCGCTAATTTTCGTTGCATCAGCGTTGCACCTGAAGAGGCCCGATTTTCTGGGTCACCCCAGATCACTAAAATCACTTTCAGTGATAATAACAAATTCACAGTTTGTGGATGGGCTGTTTTATGGGTGGATTTTCCTTAATTTACAGCAATTCCCTCGTACAATGATACAATTGGTTACCGAGAAATCAAATGCTTTCTTCGTCATTGCCACTCGAAATTGCGGCAAAATAATTTTCCATTCCCCCAGAGGGGAATGTTCCTGAAATTCTCGACGTACGAGCTCGTATACATATGCGTACGCGCATTCGTTCTGTAGCAACTGGTCGACGGTGCGTCAACAAGCCTTCGAGAAAAACAGAGAAACTGGTAAGCACGTGTATCGGAAATAATTTTTCGACGTAATTCGCTGACGATCGTACTCGAAAAATTATGACGAGGAGTGATAATGGCACGAGTGGAAAGCCGGCTTTCGAGGGCTTTCATGGGACAAATGATAAAAGTGTTCGATCTACCGATGGTTTTGTCAGCCCGACGAGCTACGTGATACTCGAATTTTCGCGAATAATGCCGCGTTTCAAGAATATTCGTGAAATTCGAGTATCGAGTACGCAACAGGCTGTTATCGTCACGAAGAAATTTTCGAAACGATAAAAAACGCCTCTCGAGGGTTTGTCGTCGAGTGGTTTCTTTCTTCATCGTCGGCGCGGTTGAAAATTCAATTTCATTAGGAAGTTTCGTTCGCCCGTCTAGTTGGCGTTGGTGTCGTATAATTCACGGGGAAAGTTTGTTTCTCGATTTGCCACGGGTTGATCTGTCGGAATTCTCGGGCTCGCGCGACAGCCATCGAGCGTGCAGATCCGAGAATTTACACGGATGGAACGCGTTGCCACGCGGGATTTCGATCCTGGCCTGAACTTTGCGTCGCGAGCGATCTTCCACGAAACGAAGTGAAACGCGCGTGGCGATCAGTATGCAAAGCTCGTTCCTCTCTCCTTTTTAGTCTCTGAGATCGAGGTATCGGCGCGTAAATAGCGCCTCGATTCTTAAACGAATCTCTTAAATTGTCTGCTCGTTTTCCTAATCGACCCTCGAATTTTCTGAATTTTCCATTCCGGGAGAAGAGTGGAAAGCGAGGAATGAAAATTTGAAACAGAGTAATGGATGAGTTCTCGCAGGGCGGGATCTCGTGGAATTATTCGCAACGTTGAGACGTTGCCCTAAACGATGAACGATCGCGAATGAAGTTTCGCGGTGGAATGCTTCCTCTTCCAAGTAAGATTACCGGCTGTTACCACTTCCGTTCGTTGTTGCTTTATCTTTCATGAGAGAAATTCTGCTTGAAGGAACAATAACAGTTTTCGAGACGCGCGTCGAGAGGAGCCGGATTTTGAGCAAAGGCGGCTTAAATAACCGGGCAAACCGAATGAGTCACGTGTAATTTCGTGACCTGCCGATATGGGGTGCCGATATATTTCCGTTTATAGGAGGCCGGGTTTAATTGGATCATCTTTCGTTTCGCGTGTCGTTAAATTTAATATATGTACGAAATATTAAACTAGATGGTAGACCATCCAGTTCCAATTATTAATAATAATTATATTCGATGTACATTGCCGTACAAAACTATTTATCGCAATAATTCTATTCTTTGTAATTGTGAAAATTCTTTTGAATTGGCAGAATATTAACGAGAGCAGTAACGTGTAAAACACCTTCTAACAAGTAACTTTGAATTTGCAATTTTCATAAACGAGCATAGTAGATATTGCTAATTCTGCAGATTTCGAACAAGTTATATGTACAGATAGCAGTGATCGATAATAATAACCGGTAGTAAAATTGAACGCAAGCACCAACGCAAGCGCGATGGTAGATTGAAAAATCCTCCACGAGCATTCGCTCGCGAGAGGTATCATAACATCACAAATTATACGAATAATTTGCAAGGATCCAATTCCATTTACACGAACGGTACAGATTACCGGCTCTTACGCGAGCAAACACGTGAAAGGGTACACAAGCGGGAACGGGAGCGGTGGAACGGGAACGGGAACGGGACGCGAATAGAGAAGCTTTTACTCGAAATTCGTCACGTTCTCATGGCGCACAAAAGCCGGGGGCCGCGGAGCGTCCCTCTCGCACAAAGAACACCCTTTTCGAAAGCATTTCTGTGAGTACTAGCTCGCGTTAGAAATTCAGCGTGTAGTTTAGCCCACAATCGGCGCGTGCTCTCGCCGTCAGAAGGCTGGATCGTCGCTTGGAAACACCTGACAAAGAGAGAGAGAGAGAGAGAGAGAGAGAAAGAGAGAGAGACAGATGAGACAGAGACAGAGAGCACGCTGTGTAACAGTTGGCGCGAGCGAAAGTTGACGCTGTACCTGCTAATGGCGCCCCCCCCTTCTATTCGCGATCGTACATCGTACCGACCTGTGCTCTTTTTCCGAAACGAGTGTCTATCGCGTACGACAGAGAAGAGAAAGGAGAAGAAGAAGAAGAAGGAAAAGAACAGAGAGAAAGAGAGAGAGAGAGAGAACAGAGCGGACTTGAAACGATGTGACGCCGATACGAACGACAGAGGAAGAGGAATTGGAGGTGGTTGCGCAGCCGTTTTGTTCCCAGAGAGGGACATCAATATCGCCGCACCGCGCCAAGTATTCAGAATGCCCTTCAAGAATTTTAATGCGACGGAGAAAGAATTTATTGCGACATAGAATGCGCAGTAATGGCGGAAATACGTATAAAAGTCGGGAAAAGGGTGCGCATTGTCGCCGTCTAATGGCCTGCCTCGGGCGTCGCACATTGGCGACGTGTACACGCACCACCACCATCACCACCACCGTCACCCTCCATCGCTTCTACCCCTTTCTTCTTGCCGGTGCAGTGCCGTCCCTTCGAGAGCACCCCGAGGAGCAGTGAGATTTTAAGAATTCACGGGGACCTGGCGAACTTTCGACGACGCGTTCGAGTTTCTTTTATACAGTTTCTCTCCTACTCCTCTCTCTGTCTCTCTCCGTTCTTCTTTTAGATTTCTTTTCCTTCCCTTTCCACTCGCTCATTGTGCGGCAGAGGGATGGAAATTTAGACGCGTGAATTCTTTATCACCGCGGCGTTGCGTGCGCAATCAGCTAGGTGAAACTCGATTCCGTATTCGCGAGTGGTAAAACTCGAGAAAGCTCGGAGTGCACGGATCTCCAAGGCGGATTTAAGTTTGGACGGACGCGAAAGCAGCGTTGAGAGGGTTGAAAGTTAATTTTTGCTTCGCGGCGATTGAATCTTCCCACCTCGTTTCTTAGGCATTTCCTCGGCGAGTTAATTGCGAGTTAACCGCCAGGCATTGACATTCTCCGTTTCATTTCAAGAGCAACTCTGTCGAGGGTCTGTGAGAATTTTCAAACGCAGAACATTTACACTTCCGCTGGAAAAATTGCACCACCTTTCAAATATATCACAGATATGAAGATGCAATTATTTCGTTTGAGATTGTTCGACACATTTTTAAAATTTTATAATCCTTCCACACACGTGCGTAACGTGCCTTTTTTTTAAACACTTCGGATCAAAGACACTTTAATTATCCTCCCCATAGCAGCCGCAAACCCTCGGAAAAAACACCCTTTGAATTTGCACGACGATCTCCCTCACCCAACTCCCTCGATGTTCCCAAATTCTTCGTCGGGGGTGCCCAAAGCGAAGAACCCTGACCTGCATTTAGGGGGACGCCCGGTGCGAAGAAATAAGCGCGGATGGCCCCTTCCTTCGTCCCACGTGTTTCCGGCCTTTTTCAGCACCTCTCTCAATTTTGCTGTCTTTTAGCATCTCTTTCGAGGCGATTCGAGATCGTCTCAGGCGAGAGAAATGCGCCATTAAAATAGATCAACTGTGATCTCAATTGGGGAGTGGGGCGGGCAGAGAAAAAAGGGTCGTCGCGCTTTCTTAACCCCCGGGTGGATGGGGTCGCTTAACGCGTAATACAGCCGCCCACCCGCCATTGTGTCGAGGCCCGTTGAATAAATATCTTTTCGCTTCGATTCTGTATTATCTTTCGACGGCTGATAGAAAAAAAAAAAAAAAGAAAAAAAGAACAGAGAGATGGAAACGGAAATATATCCATAAAACGTCCGTCGAATTCGGGAATCTCTCGGTGGAGTTTCGATTTCAATATGGCGGATAGCCCCGGGTAAACTGTGTAATGTATCGCGCTGGCACTCCGCCTCGACTGACAATTATTTTCGGGATAATTAGCCCGTAGATAACTGCTGTGGGATTAATTCATTACCGACGAAACTGTAAACGCTGCGTTTCGCTTGCCTCGGCGCGAAAAAAGCGGAGCAACGTTACAGAGAGTCTTTCCGCAGCGTGGAATTGTCGATGTTTTGCCATAACAAAATGGATTTTCGGTTTCTCCTTCTTTTGGGACTGCACGAATTACGTGGGTGCCTTTGATATTAATTATACTGTTTTACGTTAACTAGAATTATTGATACACAGTGTTGGTGTATTTAAATATATTATACATCGGGTACTTAATTCTCCAATTCCCACAGCTTTATTCCATAACGTAAGCAAATTAATAGTTTATGGATAGTAATATATTTTAACGAGTATGGTTTAACATCTATCGTAATGCGTACTCGTACCAACGCTGACGGAACGCCATTGTTTCCCTTTATTTTCGAATCGTTTTTACCAACTGTTTGCAAGAAAAGCCTGTTCCATATTGGTTGAATAATCGTATTGTTACGGTGGGTACGAAAATCACGGCTACGGTGGAAAATCGTGTTCTGATTTTATATTGTTTTGTAACATCTATAGAGTAATAGATTCGTACTAGTAGGTATTTTCCTGGCGTTTCAGCGTTTTACACGCGCGAGATCCCCGGTCATTATATCATCCGCGTACACACTGCGCGCTCCAACGCGCATCGATATTTCGGTTACTAGCACAACTGTTATTTGCATTACCACGTCGAGCGAAACTTTGTTGTTTCAGAAACAACGAAACACGATGGGAAAAAAATTTGTGCACTATTGTAGTAAAAATGTACGAAGAAAAATAACGGGATGCGATAAAAAAAAGTAATTGCAATGAAAACATGCGTGTTTCGAAGTAAAGCTTTTCCCCGAACCTCGCGCGCTTCTTTTTATCACTGAAAGTGATTTTAGGGGGACCTCTTCAGGTGCAACGCTAATGCAACGAAAATTAGCGATTGGTTGATTTGGGTCACGTGACTCGCGAGGGGGCGTGGGGTAGACCTCGAGTAGGAGTGGTGCTTAGCGATCGCGCCTGTAATTTGTTTTGCATATCAATAAAATTTTATGGTAAAAGATCGTCTTCATTTCCTAGAACAGTTGCTTCTGGGCCTTTCAGTGAGACGAATCGTACTGGGGTACAAATCGTGCAGTTTTTTTTTCAACATTGTGCGTTACGGTCTGTGCGTCGTTTGGTGCGAGAAAAGTTCTCGAATGGGGGTTTGTAAAATCGCCGGAAAGATTTAGAAATGACGTGGAGAAACGAAGAGCAGAAAGGTGTAATCGAACGCGCTGGTACAGTTTCTCTTTTAAGACGTGTTTTAAGTTGTTTTCCAGCGGACGCGACGGTATCGGAAAGTTGGTTAATAGATCGCGTCTGACGCGACGGGGGTGTATAACTTGCCGCGCACGGATCCCGGTATCATCGGTTCGATACGGCGAGCCGCCTTTGAAGATCGTCCGTGACAACGCGCTGTCGATGATAAAGCTCGCCTCAGCGGCGTGACCATTAGAGGCAACGGCTTTTCATTGGAGAAAAGTTTACTTTCTCGAGCGTGAGCGATCACAGCGTGAGCGAACTTCCTGACAGCGTCTTATAT
>KQ435727.1:2352982-2388410 GCA_001276565.1 Melipona quadrifasciata | reverse complement strand
TAACGTTGCATTAGCGGCAAATGGCCATAAGAACATTGATGGCCTCTCCTATTTCTGGCTTGCTAATTATAGCGGGCACAGGGTCCCGTGGCACGTTCAATTTCGCGCACCGTTGTGACCCATAAATTACGCTAATAATTCCATTCTCTCTCTCTCGTTCTCTCCTACTATGCTTCCCACCCTCTTTCTCTTTCTCTCTCTCTCTCTCTCTCTCTCTATTGGCTCTGTTAGTCTTTCTCTTCAGGTACGAACTTGAAATTATCTTCATTGTACGGGGAGGATACGTTCGTTCGTTGGCAATCTGTTTGTCCTGTCCCTTTAATTTTCATTCGATTATCGACGTGAACGCGGTCGATAAATTGAATTTCAAACGCGCCGACTTTCCAGCTTGAATCGTATTAACACCACTCTCCGCCCTTTCCCTCAGTCCCTCTGTTACTGTTATTTTCATCAGCCCGGCAGATCCTCTCTCGGCCTTTGTGCCATTTGCAGCGTCGCAGCGTTGCTTTGCCACGATGCCGATGTAAATTAGCCCGGACGCAACGTTTAACCCGCGGAATATCGTCCGAGGAAACGGGCTTCTGTTAAATACAAATAATCCAAGAGTCATATTGTACGCGAGCCAGCTGTGGCGAGCCTAGGACACGGTTCAAGTCCGGCAAATTTCTCTCTCGTCTGATCGAACAAAACGTTTCTGTCTGTAACCGGAGATAGTGGAGCATCGTTTGGCGACGTTTCGTCGGGAAGATCGAAAATTAGCGCGAACGGTGTAAAGCATTTCCTCGGCTTCTCGCGAGGCCCTTCAGAAGGGCCGTTATGCACTTTGCAACAGTATTGTCACTTTCAAGTTGTTTCGCGAAACTTGGAAATGGGAAACCGTGGAGAATTTTGACGAGACGCCGAGAGATCATGGGCCTCTTAGAGGCCGGTGTGGAACGCCTTTCAACGTTGTCGAGAATTTAGAAATCTCCGTAGAATGCTTATGAGGGTCGCGCGTCATACCCGTGGCATCCGAAAACCGCGCGGAACTGTCAGAGAAGCCCCATGGTGATCTTGATCTTCGCTGCTTCGTGCCGTCGTAAGTACGGCTGCTCGAGTCGAACGAAATACTGTTTCAACTAGAGAAATTAATGAAATTGAAATTAGCGACACTGTCGTGCCGAGTTTCAAACTGTCTCGTCGTTAATTGTCCGGAAAGGAACAATTTTCAGTAAATATCTTGCTCGCTTCCTACATCCCAAATTGATTCCAAATTCTATCGATGTGATCCAGACGAGTTGAACGATGCAAAAGTTCACAGAACGAGCAGACTGTGGATTTTTATACGTTCGTAGAGTGCCCATACAAATGCAGTTTATTTGTATTCCAAGAAACAGAATCTCTCAACATCGTTCTTTTTGTCGTTGTTAAAAATATCTCCAGTACGTTTGCGTGGATTTCCTCTCGCTCACATTTCCTCTATTTACCCCGAAATTCCCATTGTATGCACAATGGCGGCCTTCTCGATCCCCGGGTAACTTCGAGTTAAAGACCCCCGGAGCAAAATTCTGTCTCGACTTTGATCTCGTCGGGCAACCAACGTGGGATACGCGTGTTGTGTATATGTATGTATATGTATATACGTGTATCGCTGCTGCGTCCTTTGTGCGAATAAACGCGAGTGCACACGCGGAAAAGCGTGTATCTGCGTCGCGGGAAACAGATAATGCGGCGTTCACACCGTCCGCCCCGGAAAACCGTCCCGCGCGGCGGCACTCGGCTCTCGGTTCTCGCCGACATTTGCATATCAAGCCGGCGTCAGGCCGTTCCTGTTTCCGAAATTTCGCCGCGACAACATTACGACAAACGTTACTATCAAAATTTCGTACTATTTTCGTTTTAATTCAAGCTTATCAGCCTGGAATAATTTCCAGCGGTGACCGTGTGTTTCCTCCTATCGGTCGTGCGTTCGCTCCTTTTCTCTCTCTCTCTCTCTCTCTCTCTCTCTCTCTCTCTCTCTTTTTCATATTTCGGCGGGCATTTCACGGAACAAGTTCCCCAGATACGGCGTTTCGCGTTACCGCGTCTTGATTAAACGACAGATAAAATAACAGCGAGAGGCGACGCGATGTTTTAAATTGCACGATTCCGAACGGTCGTTATCGTTTCCGCTAGCCGTTGTAAACACCGTTTAATTCATTTTGCCGAACGCCAATTGCATCCACGCTTGCATTTCGTTACGTCGTTGTTTACATCTGGATTTGAATTATTGTTCCATTGGCGGAGAACAGCGATCGATTCTACAGCACTCTTTTCTACGCGGTGCAACGCGACGTTACGCGACGATGAGCAAAAGGGAGGTTAAAATCGGTAACTTTTGCAACGAACGTTCTTCATCGCCAGGGTGGCAACAGGCATTTGTATTTCGGGGGTAGTTGGATATTTGGAGATCTGTCGGTGACACGTTGCAAAAGATGTTTCTTTCTACATTGATTAACAGAGAATTCGGATTTTCGACATTTTCGGAGTTCGAGGATTTTAAATTTACCTATTACATTTGAACTGATTAACTCGTAAATGGTAACAATTTGTAAACAAGTTTAGTTAACTGTCTATACTGTTCATATAACAAATATCAATCGAAGCAATATTCAGCTACTGTTTTTTTTTCTGTAATCTGAAAGTTTTTCAATTTTTTAATAACGTGTGCAAATGTTTGCTTTGTCAGTCACGTGTTAAATACCCAACTTTCATCTCCCAACATTAAACAACAATGTATGTACCTACGTTCTTCTCGAAAGCAATTTCAATTCGTGCCGATTAACCTCTCCCGAACTCTTCGAAGACAGAACCAACAACTTTCGCCTCATCCTCCGCCTCGTCGACGTATATCCAGAGGCAGGATACGATGTACAAGGTTGTTGGCGGATATTCACGTTATTCGGAGACACTCCCGGTAATTCCCGGGGCCACTCGAAACCCGAGGTCGGCCCATTTTGCAAATAAATGCCGGGCGAGCGGCAACCCTCGCGTCTGTTGGGCGGCTCGATCGAATTCCAGCGTTCGTTTGATCTCCGTTGTGAACGCGGCAGAAAGGAAGACGTAATGCGATGCGGCGCGGTGCGTGACGTAAAATGCGAAAGCTTTTGAAGTTGGACGACGGAGGGGTCGGTGAAATTGAAGCGATCGGCATTCGTGTGTTGCACGATATCATACATACGTGTTTCCCTTATTGGCGAGCGACCAGCCTCGCCTCGAGTATCGTCGATCCTCGTTAATTTATATCGATCTGTCCGACAGTCGGTTGAAAAATGACGCGCGTAGACGGTGCTCCCCATCACCGGCAACAACAACGTAACCCCGGTAATTGTTCGCCGTTGTCTGCGTTTTATACTTTTATGAATAAACACCGCACCTTTGGGGGGAAAAAAAAAAAAAAAAAAAAAACAACAAGAAAGAAAGAAACTGCACGACTTGTACCCTAGTACGATTCGTCTCACTTAAAGGTCCAGAAGCAATTGTTCTGACTAAGAAATGAAGATTTTTTTGCCATAAAATTTTATTAATACAAAACAAATTACAGGCGCGATCGCTCAGTACCAACGCCACTCCTACTCGAAGTCTAGCCCACGCCCCCTCGCGAATCACGTGACCCAAATCAACCAATCGCTAATTTTCGTTGCATCAGCATTGCACCTGAAGAGGCCCGATTTTCTGCGTTACCCCCTGCTAAAATCACTTTCAGTGATAAAAAAAAAAGAAAGAAAGAAACATGACAAGTTATTTTTCATTCCTAGCTATTTCGACGTTCGAAACAGCCTGTTCAAGAAATCCTGCAATAATACGGGATTACGTACTGTAATTGCCGAGGGGTTGTATCCTCGTTTCTTTGTACTTTTACCTTTTGGTAAAAAGTTTTGAAATATGCGTGTCGGGGAGAGGGAGTTCCTTGGTTACCATTGGTTAAGTTTTATACGCGTTCTCGAGAAATCTTCGGGCTCTTATTCGCTTTCGGATATATATTATATTTTACAACGTGGTCGTAACACCTTATTTGCTGGGAAACTTGGCCAAAGTTATCGCGTATTTCTAAAACGCTTGTATCTTTGCAACTGACAGGATATTTGTTTCCTCAAACACTATGTTGCGTTAAAGTACTCCCTTTTGACTATCAGGTTGCGCGCAAGTCGCAACATTTTCCCATGTGACCTTCAAATATTTACCAATGCAGATCTTTCTGTTCCGATACGATAACCATCTTATTTTTTTCCAAGAAAAATTTTCATCCGTGACGTTTAAATTTCAACCTCCTCTTCTTTCACAAAGTAAAGTATAAAACTATTTAATATTTGCCAGAAGAGAGAAAAATTGCAGAGAAATTGCAGTGAATTGCAAGTTGGGCAAGCTGCAACGCACAAAACGCTAATGAACGAACAAAGATCTCTAGGGAGGTTGATTGTTCGTCGAAATTCGAGAATATATATATATATATATATTCGGTTCGAGGAGAGAACGACGACGTGGATACAATCGGCCGGGCTGGTTCCGCGAGATCACAATGACGCGTGTGCGGCTGCTTTCTGCGTTTCGCCGCGTTACATCTGCGTGTTTAGCGTTTAATTAAATTATTTGGGGGTTACCTTCATATTCACTTCCGCGGAATGTGATTAAATTATGTTCCACGGGCTGTTTCTGAAACGTCGTAATTTATTTAGTGTATTCACATGAGCAACAATATTCGTCGGCGGGATAACAAGCCGCCCGAGAGTCCCGTGGCTGACTCTCCCCCGCCCGGCTCGCGTACTTTTGCCCCTGATTAATTTCACGTAAGTTTAACCTCCGTCGGTTCCCAACGTCGCGAACGCTTCGCTGCGCCTCTTGTGCATTGAACTCCCTCCCTCCCTCTGCCCCTCTCTTTCTCTCTTTCTCTTGCGGCCAGTCTCTAAATTCTCCGAATCGTTCGCCAGGAAATTTACGAACCGGCGCGTTGTTTCGCTCGCTGCTTCCTCTCCCTGTTTTTCAAATGTTCCGCCGAATTATTTAAAGTAGCCGGACTATGTTGTTTAAGAACAACAAAGCAAGAGAAATATTTTTACGAAAAAATTATACTTGTTCCGCGATGTCAAATGGTTCCTCCTTGCCACATTGTGCAATGCTGCTGAGAATGTTTGTCGCTTTCCTTTTTACTTTGATCCAGAAATAATGAAGCGATACGACCCTTTAACCTTAATCTTAATCCAGATTTTTGTACTTAGTTAAAAAATTAAGTTTACTACAAACTTAGAACACAGGCATTTCTAAAATATGAATATACGAACACTAACAGCGAACGAACGATGTGAAATTTGTTTCGTGACGTAAGATCGACGAAATCCAATTTTCTTTTTTTTTGTTTTTTTGGCAAGAAGTTGGGAAGAACAGAAGGAACTATCAGCAATTGAAACGTTACGCGAAACAGCTCTTGTCTTCGTAGCGAGTTACGGTTCCTAAATACCCGCCTAATTTCATCTCCTTGCAACTACCAATTTGTCCTCGTTTCGCTGGCATCCGCAATTTCCACGTGAAATTAACGATCTCCGTGGACCATCCCCGCAGAAACTTGCAGAGAGATTGTTTGCCACTGGATGAGAGATTTTTGCCGGCGAAAATTTTGCGTGCGAAACTTGGTTCGCAGCGCGCCGCTAACTTCCAAGAAACGAGCGCGGAAACCACAGTCTCTCTCGAGGTGCGGAGGGGGTTGCATCGATCTCGATCCAGCTCCGTCATCCCGCGGAAGAAAGGAAGGAAGGAAGGTTTTCCAGCTGGTAATTATATCTAAGACTGGAAGCTGTCTGGGATAGCCTCGTCTCGAAAAAAAAAAAACTCGTACAGTTGTCGTTCCAGCCGGCAACGATGGCATCTCCTCTTCTGGATTCAGTCTCGTCTCGAGTGTTTAATCGTTCGTAGTCAGCCGCTCGTCGCGGCGTGCCATTTTAACGCTGGTCCCTCATTGTTTACGAGGCAATAGAGCCGGGGCTCGAGAACGGTGCTCGAGACGCGAATTCGCGCATTACGCTCGTCGCGGAATCGTAAAACTTGTAAAAACCGTGATCGCGATACTCGCCTCGGCCGTTTCCTCGCGGTATGCCTTCCGTTCCGCGTCGGGAAACGGAAGCGCGACCGGCGGAACGAGCGTTTAAAACGGCCGGAGTAAATATCCGCGAGAGCGGAAGCAGCCGTTTGGACCGGGATAAAAGGCCACGGTCGATCAGACGACGCCGATCCCGGGCATAAAGTTGCCGGCCAGGTTCGGACAAATCGAGCAATTGCTCGGTGGCAGGCGGCGCGATCAATTCACCGGAATGTTAGGGTAAATGGCGGGTGAATGGCTGTTGGCTACGGCCATAGAAACGGATTATAGGCATCGACGAGCGTGGTACAGCTCCAGCGATTCGTGGCGGCGGCGGCGGTGGCGGTGGCGGCGGTGTTGGTGTTGGGTAGCGTGCCGCGCGGCCGCGGTAATTGCAATAAATTTTTCAACCAGTCCTCGCGTCCGACGTTGTACGACGCTGGCGCGAGAGAATGGAACTGCGGAGGATAGAGAGCTGGCAGACAGAAGTCCTTTCGGGAAGCGATGCCAGAGTAAAAGAAGGGTAAAACCCAATGTCGGTTGACGTTGAACGTATTTACGATTATTCGCTGGGCATTAAGGAGGCAAGTAGTTGCGGTGGACGTAGAGCCAGACGCAGCGCGCCTTTTGCTACGAGGTCTCGGCCTCGTTTGGACGACACCGTCCAAAGAGAAGAGCAGCGAAAGAAAGAAAGCGCGGCAGGAGAGACGGAGAGAAGACGAGAAGAGACAGAAGGTAGCGTGCGACCGACTCGTTTCACCAGTCGGATCCTTCCTCTATCCTTCTCCTAACCGCGGACCACGTCTGAAAAGGACCTTTATCTGTCGTGTATTTTCCAGTGAATTAAGTTTCTTGCCTTCTGCCGGCCAAGTTTATATGTTTTGCGGAGAAAATAGCGCGGCGTTCGTCCCTCGGCCGACCGGTTATTTCCAGTTTTCTTCGACTCTCTCTCTCTCTCTCTCTCTTTGAGAGAGAACGCAGAAACCCGCCGGCTCGAAGAAGGATTCGCGGGGAAGGGTTTGGGTGGTTTTTGTTTGCGTCACTGCGCAATATCCAGCCACCGGTTTAACCATCTCCCTTCCCCTCCTGTTCTCCTCTCTCTTCGTCCAGCACTCCTCGTCATCGTCAACACCGTTGTCGTCTACTTCTGACTCGTATCTCGTCTTCCAGCTCTCGTCCTTTCCGCACGATCCTTTCTAATGTTAGCTTTCGGCAGGCCAGACACCGGCGGCCAGAAGAGGGCTGTGTGTGCGGCGTTGTTGGCGCGCGCGCGCCTGAGATCTCATTCCGCCGTTATGGTTTCGCACTTGGTTCTTAGCACTCAACATTTTTACGCCAGCGCCGCTTTTGTTTTCGCCCTCGCCGCCGCGGCTTTTATTACAGCTCCGGGAAACGGATGATGGAACGTCCTTCCCAACCGTGATCCCGCATCCCCCTCCGCTTCCCCCCGTTAATTTTCAACTACAAACGAATCCTTTCTTCCCCGGCAACCACGTAACAAGCCTCGACCCGCTTATCTCGCCGATAAGAAAAAACGACTTAAGAGAGGACGCAGTTTTTCATTTTACACGAGACATCTCGAGTCGCGGTTTCTTGGTTCAGTGCACTGTGGAACTGTGTAATCAAATTTGAACAGAGTATCTACGTATAAGTGTGAAATTGGCTGAATCAACGAAACAGAAAAATATCAGAACAACGATGATTAAACTTGTAACTAGACAGAAATTTCTGTAACCAATCGTTCGAGTCTGTGAAAATTTCTGTGATGCACGGCAAATTGCATTTTAGTGTCAAATAAAAATCTTAAACGGGAGTAAAAGGAGCTCAACTGGAAAAAAGGAAATAATTTGCGCCGAAATTCTTTCATTTTACGAAACACGTAGAGATTCGAATATTTCTGTCAAGCGACACGAGTCGACGTGTCCTTCTTTTAAAATTCTTACAGCGTCGGAAGGAATGTCAGCAGAATTTCCACGATCTCCTAGCTACGATTTCGAACTATCGTAATATACGACACCACGCGTAGACGCGATTCCTCGTGTTCGCAGATCCCTCAGCCGTAGGGACGTTCCTTGTTTGCGCTAATATTTACTCGCCGACTAAATTACTTCCTTCTATAATTCTCTTCTCTTTCGTAGTCGGATCTCGCTTTCATCCTCCGTACAACAATTACTGAAAGATCTGCGAACCTCTGACAATCGACATGAACACGAGACTCATTTTCACGTTAGTTTACAATTCGATTTAGCGCGTTCGCGACGAGTTTTAACTCTTAAGCGGATCATTTCACTCTTACTTATCTATCCGCTATATGATGTAAAGTCATCTTTAAGTGACCCCGTACGATTCGTCTTACTGAAAGAATCAACTGTTCTGACTAGGAAATGAAGATGACCTTTTTGCCATAAAATTTTATTGACATGCCAACATTTGAATCGATGCAAAACAAAATAGAGGCGCGATCGCTCAGTACCAGCCACGCCCCCTCGCGAATCACGTGATCCAAATCAACCAATCGCTAATTTTCGTTGCATCAGCGTTGCACCTGAAGAGGCACGATTTTGATAAAAAACGGAATTCACGTCTGTCAAAGAAGCTTCGCGCTTTAAAATGAGAACAAATACGACTCTTTTTTTACAAAGTTACGTCAGTTTAAATTGCCATTGGTACAGCTACAATTGGTCAACGATCTCTTTTTACAAACAAAATTCCAGCTATAAAGGGTCAAGGGTTAATCGACATTCATTTCGTCCCGTATCCCAGCCATCCTTTCTCCGTTTCCCTCCGTTGTTCCGCAGAGACTTTACATTTTGGATCGCTCTCGCGTAATACTGGGGGCTCAACGCGACAGACAGGCCAGCTTAAGTTAGCTTCTTTGAGGGCTACTGGCAGAGATTCAGGCAGCGTGCGGCGGCAAAGCGTTTTTGCGTACGCCGCAGCAGACGTACGCCCATACTACTGAGCCACCGCAGACGCGCGTCCATACTGCTGAGCCGTTCACTGTCAAACGTCCTTTTTGTCCTCGACTTTGGGTCACTCTGAACGAAAATGTCTCCATCCGGAAATCCACGTTATAAGTAAGGTCCTTGAGAGAGAGAGATTCGGCGGTTGTCAGAGGTTGTTTTCTTGCAGAGATTGGTGGATCTTAGAACCCGACGCGGATTATTAGATTTTTCTTTTGCTTAGAGACTCTCTTGCGACGTATTCAGTGGAAAGTGAAGAGCTTCGCTGCGAAAGAATTTTCTGTGAGTCGTTGTTATTAAAGTTTGAATAATTTCCTCAAGCATCGTAAAACTTTCCAGAGATGAAAATGCATCGATATTCTTTGTTGTTGCATCGACGCTTGGTGATTTCCTTCATTTCATTCACTTCACTCTGTTTGGCACTGGAACCGCAGACAATTTACCGACAATTTATGTCAGAGAAATGTACAATATCATCGGAGAATTTCTATCAGAGAAATTGTAACGCAAGGAATAGGAAAGGGTTCACGATACAACAAAGAACGCAGGCTTTTACGATCTTTCGGATCATTTTTATCACCGTTGGATTTACCACGCTTTCGTGTCAAGATTGTCGAAAGGGGTCCATTTGGCAGAAGATCGAACCCTATCCGATCCTATCGCTCTCGCCACCCTCTCGTCAAGACAAAAGGGTGTCCTCCTCCTCCCCCGATTCGCCACAGTCCGTACACCAAAATATTCCTCTCCATTAAGCAGTAATCGCGATTCGGGCGGACGATTAACGCAACAATCGATGATAAGAGGAGAAGGCGAGGACTGCGGCTTAAGACTCTGCCGAGCATTGTGTACCCGGCCGCCGGATCAAAGGTAGAGGACTACGGTTTAATATCTCGGAAGTGAAGAGAAACCGAGAGAGCGAGAGAGAAAGAGAGAAGGCAGGCAACTCGTGAGCCAACGAAAGGGATAAATTGGAAAGCGGAACGGGAGGAAGGAAAGTGCCGAGGGCGTGAAAGCACAACGGAGGAGGGGGGATTGGATGGGGAGGTGAGGTAGACGATGCGTGTAACGGCTACGAACGACAGACGGAGATAAAGGGGTGAAAATGCGAGAGGCAGAAAGCGAAAGAGACAAAGAGAGAACGAGAGAGTCGGGACAATGTCAGTGTCTGGCACAGTGTCGTAAGGTAAAGAGAAAAGTCCGCGGAACGCGGCGCCAACGATGGAAACGGGCCTCATAGAAGAAGGTGGTTTCGTCGTCGGATGGAAATTCCGTAGGCAGGGCAGCACAGAGGAAGGCATCACCACGGAAACGCCCCACGGCCGTTCTGTAATCAAGATGGGTATTACATTTCCGGTAATGTCGTTCCGCGAGTTTGCGCCCCCGCGGATGATGAACTAAAGTGCTGCGAAAAATTCGATCAACCCGGTTTTCTGAACCGACCTCGACCTCTCCGCCGTTATTGTTTCTTTCATTCGTCGCCTCGTTCGGCTTTGATTATTTGCTCTTTTGACTGGAGAGAGGGAGACTTGCTAGAGATACCCCTTTGATATTTTCTGACGTGGATGGTGCATAGAACGATGTTTTCCATTTGTTGTTATAGAAAATTCATTATGTTTTTCAGCATCGTGGAAGTGTTATAGGTACGTTGCGGAAGGTGATGATTTTCGCAGAACAATGTTTTGCATTTATCGTTATAGAAAATTCATCATGTTTTCTTTTACGATCGCGAAAGAATATCGTGGCACGGGATGTTTTTCATAGAACAATGTTTTGCATCTATTTATTTATTAAAAAGTTCGCTTTCTCTTGTATTATCGTGGAAGTATGCCGTAGCAAGGAACGAAGTTGCAAATTAATTAATTACGAAGCCGGATGGATGATATTTATGAAAAGTTCGAACACGCGATTAAATAGAATTTCTCAAAGTCGTGGCTTCAGCGTCCGCCGAATATAACTTCTCGTCCGTGTTTCAGAACTTTTCAATTTGTTTCTCGTTCGTTATTTTGTTTTACACGGAGGGATGATGGAGCCATTCTGCGTGAGAGTTTCTACCATTTCGAATATCATTCAGGAGTTCTGTTACAGCGAAGCCAGTGTTTCAGCCTGGAAACGATTCGGCGAATGAAAAATGGGACAAACCGCGTATTTCGCGAACAAATCGAGAATGAATGGGTACCGCGGGTACAGTTTCTTGAAACGAATCGGAATTGTCTCTGTACGGATGCCGGCCATTCGACGACGGTCAGCCGTCAACAAGTCAGCCATCCTCCCTCTCAAAGTGTAAACGTTTCCATGCGTTTTGCCCGGACGCTTCGATCCTTTTGTACGTTTTCCATTTTCCGTCTGATTTCTGTTACGTTTCTTTGCTACGATACGGGAGTATCAGAATGCAACTGCAGCGCAACAGATTGCAATGCATCACAATGCAGCACAATGCTGTGCAACATATCACAACGGAGTGCAACGCAGAGTAAAGAAACGTAGCACAATGCAACGAAACAGAATGCAACGCGTTGCAGCGCAATGCGTCATAATGCGATGAAACGCGGGGGAATGTACGCATACACGTACGTCTGCTCAACATCCAGGCATTCTCGTTTTTCAATCTCAAGACCCGACGATGTCAAACCACTCCGACTAAAATAAGTACTAAAATAAAGACAATAATTGATGGATCTCTCTCCGATCTTCCCCCGAGTACACGCTCGGCTAAAAGTTCCCCGAAGCCGAGCTTTCAGAGCAGGCGGAAAAGGCGCAAGAAATCGAAAGATACGTCTGAAAGGATCGCAGACATCCGTCCGACGAAATCCTCGCGACAAACGGAAGCTACCGCCGGTTGGGCGGAAGCCGCGGGTTTTCACGCTCGCCAACGATGAAATTCCACGAGGGTGATCGCCCGGTTCGTCGATATTCTTCGCGAAAGCTCGCTTCTGTAGACGATTGAAAGGAGGCGAAAGTGCTCGACGAGGGACGGGGGAGGGGAGGTGTCGTTTTGTATCGTCGATGAAATCGACGTGCGGTTGAACGCGCGAGTGCGAGGGTTTCACCCCGTGTCTGCTGGGGCCCGACGTCTGGCGCGACGTCTGGCGCGAGCACGCGCGCGGAAAAAAGCTCCAACGCACGAGCTGCCGTGTGTGACTTTTGCAAAACGGCGGGAAATAATTAGAAGTCTTCCGGTGCGTGGCTCGATTTACTCTTAGGAATACCCGGCCGAAACGTCGGCGAAACGGCAATTTAAATTAAGCGGACGAACGTACGAACGGTGTTTGACGAGGCTGTTTGACCGTGCGGTTCGAGAAAGAATGAATAACGAAGCCGTGTGTTTGTTGGAATTTTCCCACGGACACCCGTCTGCTCCGAATCGTTCGCTCGTCTCGTCGACGTTGGTTTTTCTTTTCGTGTCCTCCGCCAGGTCGTTGACCCGACGAACGCGCGGCCACGCTTTCTTGACGCAACTTCGTTGGAATAAAAACGTTCGAATGTGAATGATTGGACTGTGAATGTCCATGCAAATTAGCACTTTTCACGGGTACAACAATCGTTGAATTACAACATGATATTACTGTGTCTATCGAATGTTACGACGAACGGGAATATTTTTGATGCTTTATACACGGTACTACAGGCCACAATTTTAGATACTTCAACTGCATGAAGTTAGATTCTGTATATTTTTTAAACAATCGTGCGTTTGTTTCTTGCACGCAATGTATTAAAATACATTTACTAAAATTTGCGTTAAAATTTGCGCTGGGAGATACTGTACTAGAAAATCATTGTTGATATTAAAAAATCTTGTCACTTGAATATTCTACGCGCAAAAGTTTGCGAAATTCGCAAAAATGTTTAACAGAGTTTGTCTTCTTTGTTTTCCAAGAGAGAGAGAGAGAGAGAGAGAGAGAGAGAAGAGAGGGAGAGAAAGCTCGAAAGCGAACAGGGTGGGAAAAAGACGGGCAAAACGAAAGGGAAACGTGGAAACGTTTGCAGATACGCGCGAAGTACTGTGTAGAATGCAGTGTGTAGAGAATACTGCGCTGAATGTGTGTGCGGTTCCCATTCGAGTCGATACGATCGTCGCTGGCCACACGCGACGTGATCGCTTCACGGTAAACACGCAATTGCGGGCCCGCGTGCGGTGGACGCAGCCCAGTTAAAACCGCCTTTTCGTGATGGATGATATTATTTGGGAGTTTTGCGACGCGTCGGCCACTGCCCTGCGGGATCTTGATTAATTCGCTTTGATAGAGACCGAGCCGGCTCGCCGCCCCGCGTTTCTCCCCGCAACGCGAAATCCAGAATGTTGCGCGAAATAAATAACTTTGATATTTTTTGACAAATCCCCGTGGCGCGTCTCTCCGGATAGTTGATTTTCCAAGTTCTCCGGTAAAATTTCCGGAATTCCAACGTTTCCAACGGTGGTGTACCGCTTGTGAATCTTACGAACGTTTTTGAAAGTAGTAGCGGGCATCTCTTCTGGAGTTCAAAACGAGTTTATATATATATATATAATAAATACATTGCACGAGTAACACTCGTTGAAACATTTTTACTCTCGAGCACACACACACACACACACACATATACACACACGCACACACGTACAAACATACACAAGTATTCGAAAAACTCATATCGAACTTCACTCGGATTCGCAAGTGGTACGTCGGAGTTGATTTCATTGCCAACAGGTAATACGGCGCGATACATTCAGGCGGATCTCGGAAGGAGCAGAAAAATTAATTAATCCTGTCCGTGTTCGTTGCGTTCTGCAGAAACCTTCGCTCTTCTCGTCCTGTTGCTCCCTCAGCGATTCATCACGCACGGTATTCCGTTGCAGACGAATATGTTACGTTCCATCGGATTCGGTAATCACGCTCGCAGCTATGACGATTGCTACCCTAAGGATACGCGACTGTCCCGTCCCTCGGTTGCGGGTACGGTGTTTGAGGGATGCGGTGACTGATGAACGGAATTTTTCCAGAGTTGATGAATTCCTGCGGGTCACCGTCGCGTCGCGTTCGAGTTAATATCGAGTAATGAAGTTTGGGTTTGATGCAATTTTAGAAAAAAGAAAAATAAAAAAGGAATAAATAAATAAAAGAGTCGCAAAGGAGTAAAGTATCGATTGGAAAAAGTGCATTCATCGGGCGTGCTTCTTTATACGCGATCTATTCAGGAAATGGATTGAATCGCTCACCGGCGGGAGAATAATTTAGTTTGAATATTAAAATCGAGGATTCCGTGCATTTCGAAAATTAATAACTTTTCTGAACGATGTAACGATGAAACGAATATTATTCGAGCACGGTGTATCAGAATATTATAATCTCGAGATACAAGCGAAAGAATTAATATCGCGGGCGTGTTATTAATATAATTACAATTAAATGATAAAAAATAATACAAAAAGTTCGTTTGAATTTATATGAATCTGCAGCACCAAAGAGGAAAGGATTAAGAACGTGTCTTTGATTTACTTTTTTTCGAATAATTCTTTTCGAAGCTTCCAAATAATCTTTCGCCTTTTTCAAAAAGTCCATCGTCCTAACCGAATTTAATTGATCGTTTCTTGCATAGGATCCACTAGAACGATCGCCACAACGATTGCGGACAACGACGTACCGGGATTTCTTCTCAATTCCGTCATTAAACGGATCATTCTCGGCCCCAGACGCGTGTACCAGTATCCGCGGGACGTATCGATCAAGGGTTTCAACGATTAATCAACGTCTATGTTAACAGGCGGCGTCACTGAGCTCGCCTCCGGATCCAAGCAGCGCATCAATTAATCGACGTCTCTATCAACTGACGTCTTGATTAACTCGATCAAGGTCCGCGGCAACTTTTCTTTTCTCTTTCAGTAGCACGCACGATGCCGCTAATCGCCCGTGATGGGGCATCGCCGATCCGCGATCCACCAGCGAAAACAACGACGCGCAAGAATCGATTTCCATATATACCCAGCAGTTTCGATGAAAAAAAAAAAAAAAAAAATACGACTTCTATGCACGAACGGGGCATCTTGGAATCAGGCAATCTCGTCTTGCCGAATTCTTCAGATTGTCGCGCCGAGAGTGTCAATTTGGAACGAAACGTTGAAAAGCAGCGCGGTGTAAACTGTGGAAAAATCAGAGTAAGAGATTCTTCGATCCGTCGAGAGCTCTCGAGCAAGTGTAACGGAAAACTCATTCCCCCGGAATGACGTTCAAGACGTCGGTGTTCTCCCTACGATCTTTCCGTAAACCACCGCCGATTTCTACAGATTCCATTCCACGCGTTTCTAAGTGCCATTGGAGAGCGTCCCCTCGTAGACGAGGGCGAGAAGTTCAGAGGCTTGCCGTCGGTTTCAATGTCGTTTTGAAAGGGCCCCAGACTAGACGCGTCGAACGATCGTCCCCGGGCGGCATTCGAAATATTCGACAATTTTTCATAATCTGTAACACTGTTACGAGTCACCGAAGGGTTAAAAAAAAAAAAAAAAAAAAAGAGAGAAGGAGAAGAAAAAAAGAAACGTTAGGGCCAGGAGGATGCGTCGGACCCTGCTGACGGTCGTAAATAACGAAACTTTATACATCGACGAGTTGCTTGACGGTGTTTTTTTTCATCGCATGAAGTGGAACTGTCTAGACGCATTCAACGCTTCTGCAACACTGCGAGGAACACCTTTATGGTACCCTCTCTCGCAATTTCCCGCAACGCGTCACTATCCCCTACCCCCTCCCTTTCATCCCTCTCTGTCCCTTTCTCCCTTCCTCCCCTCTTTTTTTTTTTATCGTCTATTTCTCCGCGTTTCCTTTTTTCCACCTTTCTCTACCCTCCCTCCCCGCCGCCCCCCTTTACGCTTTTTCGTTTTGCTCTCTTTTTACACAGGTAGCGGCGGTGCGCTAGAGTTTCGTTTCTCCGTCCGCAGCCTTTTTGTCCGCAGACCCGGCGCGTTACACTTGAAAACAGGAGGCCGGTTGCACGGAGGCGGCGTGCTCGTCGACGGCAGTCGCGCGCGGTTTCGATTCAACGAAAACTACGCGAGGAATCCACCCACGGTGCTCGCTATCCCGCTATCCCGCCCTCCTCCTGCGGGGAAAACGTTTCCGCTTTATTAAAACGGAAGGTAGGACGCAACGCCGCAACACCAGGGCGGAAGAACGATCGCCTTTGGGATCCCGCTGCTACCACCACTTTTTCGTTACGCTTTCTTCGCCTCTCGCGATTATTTTTTCAGCGGCGATCTAGAAATCTGGGCAAAGAGAGTGGGGATTTTTGGCAAATATCGTGACAGATCGTTGCTTGGTTACGCGAGAATCTGCAAGAATCGATTGTGATATCGTGGGACATTTAAATCGATAGAAAACAAATTACAGGCGCGATCGCTCAGTATTAGACAACGCCACTCCTACTCGAAGCCTACTCCACGCCCCCTTGCGAATCACGTGACTCAAATCAACCAATCGCTAATTTTCGTTGCATCAGCGTTGCACCTGAAGAGGCCCGATTTTCTGCGTTACCTCCACTAAAATTACTTTCAGTGATAATATACTTGTTATTATTTTTAATTCAAACTTGGTTCTTTCAAATCTCGAGAATTCATGCTTCGAACATTTCGGAATAAAACTGTGTGGATTTGTGACAGAAGGGAGAGGAAAGGAGCTCGCGAGAGCTTCTCGAGATTTAATCCTTTAATCCACGATACGAGGACGTTGTATTGTAAATTTCTGCGTTGCGCAATCTTGAGTCGTTCCTACGGGCCGGATGTGGAAACCGATGAAACATTTTGGCAGCAATCGTCGATCCAGAACGATCGTCCGAATGCTGATGAACGTCCCTCTTCGATGCTCGACCTACTTTTCGGTTTCCTTTTTGCTACGGTGGCGACGTGCCATCCGCCGACTGGGAACGGTTTTATGGGGGGACGTTTTACGCGTCGAACGGGGTAGCGAAGTAAGTGAGCAAAGTTCTTTCAGAGTCAGACTCTGGAATGGAATTGAAAGTTCAAAACTGATTTCAATTCGCGATGATTGGTTTTAACCTTGAATAAGGTTGCGGGGATCTGTACGTTACGGTGAAAATTAAATCAAGAGCGGCTCTTGTCGGTCGCGCGTTGCAAAGACGAGAGGAAATTTTCAAATCTTGTTCAAGCTGACGTTCTCGCAAATTGTTTTGCCTCGGCTGTTACTTTTCTCGAGGAATAATTTCATAATTGCAACGGGGAAACATAGAAATTTTGTTGAAGAGCGTAATATTTTCATAAACTGGTTTGTGGCAGGCTGTTTTATAATTGGTACGGAACGCGAGGGCACGAGAATTTCGTACGAGGCAACAGTTTTTCGATGCTGTTTGCCCCGGCCCCAAGTTTGCATTGTGTATACACTTTGATGTAAAGTGAAAATTGACTGCCACGAGCGTAAAGGTTCGTACAAATAAGCGCTTGTAAAATTGCCCCATTACGAAACTCTCTGAGTATTTACCCTTTCTGACAAGGGTAGCGAACGGCAGGGATACGCGTACGCGCTCCTCGACGCGGCAGTTTTCTTTTCATTTTCCGGCAAATGATCTCCAACGATCGTCACGTTTCGCCTCGTCATCTTATCGCCATCTCGAATAGATAGAAAATCCAACCGCGTGAAATTTAACGCAACCCGTTCAAAATTCACAGTTGAAATGTCAATTCCATTCTTAATCTATCTTCAAAACCAATGATAATTTTGTATTTTTTTTTTTATAGGAAAAAGGATTATCTCTTTGTCTCTTGTATTTGGTTTCTTATTTCAATTTTGTAACTGAGAGAGAGAGAGTTATTATTACAGAATGATTCAAAGTGCAAATTCGTACTTTTTCGAACAAGTAAAACAGTCAGACTTAGACGAAGATTTGAACGCTATTCTGATTCTAATACATTCGTAACACAAACCCCTCTCAAACGTCTCAATTTTTACCAAGGAGCATCGTTCCGTTCCGCGGAGGGTGAGACTCGCGAGGTAAGAAATTCGAGGGGGGATCAATCTCGTTATAGAGGAAGGCAGCAAAACTAAGATCCCCCTGTCTTCCGCCGGATTATCGAATTGCCCGTGGAACAACTCATCGCTACACTCGCGGTAGCTGTACTGCAGCGCTGCAACTCGTTTCAAGATTTCCATCGATCCCGGGCAAGTTGCGTCGTTACAACCTGAGCTTGCAAGTTGCAAATTTCCAACAAAGTCGAGAGAGAGAGAGACAGATAGATAGACAGATAGATGGAGAAAAGAAGGAAAAGATTGAAATTAATTCTGAGTTAATTTCGCGAGAGGCATACGCGAGAGAGTAACGCGTTGCATTCCCGTCTCTCCTCTCCCGTGTATCTTTCAGCACCCGGGCGGTATCCGCGCGCGTCCGCGTAATTGCAGGAAAATTTGCGAGCCCCCGCGGCAGAACTTATCCGCAGTACGGAAGCTAAACTTACTTAGAGCGCGCACGAAGTAAAATTTACTTCTGCAGCTAGCAAGGACTTACGCGCCCCCGGTAATAGAGTCGCGTGTGCCTTTGCATGTAGGCGGTTTGTACATGGCCCCCGCGCTATGCTTCTTCCGTATAAAACAATTCCCTTCTGAGCAGGATGTACGCGAGTTTCTTCGCGAGTCCTCTCGCTGATTCTTTTGCGTGAGAAGCGACCAAAGGAGAGGGAACACGGCACTGCGGAAATACAGATGAGAAAGGCGGTACGGGTATACTTATTGCTGCTGGAAAAAGAGATACAGCGAGATACAACGAACTGAAGAATCGTCGATTTTGTCAGTAGCATCGTCGCGACACGCTTGAAGAACTGATAAAGCTTCACTAAGCTGATAGGAAGTATTTGGATGTGAATGGTACTGTTATTGGTGTTGGTAAATAGTATCATAAAATTGAATCTTTGGTGTATGTAAATAGATATCGACTTTTCTATCTAGTAGACTGTAGATTGTTTGTAACTTTCTATAAAATAATTTCTTTTTTCTATCATTTTTTTTTTTTTTACTTTCGTTCTCAAAAATATCAATTTACTCGAAAATCTGCAGTCTAATTGCCAGTAGTAATAATTATTACAAATGAAGGAATAATTCTAAATTAACACAGAGCGATTCGAAACGGAAGCTCGAATTAATAGTTGATCTCCCGAAAAAATACAGATAATATCTGGCAAGAAATCTTACCCCAAGTATCGCAACGAACTTCTCCAGATTTCGAAATTTCGCGACAGGAAAAAAGAGGAAGCATTTCAGAAGTTTTCCAGATAAAAATGTTATCGACGTGCTCTTGCGGCGCGCGGTAACAATGGCGGTCGAGAGTTGCGTATTCCAAGAAATTATATCGTCGTGGGCGAAAGTTGGTGAAACCCGCTGCGGTGGATCTTCCATTTCGAAGTTTCGCGATTCGTTCGCGGACGGGAGAGGGGAGGGAAGGAAAAAAGAAGAGGGAAGACGAAATTCGCCGGTTTCGAGGCGGACGAATGTATCATTCGACGTCGCGGGAGTTTCTTGCGAAAATTTGCGCCGCAAGAAACTTTTATTGCTTTAGCGTGTCAATAACAATTCCATAGCGAACGCGCCGTCGTCGTTCTCGAGTTTCCGACGCTACTCTCCTCCCGCGAGAAAATACACGAATTCAATTGCGAGGAATACGACGCAAGAATACGACAATCTTCTACCGAGATACGCCTTGTCGATGTTTACCTGCTAATAATCGATCGTTCACGGAAATATTTGGACATTTTTACGAAACATTTGGAAACTTTAACTGGTAACTTAGTGAAAAAAAAAAGAAATCTCTATATATCTCTAGATATCTTGTAATCTCTATATATATTTTTTCAAATTTCTTTCAAAATTTAATTTGGATGTAATCACAACTCTGATGTTATTAGAGTGTTAACTCCAAGTTTCATCCACGTTGTACAACGTATCCACGAAAGATGTGTACGAGTGTTCGATATATACCTTTCGCGAGCCACCGTGTTCCAGCTTAAGAAGTTCGAGTAACTGCCGGGATGATTTATAGAAATTTAACGAGTTATCAAAGGCTCAGCACGATCCGCGGATCTTAAGGTAAATGAAAAAGCGATTGCACGAGCAGCAAGGTTTCGAGGAATTAGGCAAGCTTTTTGACTTCCTGTTTGGCAATTACTGCAAGCTGTTTCGTTCAATAAAGCGGTTCCCCGTTTTTAGCAACGATTTCATTTCGTCTCTGATCCAAAGCGAAAATCCTTCTTAAACCAATCAAATACTCCTCAACATCGTGCTTTCTTCCCTCCTTCGTTTCTTCGTTTTACCTCAATTATCTAATGGCCTTGTGCGCCAATGGAATCGATGCTACCGTGAATCTCCGCGAATCGAGCATCAGTTTTCTCTCTCTCTCTCTCTCTCTCTCTCTCTCTCTCTCTCTCTCTTTTTTTTTCTCTATCTGGTCTATATCATCGATACAGATTTTCACTCAACGGATCGTCCGTTTTGTCACGATTTACGTTCGAGATTAATAGAGGAATTAGGTCGTCCGGCGTTTATATCGGGATCGACTGGTTATTTCTGTGCCGTCTATTTCCAGGGGCCGGGTTAATATATACGCTCCCCGATACCCGTCGTTCGAATTTACAATCGCGAATTTATAAATATAGCGGAGTTTAAGTTAATTTATACCCGTGCGTCCCCGGGATCGCTTTGAGTTAATAAATTCTTTGAGATATTAATTCCGCATTGGAGATTGGGAAATTTAATTAAATGTCCGGGCAATTAGAGTCGAGGAGGTACTTTAAAATTCTCGGTCAGTTGCAAAGGACGGAAATTTATCGATAATGATTGTACGTAACGTATAATAACCTAATAACGCACGACGACGCGAGGCGGGTTTGGGTTGGAACGTGTGAAAAGTGTCGGAGCACTAGCATCCTGTCTATTCTTTAAAAGTTATCACGCGGTTCACGCGCCACTGGCACTTCCAACCCCTTCCAATTGCCATGCTTTTTCTACCTACCGTGGCCAAAACCTAGATGCCGGTTCGAAATTAACTGAAATATGCAGTACACTGACGTGAGAGTCTGTATCACGATGCAAGAGAAGAGAGGCAAGCGTATTTCAGTTTACAAAGAACTACGAATTAATTATTTTCGTTAGTCTTTGAGTTCCACGGCGCTCAAATTCTCAATCCTCTGCCTCTCTTCTTTAATTGAAAAAATTGAAAAGCTTCTATACAAAAGGGACGAAGATTAAATTTTTCCTGATTCTTCAAATCTCATAACAAAGAATCTGAATGAAAGACAAAGTCTACGTGTCTACATAGAATTCTACATAAGTACAATAGAATTCTATATATATATATATATGTATCTATTAAGAAATGCACCGTTATATATCGAATGCACAGTTACATATCGAGTAAGTCGAGACAAGCTGAAAACAGCGACAGGAACAAAGATCGTGCGCGCGAAATTCCCAATTCCTTCCTCTCTCGCTCCTTGGCACCCGCCTCGCTGTAGCTTTGCCACACGATCGACGCAACAGAAAACTCGCGAAAAATCGCTGGAACGGCTATGGAATCCCTTCTGCGAGGCGACGTTCTACGAAGCATCGAGGCCGTGACGAAATTAACATTTCTCCTTTGAGCCAGCTCGGAGTAACGCGAGGCGCCCTCCCCTCCCTCCTCCTTCTCCTACTCCTCCTCCTAACCCTTTTCGATTGGCGTTTCTCTCGCCGGATATAGGCGACGACGTGGCGGGCTGCGACGCTGCGGAATGCTCGCGTGCCTTTGGAATCGCGATACCGAAACGCGACGAGGGTTATTGGCCGCGTTGTCAAAGGGGCGACACACTCGCGCCAGCGACGATGCTCGCGCGTCGACAACCGAACCCAACCCTTTTACGAGGTGTCGGAATTCTACTACGGGGCCGCCCCCTTCGGACGAGGCGAGTCAGCTTCGCCTCGGCCGAAATTAAGGCGACGCCGACTTAACCTCTTACGCTGGAATGACGTGTCACGCACGTCGAGAATTTTTTGTCTCAAAATTGCAATATTTCCTCAGTTTTTAGTATATTTAAGTACAACCCAGGCAAAACAAATAATAAATTTATTAACAATAAATTTTCAATAATTTCTATCCAGCGATATAATACGGACGAGTTCAAAAAGAAAGCGAATTATTGATACGGTTTGGTCACTCGTTATGGTCCGCAATCAGTTAAGGGAACAATCGTCGACGATCGTCCAGTTTTCTACGTCTCTGCTTTTTTATATTTTTCTCCCCGATGATACGTTTTGACTTTACAGGTTTCTTTCGGTAAATAAAATAGTTTTGTTCAATTTGCAGTGAAATCGTTTCTCGAAGTGTCGTACTTTAATTATAGTAATTTCTCTTTTTTAGCGATCTCACAAAGCTTGCTCGCAACTGAAATATGCACGCGGACATTCTGTACTTGGTGAAATACAATAGTTCAACATTTAAATTTTCAATTTTTATTACCGTATCTTCGGTGTCCATCTTCGTAATGGCCCTCACGTCATTAAGCTCTTCACGGCTTATGCCGTGAAAGCTCGCTAGAATTTTGGGCATTGTTATCAACTTCAACAAGCGAACATCCGCCAGTTCCTCGTTTATTTCACGTTCATTGTTCGAACGATTCAATTTAAATACGCACGTACGCACTCATATTTCTGTGTTAATTTGCGAATTGACGACGACAGTCAATTAGATTGCGAATAAATACAGCAAGGTTCACACGCGCTAATGCCAAGCGCGTCTAAGCGGCACAAGGCTGGTTACAAGGACGTTCTCGAGTTTGATCCTCGCCCCTTATGAATATAAATTATCAATACGGGCCGCGCTATCGATCGCTTATAATTTATGAGGCCACTCGCGTGTTACTTGGACCGGCGGCTACGCGAATTTGTTCGCCGTGAGCGTCCGCTAATTCGATGATCCGTCGTCCATGCGTGGGTCTTACTCTCACCTCGGATTTCACCTAACGAAGCATTGTGCCGCTTCGTTATCGCGATCGACAGGCGAGTCATTCAATAAGAGCGCAAGGATGCGCAGCCAGGTTGCGTTTCTTTCGAAAGAACGCGGCGTTCGTCTTCCCTGCATGAAAAAAGAAAAAGAGAAAAAATACCGAGGCAACTTTGTTAAATCAAGCTTCTTATTGACGAGGTTGCTACCTGGTAGGAGATTTTCTGAATATATTTTCCGAGTTTAATCCTTGATTTAATGCTCGAGTCAGAGCGCCGATAAATAAGCAGTAAATAAATAAACAATTAATCAATCCGGACTCGTGCATTGTGAGGATACCGAAGGCAGTTGTATAGAGAGATCTATTGTTGCACGCCAGTTGCAAGACACAATTCATTCGTATTTATTGCCAATGATTGCTTAATGTCAACGGTCGTTGTGCATGGGTCTCGAGTATTTCAAGTTTCTCTGTTGTGTAGAGAGTTCTGTATGGTTCTCGTATTAACAAAAAATTTTAAAATACAATTCCAATCTCCTAGTTTTCGTTCGTTCGCAAGGATGACTAAATGTTGTTAACAGAAATTATGCGTGTGTATTTCAACATTCTACACCGGAGAAAAAGTCGTAAGGAAATATTTTAGGTTAATAATTGTTATCGTGGATGTTTATGCGAATCTAAACTATAGTGTTCCAGTATATATATTTAATCTTCGCTTAGATTCCATGTCATTTGTACTTGTAAAAGTTTGAAAACAAAAAGCAGAAAATTCGTTTTCAATTTATCGTTTGATCGCTAATTCTCTTCCAATAAGCGTCGAATATTGTAAAACACGTTAATTCTAGCAGCAGCGCGATCGCTCGATCCTCAAAGACGTATCCTTCGCGCATTCTTCGCGTCGTCTCGTCAATCCCGATGTTTGACTCTCGACATCGCGTGCCTCAAATTTCCGTCTGGAAGCCTCCACGAGATCTCCACGCCGCAGAGACACCCTAACTAATGCGTGTTCAACCCCAAACATCTCGTTCTCCTGATAATCCTCAATTAGCATCCCACTATAGGCAACAGCAACCCCGGCGTATCTTGAGGGGCGTATCAGACGAGGCTTTCTTCTCGAGATGAATACCAAAGCCTTTGCCAAAGAAAACAGTAGATGGGAAGTCTCGTAGAGAGGAGAAGAGAAATTTCACGCACAGAATGAACGAATTCTGAAATAAGATTGTAAAGAAAATTCTCTACAAACTCTTTTCCGTTCTTCTTGCATTTTAATTTCTCGAATTCGTCGACGGTCTTGACATTAATCGAGTAACTGTCGAAACGTTATCAGACGCAATTAAATGTTTTTTAAATCATTGACGACAAAATGTAACAAATTGCTCGATACGACTCGAACATAATCCTGTCTGTCTTGCTTTACGAGGGGTGAGAGGAAAAAAGAAAAAAAAAAGGGAGAATTTTCGCCGTAAAGCTCCCCATAAAGGGGGAAAGATACGAAGGCTGAGAGGAAGAGGGATAGAGAGACAGAGAGAGAGAGAGAGAGAGAGAGAGAGAGGGAGTCAGATGCATCACACGCGCTCTCGCGTACATATAATTCAGTTTCACGAGTTGCCCGGCCGCGCACCGTAAGCACGGGTAGAATATTAACATATGGATGGGGTTGCACAGTGTGAAGCGCTTATCACACAATGGGGCTGCCCATTGTCATGCAGATTCCCCTTGGCTAATATAAAATGATCATCAGACAGATCGGGGGAATCCCCTAATGCTTTAACACCCCGCCAGTCCGGCTGAGCTGTTGCGTTCGTTCGCAAGTGTAGCCATGCGTGATAGGCCAGATACACGCGATAATTATATGCTAAAGGCATGTACGCCACTGTCTAGCCCCGGCTAGATAGGATTTACCATCTACGCGCGTCTATTTAGCCACTTGGATCCCTCGGATTACGGAGATCGATCGAATACCGCGGGGAGAAAAAAATATAAATCAAGAGGGGGATAAATCGAACGGAGAGACTGTTCTCTTTTTTTTCTTTCTTTATTGTCTTTCTCTTCTTTTTCTATTTTTTTTTCCATTTTTTTTAGGTGGGTCCTCCTTCTTGCCTCCGCGGAGGAGTGACGAGGGTTGGTTAGGATAGTCGATCAAATATGCGGCTTAAAAGGCTTCCGTGTTGGTCCCGTTTGATTGATTGGAATTTTGCGGCCACTTCTCGGTAATTGGGTTAACTGCTAATGGGAAATTTGAATCGCGTATATCGATTTTAAATCGGCCAGGAGGGAGAGACGATGCACTATTGATGCACAAAATGTATTTATTCTTTGATGAAATGATTTTATTGAGTTGTGCAGCGATAAATGATTTTGGAATTAAGTGATTAAAGGAGAAGATCACTATCAGCTGCGACCGACGTGCGATTCAGAAACTGGCCATGGAAATTTGTGTCGCGAGAATCTACGAATTGTCGCTATCAAAAGTATAGTTGTCTCTCCATTTTTGCACTTCATTGTGTAGAGTAAACCTGTCTGCCATAGATCCATCGTATCTGTGTTCACGGGATGATACGTCTCGCGAGTAACGAGCCGAGAACTGCGGCCGAACGAACGATACTTCAATCGAAGAGCGGCGAGCACGTGAAAATTCGCGCCAGAGAGCACTCCCTCTCTCTCCCTCTCTCTCTCTCTCTCCTATCAAATTCCAGGCTTTTCAAAGGGAAACTTGCACGTTGAAAGGGATGATTCGGCTTCGCGGCACGGCTGCCTGGATTCACGGGTTTCAGATGGCCGAGTCATTAACCGCACGCGCTAATTGTACGCGGGCGCCTCTTAAAAAACGGCCGAAGCTTCCTCGATTATATCGCGCCCGCTCGTAATTATCTCGCCGCTCGGCGATTCACCGGAACCTTTTATTCGCGACTTGACCCTTTATTCATCGCGGCCCGACCGCGCCCCCGCTAACGACTATTTCCCTGGCCAAGTTTCTTCCAGCTAATTAGGAAAGAATCTGACGCGAGATCCGCGGCTTCCGGCAGTTTCATTCTCCCAGCCCGCGATGATATTTTCCCTCGTAGAAATATTCGCTCGACGTAATTAACGATCTATTAATATCGGAGAATTACGAACGTCTGCTTCGCTCGCTGAAACTTTTTTACTATTTCCTCCTTTCTTCCGTTTGTTTTCACTTCCTCCTCTCTTTCGTCCCGTCTTCTTTTCCGATAACACCGTCTCAAAAACCTCGACGACTCCCGACGGCTACCGTCCTCTCTCGCTTTCCCGGTAGCGAAACGACGACTCGCGTCTTGCCACTTTGCAGCGTATTACGCTCGAATTCGATTTGGCCCGGTGTCCGTGACGATCGTACCGCCGTCACGAGGACGGCGACGTTAATTTAATCGGCATTCTGAAACGACCGGAGAGAGGGTCAGCCCTGCCTGAACGAAGATGAAAAAGGACACGGCCAAGGTGAAACGGAAAGAACAGAGAAAGAGTGAGAGTAAGTGAGAGAGAGAGAGAGAGAGACCAGAGAGAAAAAGAGGGTTGGGATACTCGAATCTGCAAGGGAAATTAACAATGTTTTCCTCTCGCTCTTCTCCTCGAGGATCACTTGTCACTAAGTAGTCTTCCGCACAGTGGAACATTCCACTTTAACTTTGCGCCCTGTCTTCATTACTTTGGCAACGAGCGTCGACAAAGAAAAAAGAGGAAAAAGAAAAAGAGAAAACCCTGGCATAGTTGTATACTTTCGCGGCGCTAATTAGAACCTATCAGCAACGCCGGTCTCGTAACGATCCGCGCTTTGTACCTTCCCAGCCCCTGTTCCTCTTCTTACGTCGCGTTCGAGTCACGAGTTGAATTGCATTGCGCCCCGCTCGCTTTTTGTTCGTCCTCGTCGCGCGCATCAACGCAAACGGGTCGGTTACCGTAGTCGTAAATCGTTGGTAATTTTCAGACTTGTAGGTACTTTCCGCCGATGAACGCCGAAAGACGAATTAATGGTCCAAATACCATTAACCTGTCAGTGGAATATTACGTCAGTAGATCGAGGATATTTGTGGAAATTTTGGATTTTCCCGAGAGCACGCAGTTGAAAGCAACGCGGCAGGGATTTGTTTCGTTCGTAACGAGTAAAGGGGATGTCGCAAGGGGAAATTTCAAGATTCGACACGCTGTCGAATCAATCTACGATGCCTCGTGAGAAACGAAGAATATACGAGTTGTTACTTTAATTATGTTGATATTAGCCTGTATAATCAATGCTGGAAATATTTTTGAAAATGGCAAAATACGTGTTTCGAAGTCAAGTTGAACTTCAAAGTTCAATTACTTTTCTGTAAAAGACGAGGGAGAGCAGACTCCTCGACAAAATTAGTTCAATGATTCTGCGAAAAAAATTGCACGTCAACTTCCAAGGCAAATTCAAAGCAAAGTATATAAAAACTGCACGACTTGTACCCCAGTACGATTCGTCTCACTGAAAGGCCCAGAGGTAACTGTTCTGACTAGGAAATGAAGATTTTTTTTGCTGATACAAAATTTTACTGATACAAAACAAATTACAGGCGCGATCGCTCAGTACCGGACAACGCCACTCCTACTCGAGGCCTACTCCACGCCCCCTCACGAATCACGTGACCCAAATCAACCAATCGCTAATTTTCGTTGCATCAACGTTGCACCTAAAGAGGCCCGATTTTCTGGGTTACCCCACTTTCAGTGATAATATACAAGTATATAATGATACATGGTTTCAACCTCTAGAAAAATAATATCTTTCACCATTTTTCAAACTTTCGTAAGAAACAATAAGAAGTCTGGTTTATAAAAATTATTTCGAATTGTGTGAATTATTGACTGTCAATTGATTCATTTACTGTTTTCAAAATCTTGTTCTTCTGAAATTCTCTTGTTCTTCTTACGTCGTTATCACAGCTTTCACTCTACGCTATTATACGTCGCATCATACAGCGTCAAATCTATACGTTCATGACAATTCTCAACAAATTATAAAAAGTGAAAGTCCGAGCTGTTGGCTAGATTTAAGTACGACGTCTCCTCAGAAGGGACAGCCGAGTACAAAGGGTCAAACATCCTGCAGGAGCGTGCAAGCGTCAAGTCCGATGTCCGACGTCCTATTTCACTTAATCGACTCTTTGAACCTCCTTTGGTGATGATTTTAAAGAGATGGCTAAGACGCCGGCCACGATCCCTTTGTTCGCAAGCAATTTACAGGCTGGCAGGGAGTTTTAATTAACTCGCGTTTGCGAGCAATTCGGCAAAAGGCGGAACTTTCCGCGGCAACGGAGGATTTTTGCGCCCCGATCGTTTCCCCTCCGCGCAAACGACAAGCATCTGAAACAGCACAGCGTAAATTTATAAATTTACAAACGCACGAGTAACCGCAAAGTGGTTATGACAGGCCACTTTGACAGCCCCTGGGACGAACCTTGTCTTAGCTGTTCCGCTTCTCCATCGTTCTCTGTGTCTCTCCAGCACGTTTGAACGTCGCGCAGTCTCCGTCGCAATAATACCGAGCGTACAAACGAATGAATCTTTAAACCCGAGAGAAAAAAGTGGCCCCTGTAGCCTTCGCGTTGCGTTAAGCCGCGAGTTGCCGCGAAGTTTCGAAAAGCCGAGAGACTATGATCGAGAGACGAGAAAATAGTACCGACGGAAGATCGGGGAGTACCGAGAGAAATCGAGGAAGAAATCGTTCCATTTTTACTTTATTGTACGGCTATTTACATTTCTCGCCCCAGCATTACGCGCGCGCGCCGTGTTTTTCAAACTCTGTGGAAAGGCGATCCCTTTGACGACTGCGACATCGTATCCAAAAATAAACTGATCAAACCGAGGCTAATCAAACGACACGCGCGCGCCCGACTTTCGAGGAACGACCGTTCCGATCGTTCGAAACGTCGAGCGCACGTCGCGTTTAATCCCCGCGTCAGGATGGAAATTCCGCGTGGAACGATGCAATTTCGAGGAACGTGGCAACGAGTCGAGATAAAAATGACGGGACGCGACGCGGCAAAAATCGTCGCGCGGCCGCGCAATTTCCGAGCTTGTCAGCTTGTTCTTGCGAGAGCAGGACGAAGAAAATGGAAGCGCGCTTCGGGAACCGGGCTGACCGCCATCGTCGTTCAGTTTCGTTAAGCCCGCCGGCTGTCGGCAACGCGCCCGGCCGCGAAACGTTACACTTTTATGGCAGCTCGTGATTATGTATCAACCGGACAGATTTATACGTTATGTATGGCCCCGGTATCGATTCCGGAATGCAACGTGTCCGTTGAGCCCTGTGGGAAATATGCAACGCCAAAGTAATGGCGCTCGCGGGGGGAGGAGTTGGAGGCCAATAGGCGTTAATCCGGGATAGGCACCTGCCTGCCATTGCGATTCCAACCTGGAGCGGCGAAATAAAAATGAAAGAAGAAGGCCGAATTCGGGGATAAACCGAAACCGATTCGCGAATTTTTGGGTGGGTCAAGATTTTTTTTGACAGCGAATGATGAGAGTTTTTTCGAAGAAAGAGTGCGTATAACCAAGGGACAGACGTCAGTCGTGACTGTTCTTAATAGAGATCGTGCTGCCGATTTCCAGTGATTAACGATTTTCGGGAGATTGTAGGATCTTCTTGAAAGTAAAAATCGTGTTACTCGAAAGTAACGAGGTTTTGCCTCTCTATGTTTCACGTTTCATTTCATTCGCGCGTCAATGGTCGGACAAGTTCGAAGCTCCAAACTACTTCGTCGTTTCGATTTATGCGACTTCGGGTGGATATCAATGGATGAAAAAAGAAGATGGTTGGTAAAATTTGTACGTTTCGTTCCTCCGGGCTGTTAATAATTCGGGAAAATTCGAACGCCTCGAATGGAAGATATTATCGTTGAATTGGAAAAGTTTTCACGTTATTACGAACGTATTACAATAAGATGTAATTTTGCATGGATCATAACTCGCGAGCGAGCAGCCTGTCCGAAGGGAAGAAGGATAGAGATTGCGATATTTCGAGGAGCGTGTAAGACATTTTTTTAAAACGAACCGTAATTTGTAAGCGAGCGAGCAAGCAAGCAAGAGAGAGAAAGGTTAGAAAAGAAATGTGGAGAGTGTGCGAAATTTTACGAAGTGCAGCAGACAGGCTGAACTTTCTTCCAACATGAATGGAAACAAAAATTCTCTTCGAAAACGAACGCGTATTTAATAACGGATATATCCGTTTCAATCTCTGACAGGTGTCTTTCGTTTAATTAAATCCTCCAAAATTTCCCATCATTCTCTCGAATTACCCGAATTTGCCAGAAATAACAAGTTAAATCTCTTTTCTAACGAAGTTCATTCACATGGAAAACCACTGAATTCTTCACGAATTATCGTTGAATGTACAAATTCATACGGCCACGCTAGATATTATTTAGTCAAGACGAGTCGAAAAATTATCGATACGATTCAGCCGGTCAAAAAATTCGACTTTTATATCCTACATTGAAACACGATAAAAAAGACGTTGTCGTCGAGAGTTTGCGAGGCAACGAAACATTTTTGTAATAAAAATCTTAATACTTTCCACGAAATTGCCGTTTATCAGTTACATTCTGCAATCGTTCCAGGAAAACCTCCCTCTATTTCATCGTACCGATCCAAATATCCCGTTTCAAATATCCCAATAAAGAAGAAAAAGGAAAAAAAAAAAAGAAAAAATAAAGATCATAGTTTGTTGAACAGGCCACGGGTATTTACGCCGGTAGTTTTTAACGAGAACCGCCGGTTCAATTTTCGCGGCGTTTGATAAATGGAGCGCACGCGGGAAGAACGAGAACGACGCGACACGGCCGCCATGAGATTGCCGGGCGGCGTTTGCACGTAAATCGCATTGATAACGTGCCAATGTGCAATCGTTTCGTCGATGCCCGTTGTCCGGCGGTGCGATTCCGGTTCCACCGGATTGCGGAAGCGAAGACAAGAAAGAACGATCCCGAATCCCCATTTCCTGACAGAAAACCCCTTGTTCCGGCCGCTGAAAGGACACCGCGCTTCCCCTTCCCCCGTTTGTTTCCACCCATCGAGCCCTCATGGGAAACGGAGAAAATCGACGCGGAGAACGTTCCGCCGTCCGCCGTCCGCTCGAAGGCTATTTGTTGGCCCGGCATTAAAACATGATGCGGTAATAACTTTGCCTCGAGAAGCCGGGATTCTCCAGCGAATTACTCTGGTGTCATTATTATTGGAATTTTTCTGGTAAATACTGTGCAGTTTTCTACAACGTGTCATAGAAACTTCGTCTACTTTTTCTTTTTTGAATAAATAAAAAATTAAGTGCACAGGTTAGAATTTTAATTTCGTGCGGTTCAAGGGTTGAAGTATAATCAATGACACAGCATTTGACTGGAAGAAGAAAACGAGCCAATAAATACTGTGCAATTTTCTACAATGTACCATAGAATTTTTATCTATTTTTCGAGCAAATAAAAAAATTAGATGGTTAAAAATAGCCGTATTTCTTTCAACAGCGAGTTGCCCAAGGGTTAAAGTTATTATACAATAGTAAATATTAATCGACTGGAGAAGAAAACGAGCGAATTATTACTATATTTCTATTACCGCAGTCAAAAATCACTTGTCCCTTGGCCCGTGTCCAAATACAAAAATCACCACGAAAGCAGTCGATTCTCATTCCGAAGAAAGAACCAAAGGACACACCTGATCAAAGTTGCTTGCAACCCCTTCTTTCCTCTCGCGAGCCTTTATACGTTGAGTGGCGTTGCGATCGGCGAAAGTTGGGGAGGGCACGCGCAGCAAATTGCGTTTTATCGACACGGTGGCGGCACGAAGCCTGGCTCTCCGATCTCCTCGTCGGGGAAATAATGCTAAAAGTTCATTCGTTACTATCGGAGAGATAAGGCGAACGAATTATGGACTCCTGATAGTATACCCAGAGGGAGGGACGGAGAGAGAGGGGGCGATGCCGGTTCGTTTTCGTACGATATAAATCCTGGAACTGTAATTAGGTCGATAAGGCAGCATTTACATCTGGAAACGAGGTACGCCAGCTTTTTGCAGTAAGACGCGCCGGCGTTCGATCGAACTTTCTGTAATTGATAGCTCGTTCCGGTCGCGCCGTTCGAGTTTCCGGCCGTGTTCGCGATGCGATCGATCGACGCGCCCGCCGTCGAATCGATGGCGCTTAACCGTTGAAAAGTCGTTGGGGCGAAACGATATCGTGATTAACTTGCTCGCTCTCTTTCAGTCATTTTCGAACGAGTCGTGTTCCTCTGTCGGTGGAAGGTTTCTCAAATTCGAGGAAAGTATCGGAGAATGTTTATCGAACGTAGCTTTCCAATGCTTCGAGTTTCTTAATTGCGCAAATCTTATTAGGATGAATGAAAATCTGTACAATTTAAATGATAATTCCTCGAGGCTATTTCCTTTCTTTTTTTAGGATTGAAAGATTCTTAAGGGGGTGGATGAAACTCTGACAGATGAATTTTTGCATGAAATAAAAGGTTGCAATTTTTTCTTTTCTTTTTCTTTTGAATCAAAGTGTCGCACGATGGCGGTGACTGCTTGTTTCAATTGCGCGCTGATGGTTGTCTGGAAGCATTAAGTAAAACCTTTTCCTACTTGTAATGAAAGCGAGATTGAGACGTATAAAATGCCGCGAATCTCATGCTCCGCTCTTTGACGCTTGATTATGACTTTTTAAGACGGCTGGGAAGAAATTCGAGGAGACATTTAAAAGGTTAACTCGTAAAATGTTCATTCGATTCGTTTCACAAATTAAACACATCCGAGACAGAGAGAGAGCGAGCGAGAGAGAGAGAGAGAGAGAGAGAGAGGAAGGACAGGAAACTTGGCGCAAATTAATAAAGAAAAAGGCATCCGGTAAAAATAAAATTCCCTTTGACTTCATTTTCCGCGTGAACTTTTGCACGGTGCTCGTTTTTCCAGCTGTCGACGCCCGTTTTTACGACGAGCGACGAGCGAAATTCGTATTATTATCAACATCGGACGAGACAGAGAGAAGTTTATTAATTTGCCAAACAGTTTAATTACGAGGCGAAGGGTAGTGTGAAAATATCCCTTGCCGAGCTTTAATTATACGAATGCTCCGCTCCGGCCATTGCAAAAAGCTACGCGACTGCGTTTCAATTTTATTCAAAAGCTCGTTGGCCACGTTATTCGCACGGTATACTGTTTAATAGCGAACGTACATATAAAAAAGGATGATAAATATCGTTATTAGCTGTCCGTGAAGAACTTTTCCATCATATATGCACGTCGGCGACAAAATCTCGCCTCGACATCGATCCGGATGTACGAAGATTTAACGCCATCTGCCGATAGAATATCCATCTTGTCGGAGGATAGTTGCGAAAACGATCAATTTGTTTATCGAAAGTTTTAAAAAAATTACACGTTCGCAGTCTCGAGTTTTAATTCCATCACTTTTAATTAATGTACAAAATCAGCGAGTCGGACAACGAAATGAATAAATAAAAGGGACGAACGGGGCAAGAAACGAATATTGAATTACCTTGATTACAACGAACGGATCAAATTAGTTCGGCAGTCCGAGCATGAGTTACTCTCGAAAGACGCGAGAGAAACGAAGATTGGCTAGGCGAGTTCGCTCGTTCGACAAATGTTTCGTTGCCGCCGGCAGACACTCGTCTCGTAAAACAAAACGGAAATTTAGCCAAGCGCGACAATTTTCTTCCCGCTAGATCACCGAGACGTACGGATCGTACGTACGACTTTCAATTTCCACAACAACGATCGTTCCGCGGAGAATCGCCGGGGAAATTTATGATGTCTCCGTGTAGTTGGAGTAAGCCGGAGCTAAGTCACGGTGATTAGTCACCCGAAAAGCGAGTCGTGGCGCTTTTATCCGCGAACAACTTCCTGATCCGGACAATGGATGGTCCACGGAATATTAGGATTATACTCGCTCGATCTTCGCCCTATTCCATTTCTCTCTCTCTCTCTCTTTCTCTCTTTCTCACCGAACACGCTTTCCAGTCTCGTTCCAACAAATAACCGGCCAACCGTACAACCCGAGTCGAACACCGAAAAATCCGTGGAAATTAACTCAACAGTATTTCTGTATTCCTCGACAAAGAAGATCCCCCAATTTGTGATTTGTGCAAAGTTCAATTGACACGTATTACTGTCCAGTGCGAATAGACATTAATTAAATACAAATACTCCCCTGGCTGACAATCTAAAGGATAAAGAATCGGACCTAAAATTAATACACTTTCCAAGACAGTTTAACTTCTACAATATTGGTCGGGAAATAACTGCGCTTTTCTATCCCTCAATTAAAAAAACTCCAATCTGCTCCAGAAAAATTGCTCCAATTTGTTTCCTATCTAATGACCAGAAGTACAGCTAAATTGTCTCTGAAACAGGAACGATTGATTCCAAAATATACACGACACGAGCAGGAATTTGCAAAAAAGTATGCGAGAGAAAGCAATTATTTTCCGACCTATACAAAAAAAAAAGAAAAAATATTTCTATCTTGTGAATTTTCCCTTCTTTTTCTGTTCCCTTGAACCGTGGAAAATCGTCTAATTTCCCATCCAAGGAGACTAGACGATTCTCTTAAATTCCAATTTACCAACGATTCGAAATGCCACGAGCAAGCCACGCGGGCAAGGGTCGGCAGCGATCAATTTCACTGCATCCCCGGGAGGAATCGTGCGTTCGTCCGCTGAAAAAAAAAAAAAAAAAAAAAAAAGAAAAAGGAAAGAAAAAACCGACAGACAATCAAACCGAATGCTTGGAGAATAGATTACGACAGCCCGCTGTTCGCTTATTTTCCATCAGTCCGATCTGATCTCTCGATTCTCTTCCCTGCACCTTCTCGTCACTCTTCCTCTCTGCGATTGACGGTGATTCGTCCCTCAATTTCCGACACTGCACGCGCGATCAACGTTATAAACAAGGCGGTGGCAACGAATCAGGGAGAGACGCGATCTCATTCAACGGGGCGGTCGTTTCGCGGGATCGCGTCGCGGAAATGATCTTCACTCCGCGGCGAGAGAACGACGTCGTCTTTCAAACCCTTTCGCCGAATGGCTCTGTCTTCCTCGAGACGCCAACCGTCGACCGTGGTCGGTTGCTGTTTACCCACCGCGATACTCTTCTTTCAGGCGCTCCGGCGAAAAGAAATCTGCCCGGGGAACGAAAGAGGACGGAGAAGATACCGGGGGCCAGGGGACAGGAAAGACGCCACGGGGAGATTGAAAAGAGAGAAAACGAAGGAGTTGCGGGGAGGTAACGAGGGCGAGATTGAGAGCGAAATGGAAACGAGAGGCGAGAGCGGAACGAGACGAGAAACTGCGCCCTGGATGAGACAAGAGAGAAAAAGAGAGAGAGAGAGACACAGTTCTGTGCGCGCGTAAGGAAGTAAACCTTGGAAGTAGAATCTTCCTATGTGGTTCA
>KQ435727.1:2341991-2352912 GCA_001276565.1 Melipona quadrifasciata | reverse complement strand
CTATGTGGTTCAGGAAAATCGCCCGGAGGCTGCACGATTCGCGGAGGCTTGGCGGGCGCGAGTTTGGCGAAGGCCAACGCGAGGAGGGAGGAAGGGGGGGCGGGAGGAGTTTCGCGCGTAGCTGCGACGTGCATATTCCTCGAGCACGAGACGCTACGTGCTTCGGGAGGAAACGTCTGCCTGGAGAACGTGCCGCGGTTGCCCGACAGACACTTGTGCACCAGCGTGAATTTCGGGGCTTAGAAGCGCGAGCGCGCGAGCCTCCAACAGAGAAAGGGACGAATTCCCGATGAACGGCGTGATATCTAAATTATCGGTTCGTTCGGTGATTTTCTTTCCACGAGCAACTCGGAACGTGTCGCGGTTGCCTCAAGTATCGTTATCGGTGACGATTTCACGAAGCGGAATCGCGCGGCCCGGCTGTTGATCTTTGGCAGCTTCGCAGCGCTTCGATCTGGGAAGTTTGTTCTTTTCGGAATGCTCGGCGGGTAGGTTTGTTGCAATTTGGCGAATCGAGTCGCGTGTTTGTTGGTAATTGTACACAGTGGACGGAACTTTCGCAACTGTTGATTCTACTTTCAATTTTGAGGCAATTCAATATCAATTTCATTTGATGACAATTTTAATCTAGCAACAGTGTCCATCGAGTAACGCTTTGTCACAAAGTCTACCCAATTTAGTTGACTGTCTCTTTTCCCGCGGATGCAAAAAACACTCTTCTCTCAAAGTTCCTCCTTGAATTTTGGAAACGCCGAAACGGTAAATTCGACGTTGATTTACGCTTCCGTGTAACATCTCCGCTCCGATCCTCTTAATATTCCGAAGCGATCCCTGTCTACATCTCTCCGTTCACCCTCTTCAATTACCCTCCCCTCCCCTCCAACCCCGGTCGACTTATCAATCCGCGAAAATCTCCGTTGCAGGCGTGCAACGGAGCCTCCCTCCATCTATCTCGATCCTCCGTGGAGTATCACGCTCGCTGCAAGCTTCTTCTCGTCTTTGGTAATGTCTCATCAAGCATTCGCGGCGAATAAGCAGGACGAACGTGTGTCATGACGCGGCGCGCGGAGCAGAATTATCTGCAACTCTTGCCTTTACAGCCAGTCTTCGCAAAAGACTGGTGGTAATTCCATTCCCCTGGCAGCCATCAAATTACAAACTGTATCGCGACCATGGAAGAGAGTCCCAGACAGACCCCCTTGCGCGCGATCAGCTGCTAACGATACCAAAAATGAAATTAACCGACCGTAGAGGCGGGAAACGGAGGACGGGAGGCAGGGGAACGTTGGATCGAAGCTAATCTCGTCTGGTATAGCTATCTCGATATCTTTGACGTAAATAGATTACCGTGGCGACGTTAGGTGACGTCTGCTTTAACTCGCGAGACAGAGAGGCGGCCAGCGTCTAGCTACACGTTTATATATACACACACACACACACATACACACAGTGTTATATAGGGTGCCTCGCGCGACGTGGTATACTGGGAGGCGATTCCATTCTTGTGGAAACAAGTGGAGAGTTTTTCTCATCGGCACGAGAGTTTGAAAATTTGTCAAGTACAAGTGTGTACTGACAGTAAGTAGCAGGGCAGTTTAGTTTGAAACTGAACGCAAATCGAAACTTCATCTTCTTTCAGTTGCATTTTCTGATATACGCGGGCGAAATTTATATTAATAGCTTATAACCGTAAATTATATTGTAATTATAAATATAATATAATCGCTTATAATCATAAGTACAAATCATATTTATGTTACAATTCATATTTGTAATCGTAAATAAAATTTACCGCGAGCAGACTTCGAAGATAAATGGCGGAGGGAGAAGAAAAATTTCGTCAAGTTGGGACTTGCAATTTTCCCATGAACACACAAAATTTTCAAAGTTGGCAAATAAAGCAGACGAGATGAAAAGAATTTTGTTTTCGGACGGTTAAGAAACATCGTCTGAGCGCCGTGTCACGCGGGGCACCCTGTACATATACATATAGAAGGAAATCTATATGCAGAGGAGTACGAACGACGTTTCGGGAAATGCAGAAAACGCACGAGAAGGGAGAAGACAGTGGCGTCGAAGAAGTCCTCTCGCCGTCGTCGCCGTCGTTGTCGTCGTCGTCGTCGTCGTGGCAGAGCCTTGGGTGACAGAGGGCAAAAACGAGCCGAGGGGACGACGATATAAAAAAGAAAAGAGACAGAGAGAGGGACACGCGAAGGGGTGGAATTGGATAGAATTGTACGGGACACTGATAAGGGAACTCGGAAGGAACTGGCACGCTTTGACAGCCGGTAAATTAAAGTATACTTCCGCAACGCTAGAAGGCAGATGTGTTGTACGTGGTAATCCGGCTGAGATTCCGTGCCGAGATGAAAGCTAGAACTCGAAAGAGGGAATTTTTTATGAACGAGATCGGCATGCTGTCGCGATGGGAAGGGAAACGCCGGGGAATACCGGGAGGTTGAACGAGGATCGCTGGGAAATGGTGTCCACCTGAGTGCAAGAGACATCGAGACGAGAAGCAGCCAGCGGGGGGAAGTAAAAGAAGTTGTCAGAATCAGATGAGAAGCACGAGAAGAGAGAGAGAGAGAGAGGGAGAGGGATAGAGAAAAACGAAGAAAGAAAAAGAAAGGGAGATACTGCTGCAGAGATCGAGCTACCTGGCTTATCTGATCGGTACACGGCCACGAAACGAATCGATGAAACAGGTACTCACGTTGTGAACGTGAGATCGCCCTTAACAACTTCCACGCGAAATCGACGAAATCTTGCCTTCTCGTCCCGATCGACCTGTCAACGTGCTTGATACACTGCACCGGGAAATCTACACTGCCGTATTATATATAACAGTCTTCGCGGTCAGGATGTGTTGTGCGATTACAGGTTCCTTCTGCGACTATCCGCTGGCCTTTTATATATATATATCGTTTAACTTTTTGCGGTTGATTTGACAGATAAGTCCGTGTGAGAAACCTTCGAACGAAGCAGCTGTTACACGAAGGACAGTGGAGGTTGGGTTTCTCATTAGAAGAATATTTGCACAAGTCGTTTTTAACGAGAGATGCACGACGCAAAGTGTGCGACGCAAATTCGGACCTCCGACACACCGCGATTTCTCGAGGATTAACATTTACAGAAAATGAGAAAAAAGAAAACAGCATCAACCCTCCCCTTTGCTAAGTAATATAATTCACTCCCCTTGATAAACGTCCCCTTGCTCTGCGCCATCCCATCATCCAAAAGTATCGTCTCAGACAAGAAAACAAGAAAGAAAGGAAGGAAAAAAAGCCACTCGGGGAGAGACGTTTCCTATTTCCGCGAGAGCTTGCCAGTCGGTTGTAAAGGGCACGTTAATGCGGAAAACGTGGCCTTTTTTTCTCTCTTATCCTTTGCAACGGCGGGGGGAAACGTAACGACTCGGACGCATCTCGAGGACACATAACGCGAACGGTAAAGACGACAGAAAGGAATGCCACGCTATAAAGGAACACCGGGGTTGGCTCCTGCTTGCTGCGCTCTCGACGGCGCGCGTCCAGCAAAAAGGCCGGCTCGCAAAGCTCGCTACTGATTTTACAAAGGGACGCAAACCGTTTCAGGGTCTGAGCGAAGGCGTGGGGAAGGGGCCGATCAGTATTCAACTGCAGCCACCGAGTCCAGGGTCATGTGACGAGCTGGACATACACAAGATTTGCCGGAGATTCTTCAGAGTGTACAGGATATGCCTCGCCTGGTAAACTGACCCTACGTGCTCTGGCTCCTTTATACGTCATTCCCATTTCCGATCCGTTCGTCCATGGGAATTTCGATCGGCGCACGGTCCAATTTATTCGGGCAGTCGCGGCCGAAACCCCCCCGCCCTCCCAATCCGTGGCACGTGAGCCTCCTCAGACCGCCGTTCACCTTCACCGAAAAAGATCACCGCCCCGTGTGTGTCTCTTTTGGTCATTACGCCCCGTCTCGAAACAGCTCTCCGCTGCTCTCTGATCAATCCCGACTCTCATCGATCCTACCGGTTACAGACGTGACGCGCATATTCCAGCCGATTCAAAGGTGGACCACGGCGGAGAAGAACACGAAGAATATGTGCGGTATCGTAATTTTTTGAACGAGCGTGGAAGACGAGCGAATCGATGAAAATGAATGAAAATTTGGTTGCCACGAATTGGAATTACTCTGTTGAATTATCTTGGCGTATCTTCGAGTTTGGAGGAATTCAACAAAGAACAAACGCTCGACAAACGCGTGATAATTGGCTGATGGAATAAGAGGGGAAGGATTTAAAAGTGGTCATTTTTTTCCACTGGTGCCGGGAGACGTGCGTCGGAAAATTATTAGACAGCGCGGGGTTACAGACCTCGCCTAACACCCAACTCCTCGAACGCTATATTTTTCAACACCCTTGCTCGCGCGTGTTGCTTCCTTATTAACATCGGGTGATGCTAAAGTCGCCCGACAAGCTGTTCGCAACTCGTTTTAAAGAAAGAGAGAGAGAGAGAGAGAGAGAGAGACACTTTAGCACAAGTGTTCCAACGTGCATTCGCAAGAGGCTTCTCCACACGCGCGTCGAGAAAATAACGTTTACTCGCGGGAAACGTACACACAAACGTTCAAGATGGAGGACCGTGCGTCGTTGCTGCGCCACGAGACGGCAATCCCTTTAACATCGTCGCGATGTCAGCAAACGCATCACGTTCCAAACAGATTAGGTAAATATAAAACAGCGGCGTGTAAATCGATCGCGCGGGAAGTTTGTTTCTTTTGGAAATAAAACGTTGAACTGGACAAGCGTGGCAACTGGAAGAGAAGACAAACGATCGTTTTACCAATATCGCGACTCACCACTCGGATACGCACAACAACATATCGTGGCACGAAGCGAATTTGCCCGTTTCAACCATTTTTGTTCCTCGTAAGATGATTCAAACACGCATCTTCCGTTTTGATATTCACTACGTATACCATGCTCTTCAAGTTCGTAGAAAATGTTCCTCGTAAAAGAATATCAATCCGTTCGATCCTCTAAAAACCGCGAGAGTAACCTTCATGACCAATCTCTGACCATTGTATCGGAAACGCGGCAGCCGCGGCCTCGGTCGACCGGAATTCCACCGATTCGAAACAAGCTTCCATTCGAAGGGGCACGGAACGTAACGCGAAAGCGCGCGATAAAAAGCACGGGGGACGGAAAGAGCGGAAAGAGCGAGCGAGCCCGAGGGTGGGTAGACGGATGGTAAATGAATGGAATCTCCTGATGAAGGCCGGGGGAGTGGTACTCGTGGCTGACATTCATTTTCCGGCTCTCCTTAATGCCGCGCTACCCCTCGTCGCGGCAACGCTCCTCCTCCTCTGTACAAAACACAGAGAGTGTCGCGAGTTACCCCTCGTCCCCCCCCTTCTTTTTCTTTCTTTCTTTCCCTGGTTTCTTTCCACCGTGCCCCTCCGTCCCGTGGATCTCGCCACTTTTTCCAGGAATCCGAGCAACGTGAAAGGAGCAGATATCGGGATAAAGGAAAGAGGACGACGACGAAACAGAGCGCGAGCAAATTGTCGGCCTTTCCAACCACCGCGGTGGGCATAATGGGAACGGGGGAAGCTGCCGTGGTCTGGAGTGGCCGTGGATGAAAAAGAAAAAAAAAGAGAAAAAAGGCTGTCGCTGGTCGACGTGGTTCGCGTCAGTCAGCCAGTCTTATCTGCCGCGACTGTCGATCTGGAACGGAAAGATACGACCGGGCACAATGACGACGTTTCCCGCTGGAAAGTGGCAGTTGGTCACGCGGTGAATAAGCGCCAGTCCTTCTGCCACGAATTAATACGACTCGACGATACCACGCTCGTGACAGACCGAGCGCGGGGGGAAGTGTGCTTCGCTCGTTCTCAAAGAGAGAGAGAGAGAGAGAGAAAGAGAGTGTTCTTGGAATATTTCAGTCGGAACGAGGTCGGGGTTGTTGGTGATGCAGGGAGTTAGATCGGAGATTAGCACGTTCGGGTCCGAGTGTACCACCGCTGATATTTCCAGCGCGTATAAACGTACATCACCGTGACAACGTTACGTCCCATTGTACGTGAACATTGTTGGACGAGTAATTTGCCAATGCGAGTAAACAAATTAGAAATGCAAACAAACGGAGGGAGTATAAGGCAGGAATAATTGTGAATGCATTTGCAGAGCAAGGAATCAAAGTACGTTTGACGCGCGTGTTCAGTGCCTATGCGCAATAACGTTATTTTACGTTATTGCCCCGTGTTTCCTTCGCTGTTGTTCCGCGTTGTTAAACTTTATTCGTTTGTTTTAGGTTATCGTGTCGCGCGTATATATATATATATATATTTATGCGATTTCGCGCGTGTTATAATTAATGATTCTTGTATAATTCGTCGAAAACTGTTTCAACCCAAAGTTTAAACCCGTGTGACCATCGGCACGTGTAATTGTTAATTTATTACTGTTCGGTGGCGTATCTGCTAATACCTTTCACTTTCCGATAATTTTTGAATTTTGTTAAAATCCCGGCTGACACGCGCCGCGCAAATCGTCCCTCTGATAATCCGGATCAATCATCCGTGTTTCATATAAAATTTAACCAGCGTTCTCTCGCGATGATCGTTTTCTCTCTCTCTTTTTTTTTTTGTTTTTTGTTGCTAACATTAATAACGCGTGTCAGGTTACACGACGTCGATTTGTGGGTTTCTCTTTCCACAAGTTTCACGGCAAAACAAATGTCAATTCATTTTTAGAAGTGAAAACAGAATTTACATTGTTTTTTTTTTTCATTTCTCGCGCGCGAGTACTTCAATTTTTTCGACATCCCCCGTGGCCGCTCCATTGATGAAACGAACGAAACATCCGTTTACTCGAAAGAAGCTCTAAACTTTCGAGCGTCGAGCACGCAATCTTGAATAAACGGATATCGCTGGAAAGACTGTATATCATCGCTCGTAGAAGAGAGAGTCGAAGCCAGAGCACTCTCCAAACCTCCCCGATACCTCGCCTCTACAATTTTTCTCACGACATCTCCGTGTCGGTTTACGGTAAACGAATTCTCGGAACACCCGTAGACTCGTCGAGGAAGGGTTAGCAGCCCCTCTCGCCGAGAAAATCGCGTAAGCCGCCGGTATCAGGAAAAGTATTTACATATCCGCGTGTCAGCCCATCAGCTCCAGGCTTTTCGCGTAAGCACGTCGAAAAGCGCAGAAACCTGGCCCGTAGTTCGCGCGTAGGATGTGTTCCGGCGAGTTTCGGCGAGCTTTGGTCCGCTTTGGTAAGCGGCTTAGCCGATCTTTCAAGCTGCTTCGCGCGTCTCACCGAGACTCTTGCTAAACGCAGGTGAAAACTGTCTCTGGAACGCGAGCTCAACTCTCGATTCGAGCCTCTCCGATGGCTCTCTGTCTCTTGGAACATGCTTCGGCCACGAGTCACTGAGACATTCCGATCTCGTTTCGAACGAACGAAACCTCCGCCGCGTTGAGATTCCTCGGCGATGGTTCTCTCTCTCTCTCTCTCTCTCTCTCTCTCTCTTTATCCACGAGCCCGCGAAGCCTTTGTCAGGCGTGTTCATCGCCGGAGTAGATCTCGACTCGCCACGATCCGGCACCCAGCAGTCGTGTCCGGTAGGTTGGATTAACTGTTCGATGGTTATCACCACCATACGGCTACCATTTTCGACCGGACCGACGATTTCGCGTCTGGAATGTCACTCGCGAGTACAACCTCGTGGTTCTCTCCTCGTGTTTGAGGCGTTTGAGGTGAGCGATATTGCTGGTAGTTCAATTTGGGAAATATGCGTGAAAACTACTGGAACATGTAGCCCCAAAAATATACTTTTCAACTTTGTTTGTTAATTTTTCCATTCCTGAAAATATAGCCAACGTGAACCGAATCATTGACAGAATTCGTTGAAGAAACCTCTCATATTTCCTAATCGCGACACAATTGGCAAAATTCGTAATTGAACGTCGTGTCGCGATTAATAACCGGAGAGACCGAAGCCTACGAACGTTCCTCGTTCCGTTGGAAACAATTTCACCCAGTTTCTCTCCCGGAGGTGGTCCCTCCCGGTTGCACGTTCTCCTCGCGTATTCGTTACTGGCTCTATTTACGAAGTTCGGCGAAGCACGTCGCGTATAATACATTTTGCGTGCAACTTTGGTAACGTCGTGTTTCGTCATTTTCCGTGACTGCGTTGTAGCAACTTCCGACGAAGCCCGTGGGAACAGCCAGACTGGAGGAACGCGAATCGAGGACCAGAAACTATAGTAAAAATACGGCACGACTTGTACCCCAGTACGATTCGTCTCACTGAAAGGCCCAGAAGCAACTGTTCTGGCTAGGAAATGAAGATTCTTTTGCCGTAAAATTTTACTGATACAAAACAAATTACAGGCGCGATCGCTCAGTACCGGACAACGCCACTCCTACTCGAGGTCTACTCCACGCCCCCTCGCGAATCAACCAATCGCTAATTTTCGTTGCATCAGCGTTGCACCTGAAGAGGCCCGAATTACTATTTTCTTTTATCCCCGCTAAGAAAGGTGGACACGTACAAGGTCCTCCTGTGTTCAAAGATGGGTTTTTTTTCTACACTCTCGAACCAAGTATAAACGGGTAATTTTCGCAAGTCCAAAACCAAGAACTTTTGTCGTTTCGTTTGCCTTCTTCGTCCTTTGTTCTTTCGTTTTCCGTCTTGGTGTTTTTGGAAGGCGTATCGTTAACGATCGCCGGCAGCAAGTTTCCGTCGTACCGTAAATTCTTCCACGAAAAATCTTATCATTTACAATCGCGAGGCATCGCGCCTATAAAAGCCCGCCGTCCGAGGCAGACACTCGTAAACTCGGAAACCGACCGATTGAATTACCCTTGTCCTGCTTCCAGCCAGAAAAATCTTACGTCGCAGTTTCTGGCAACTTTGTTGCTGAGTCGAAGAATCGCCCGAATAATAATTTGTCTCTTTGAAATAATCTCGAACGTAGGACTCATCGAGGTTTGCATTACAATCCACCAAGTGACATTTTTGAGAAAATTCAACGCAGCTTTGATCAACTCAATCTATAAGAATGAAAATCTATCTGAAAATATTTATCACGTGTATTATTTTCAATCATAGTCGAGAATTTGCTTTGTTCTCGTGTCTCACAAAAGTGTCCAGTTACAACTTGTAGAATTATTTCTAAAAAATAACCGTTTCTTAATGGATCCGAAACTGTTCATCGATCACGTACAGCCTCGTACATACGTTCAAAGTCGAAATCGAACCAACATCTGCAGGACCAAAGTTACTTATGATTCATGGGGAAGGAAAAGGCAGAGCAGGGTTGGTTTCCATCGCGATAGCCACGTGGAAGCTTCCCTTCCCTTGTACGGTAAATGGCACGATCCTTTTGTCCGTGACTACAGCCCGTGACTCGAGGGTTTCGTTTGATCCTTCGGCATTAACATTTGTACAACATTATAACCGTATTACATCCGCTGCAACCCGAGGCCAGCCAAGGGTTTCTTGAGCCGGATCGCGACAAACTTTGGGCAACTACACAGTACATCCACATCTCGAACGCGTATCGCTGCTTTTGATGTTGCCATTGTTCCGGATACCATCGAGGAAACACTCGACCTTCCGCGTATTATGATTCCATTCCAACTTCTAAATGTATTTCTTAAGCGCACCGACGTCTGATTTCCCTCATGCGATTACACGTATGCGGTGGTTTGCGAAAATTTGCACACTATTGTATCCGTTGCGACTGCAGTAGTGTCCATATGACTGTTGTTTTGCACATTATAATTGTTCCGATCAGTTGGACAAATTTTATATTAAATAACAAATGCACATTCAATTTATATGTATTGATATGATTATATCGTACTATGTGTATTGTTAATTTAATATTGATGAAAATGTAACAAGATCTTTATTTAATTGTTGATAATTACTTTCATAGGAATTTCAATAAATTTTCGATAAATTTAAATTTCAAGAAATTTGTTGTTTTAGTTAGTTTAAAAAGTACCTATGCATTGAATTTAAAACAGTTTAAATAAAACGTTAAATTTTTTTAGAATCAAATAATGTAGTAAATTTTTCGATCCTGACTAGTAAAAGTACGCATTAAAATAGAGCGAATTGTAAACGTCAAAACTGCAGAAATGCTGAGTATGTCTGAGACACAGTACTTCTTACAATTTCCACCTTTTAATTTACAAAAGTATAAAGTTGCACGGAACTTCTCGCCAATTCCACCAAGAGAAGTCCATATTACTGGCAGCAGTTAATTTTTCGCGCGAATGAAAGAACACTTTTCATACGTGTACTTTCTGATACGCCATCATGCTACTTTACGCCATGTCGTAAAAAACGTTTTAGAAGAATTTACACCGACCGAAAATTTCTCACTATGAGGGTATAGAAATTCATCGTATTACACTCTCCCTCTGCGCACACTCTGCGTTAGAATTGCCAATCTTCTCTAGTACATACGCGAGATACATTTTTCACAGTATATCCTTTCTGTGCAATTTTCCATTTTAAGCTTTCCCGCACGACCTTGTTTATTTCTTTTCTCCTCTCACGTCGCTTCAATTCCAATTAACAAGGCACAACGTATTCAGTTGTTAATTATACATCGATTCCTCACGAGAGAGAAAAATGCCACATCCTCTCTCGTCTCTATTTCCCAAGTATATTTTCGAGAAAAAAGAATACCGCGCAATAAAGCGAAAACGGTATCAAAAGCTCTCCTCGAGCTAGCCGCATTAACGTCCACTTAAACTCCTCATATAAAAATCTACTCCAGACAACTACTAAATCTCTGGTTTGTAGTCTAAATTAACCGCTTTCGCCTCTGTTTCAAACAGAGAAGAGATCGTCGTGAAAATCTCGTTGGAGAGGATCGGAGAGAACACTGGCTCTGCGACTCATCGCGTCGGTTTCCG
>KQ435727.1:2326263-2341948 GCA_001276565.1 Melipona quadrifasciata | reverse complement strand
GCAGGAAAAGGCGCGAACCGTGGTCGCGAAGGGAGGTTACTCGATAAAACTATCGGCGGCTGTCCCCGACCGTCAATGATCGGACGTAGCCGACCGCTTCCGGGATCCCAATGGCGTAACCGTGCTCGTTCGCGGGTCATAACTGCCAAGGGACCGAACCGTGCTCGTAAGTTATCGCGATGCTTGCCCACCGTGACGTTTTTCATCGAGCAGACGGGAGAATTTGGGGTGCGAACTGCCGGATGAAATTTCAGAATATCTGTCTATGTGGAAATTCGGCTCCGGCGGCGAGGTTAACGGTCGATTAAGCGGAAAGCAGATGAATTTCTAAACGCTGCGTGAAGGGGGGAAGGAAAGGAATCGTGGAATTTTGACACCGTCGACTGCCGGAAGCTCCCTCCCCTCCGTTCTTTTTCTTTTTTCATCTTTCCGACGGTGGTTTTCGCGAGAGAAAATACGATTCCAAAAGTTTATTTTTTCAACGGCGGCTGATGGAACGGAATGGCGATTTTAAAATTTAGATTCGCTTCGAGAGAAATGGCATTTCCATACTGAGGATATTGTCGGAAGCTTCTTTTTCTTTTTCTTTTTCTTTTTTTTTTCATTCCTTTAAACGCAGATTGCAAGAGGAATTCGCAGAGGATCGTGAAATTTGGGTAGAGTTTATTTCTAAAATTCAAACGCGACAAATTGCAAGAGAGATTAAAAAATGCGTACGTAGTTAGCATTGTTTGGTGCGTTCCAAAACCTGCCAGAAATATTCCGATCGAGATACGCACGTACAAGCGAACCTTCCGAGATCTGCCGTCGCGAAGACGGTTCAGTCGCCGATTAAACCCAGTCGACGAGCCGAAACTTCAATAAAGCAAGCAATTCAACCGTCCCGTTGTATTACGTATTTACGTAACAATGGCGGCAGCAACAGGAGGAAGCTCTCCTCGCGCTTCAGTTGACAAAGTCAAGTCCCAGCCATCAGTGCCATTTCCGCTGTGTTCGACAATAATCTCCCCGGGAACGAAGGGCTTCTTCGTGCGACGACGATTGTCTGCCGGAACACCCTCGTCGACCAGCGTATATCGCCTAAGCAAATGTCGGTCACGGACGTCGACGACGTGATCGCGGATCCAGCAGCATCCCCCTGGATCGCCGTGCTACCCCACGCTACCCCACGCTACCCCACGACACGGTTTGATAAGTGGATCCGGCCTCGTGCATCCGGCCGACGCATATATATATATATATGTACGTATAGATAGAAGAGCTATATTTCTCAGTGTCAAAAAGTAAGACGATTTCCAGCCCTGGGGCGCGAGCGCGCGCGCACGCGTTTCTTACGTCGTATAAAGCGAAGGGATGGAATCGTACGTTCCGACGCTTGCCTCAGCGACTTTTCTTCGAGTTTTTCGCGGCGACCGAATCTGGAACCGATGGGGACATTCAGGAACCCCAGGCTTGTACTTTTGCGAATCGATAAAATGTTTTTCTGAGTTTCCACGGTTGGGAGGAGGAGCGCGGTACGTCGCTCGTACGCTTCGTAATAGGGATTTTTCGGTGAATGTTATTCGTCGGAGAATCTCGCGGATGAGAAAGCGATTTCCACGATGATGTTAACGGTTAGAGTGTTATTTATTATTAGGTACTCGCCATTTTTATGTGAAATAAGTTTGAGTATTGAGAATTTTGGAAAATGTCAGTGTTAACAATTGCTCGAGCATCGAAAGTACGCTACAGAAGTATGAATATTTCTTATTAGGTATCGATCGTCGAACGTGAAAGTGTAATTTCTTTCGATGCACAGAGAAGAGATAAGATTCGTTCTATTTGCGCGATATATTTCCGAAAAAGAATGTCCGGAAGAGGAATTGGAATACAATCAAAAGTTTGTCCAAGCGAAGCTAAGATACCGGGAGAACGTTCTCTCCCCGACCAGAGAATTGATATATTGGACTTAGTTTCCTATCGCTTCGTTTTATCTGCGCCGTGGCAGAGATAAGCGAGACGGCTTTTAATCGCGTGCCAATATTTCAGAAACCAATCTGCGGCAAATATACACGCTTGTGTAAAATCGTGACTGGAATTCTCGCTGGTTTTTCCTTGCCCCGATGATATTCCAATAACATCGTTTATTTATCTTACCTACCGGAATTTCCGCGTAACTCTAAAATAATTTTCAAGACCGAGCAGAGAGAGAGAGAGAGAGAATTTCCCCTCTGCCTCGACGATATTCCAATAACATCGACTTACATTCGTTCGTTTCATTTTCGCTCCCCTCCCAGTTGAATTTCACAGACTCAACGTCGAATAAACGTTATCTCTTATTAGCGCTACCTGGGTAATTCTCGTAATCGGAAAGAATCAAAGAACAAGCTTAACCAGCCCCCGCCCCCCGCCCCCCGTAAATTTCACCGAGCCGTGCTTGCATTTCACGGTGAGAAGAAACGCTCTCGGGTGGCCAATGGCGGCAGTCGCCGCGAACGAAACGCAGTCGAGACAGATTCATTTTCGTTGAGCCTCAGATAACAATAAATACCCGTTTCGCCTTCTCGCCGGTATCTTTAATCAGATTTAGGAGTGCTCGGCCAGAAAACCGCTCCTCTTCCTCCGCCTCCCCCCTTACACCCCCTGACGAAGCTTCGCGCTTACGTTCAACAGACCGAGCTATCTCTCTCTCTCTCTCTCTCTCTCTCTCTCTGAATCCCTCGTCGCGTGCAATACGCGCAATTACGACTGTTCGAGTTGAACACGACCGGAGGAATCCCCGTGCCCGATATTTACCCCCTGTCCCCGTGACGCTTTATATCCGCGCGGCGGACCTCGCGCAAATTGCTACGTGCCAGGATGACAAAAGAACGCGTCGGCGAAACACGGAGGACGGAGGGACCAAGGGCGAAGGGAACGGGAACGGGCCGGCAATTAACCCGTTGTTAATTAAATTAACCAAATTACAAGCACGACCGTCGGAGATTCTTTTCAGCGGTTTAAATTAAGCGACCCGAACCCGCAATTCCTTGCAGCCGCGCGCCGCGCTACTGCATTTGCCTTCCAGCGTTTATCTTCTCTCTCTCTCTCTCTCTCTTTCGTTCTCTCTCGTCGAGTAGACGAATCAACTGTTTACTCCGTGCATCCACCGACGCGAGATCGTCGGACGTTTTAAACGTTTCGAAACGGTTTCACGCGGACCTGTTTTTCTGAGCTTCAGTTACAGCTAATTGCAAGTTGGAGAGTTCAGGATGGATCGAACGGTGTTTCGAATGAATCAAAGTCTAAATATCTCGTCATCCAATCCCGGAATTGTGTCGCGTTTGCAGATGGAGGATTGTTCTTGGTCATTTGATTGATCCAAATTATTGCTCTGTTTATGCGCGCCTCGTTTGTGTTGGTCTGTGTTTGACCAGTGTCTGAATCTACTTGTGCGGACGTGAGTTGTCGTTGTGTCATTATATGGACGTAAAATCATAGACAGTGGCTAGTTGTGTCGATCGATTATCTCCCAACAGATCCGTTCGCACACATGGAACAATTAATATGGAATTAATTTCGAATTCACGATAGATTTCTTCCCATCGAAGAGCGTTTCTGTACCCTCGCAATCGGGCAATTCGACCGTTCTAAATGTATCTAGATCCTGAAACAGATCTTGAATAATCTCGCTTAGACGGCCAAATGCGTACCCCGTGTCCTTGTCAATGTGCTGATAAAGCTACCATCCCGCGTCTTACTCCAAACTTTAATTACCCCGAATTTATTGCCCCATCGTGCCATCAGTCTACAAAAAGAAATTTACGATCCCGCTTGCGCGTACGTCAGGCAGCAACGCTCGGAAATCTGACAATCGCGCCACTCCGGAAAGTCCAATTACACCCGAAAACAGTTCCAGGGCGGACGCAAGCCGGGCGCAATTCTTCAGCGGACGATATCGCGGTGCACGATCTCGGCGAGAATCTCCGGTGGCGCGATTCCGAGGCGGCGCGTATCGCGCGAGCCAATCGACCGGGTATATTTTCGTCAGCGCGGGTCGTAAAACGAATCGCGGCCGGTTGAAGCTCTCTCTCTCTCTCTCTCTCTCTCTCTCTCTCTCTCTCTCCCTCTGTCTGTCTCTCTCTTTCTTTCCCTCGGCGAGACGGGCCATTGGCTGACCGCCTCGACGGGACAACATGCAACGAATTCCTGGTTAATTGAGATGCCACGGAGGACTCACCCTTTAACCGGCTCCCGGCACCAACAATAAATACTCGTTCCGTAGCGGCCAGTTATCTCGCGTCGACGTATCTTCATCCAGATTCAGGGTAAAATGCCGACGCTGCGCCCGTGTGTGCTACCACCTCCACTTCCACAGGCCCCAGAGCTCTCACCTCTCTCCGTTCTTTTCGGTAGTAATATCACTGTATAATTACAACTTCTGCGGTTACGAGACGAGACGGAGCGAGAGGCTCGGGCCAGGCATTTTTCTTATCTCTGCGCTGGCCCGCCGTGGCAACCACCATCGCTCCACGGTCACTTATAGCCAACATAATAGGATTCTATTCCGAGACCAGGTCCCCTTATCTGATGCACCGGCGACCGGCTTCTTCTCCTGGGACGGACACTTATACGGAGCCACGACGACGTTGCAGTCGGGCTCCACGATGCTCCGCCATTCCACCGGACATTTTAGGGGGCTTATTGGACCTCCAGTTACTCCTCCGAACAACGTCTCATTCGACGCGGTCCCGTTTCCACGGAACTGTGCTACTGGTGGATCTGGAAAAGAGTGGTTGAAAAAGAGTTAGACGACTGAGAATGACTTTAAACGACGGGAGATTTTGGAGTATTTCGACTATTTTGGAATATATTTTAGAACAGAGCTAACTGGGCTAACTGGCGGTCCGCGAGCACTTGCCCCCACTTTCCTAGCCTCGTTCTGTTTTAAAATACAGAAAAGTTATAATAAAGGTAATCAGAGAATACAGAATATATAGAAGAACATAGCAATTTCTCACAATCACATATTACGTGCATCAACAGTGGCCAGTTAGCAGAGTATTCTTTTAGAATGCTCGTTGAAAAACAATAGCAATGAGAAATCTCGTTTTAATATCAGTATAAATGTTTCATCATATAAACAACCTGGCCGAATGAATTATTCGGTCCGCTCGTTTACGAATGTATTTACATTCGTTGTAAAATTCAGAGGACGGGAGTTAAAAATGTAAGCTTTGACTTTTTAAACTTGGAAAGATTTTTCAGACGCCCGCGACGCGTCGTTTTTTCATTATCTCGAGACTCTGGCCGATGAAGGAACTGCAGTCACTCTAGAGGAAAGCGATACTCGCCGGCTCCGAGTAAGATTTATACGATTTTTCCCGCAGTAATGACGCCAGTTTTGCTGTTTATAAATTCATGCGTTCTCGCCGCGGGAAACGGACAATTTATGTGTCTCCGGCGTGCCACTGTCGAACATTTTCCCACGGTGAATGTAACGTTTCTCATACAATCACCTGCGAACGTACACGGTTGCATACGTGTACCTTCCTCTATATATTTTTTTCGTCCGGTTCTTTTTTTCTTTTTCCTCCCCCCCTTTTTTTTTTCGTCCGTTCATTGTCCAGGGGCCAATTGGATTTTTTCTCGAGCTGTGTGCAACGCATCGAAATTCTGTCGCGCGACAGAATGTAAAATGTCGGCCGACATCGGCGTGTTGAAAGAGAAGATTAAAAGAGAAGTTAGCAAGGGAAACGAAAGTCCTGTCGTTTATTTCTCTTTTCCCCTTTGACGCACGGTTAATTGCTTCCAAGTGAATGTCGCAGATTTTGAGGAACACTGCGACTTCTCGTCTCCCGTACTCTCTTGTTCTGATTAAAACGAGTCCATCCATATTAAAATGAACGAATCTACAAGCAGAATAATTACGAACGAAAATAGAGCAACAATATTTATATTTGGCATAGTTCCCCCTTCAATTTTCACACGTAGATAGCACAAACCTAAAAAGAGGAATCTGATATAAAAATTTACGTTCCCAAGTATATAATATTATAGCAATATTATAGAAACGTATCGTCGAGTCAAGTAGACGCTTCTTTTTTTCAGTTACAGAGTGACGTGAAATACTCATTTCGCGCTTTTCTCGTACGATTTCCAGGTGGAAAAAAAAAGGAAAAGAACTTCAATCCGATCAGGGTGAATTCGATCAAACGCAAATGGCGTAACAGCTAACATGACCTAAATCATCATGTCAAAGTTCGTAGTAGGTGCGATCCGGATTATTCCACGGAGTACGACGTGGAAACGATCGTCGTGTTGGTACCGATATCGTGTCCTCAAATCCTGATGAAGCTGCTTATATAATGCGAACGATAGCCTGAGATGATTTCGAGGAACTAGGTGTACGTCGTTTGTACAACCGCAAGTTCTAGCTAGCAATTTAACTAATGATCCATCTACTTGCTATTCACTGCGGCATTAGCGAATGATTCTCGATAGATCGTGTTCTTACAATGTGAAACGATATTAACCCAATCGGGAATCGACCGAGATCTATTAATCTCCTCATCTATTACCGCTTTATCCCCGAAGCCCGAAGGAAAATTAAACGTCGAATCCAGAAATTACTAGTTACTAGGTACTAATTGCGTTTATGGAAGGTTAACGGTGTTAATTAATCAAAGTTTCGTTGAGAAGTGATTTTCACGACGACTAAGAAGTTTATCATAGTTGATAAACTTGAAACTTCTCGTGGATTTATTATTCGCAAGATTCTCATAGATTTTCTTATTCATGAGAAATTTCTTTGTCTCTCTTGACGAAGAATATTATTGTATAAATATTGAAATAATTAGAGTATTAAAATTATTTGTACGATAAGATACGGTAACTGTCGTAAATGCCAACGAATTTTTTTCTATCATTTAGCAGCAATTTATTTAGGAAGTAGTTGGCGAAGTGTTATTCCAAATAAAATGACACAGCGTTGGAAATAATCCTGTTTAAACGGTATTTAGCATGAAAGTTTGTTTGATTGTATTCCTTTAACATGTGACTTTGTTTAAAGCAATCATCAAGTATAGAAGTTAATGATACATAATTTCAATTTCCTTATTCGAATAACAATTCGATGATAACGAGCGTCAACTCACGACTGCCTCCATGCTCAAGAATTTCTTTTCTCGAAATTTTATTATTCCTCTTATGTCGTTATATTATATTACGTCATACCTACGTACGTTGTAATTATCAGCAACTATAAAAATTTTATAATTTTAGCTAAATTTCAGTATCAAGTGCAAATGGTTAACAAATGCAGAGAAACTCGTTACCTTTCGCTTCCCTTTCAGATCCGGGTATTTCCCTTTAAATCCCTTGGTTGACGCAAATATATCAAAAATCTTCGAGTCTTCGATCTCGATTGCCATCGAATCATCCGCGAAGCACGAAGGTAAACGGAATTTTAGAAGTTTCTAAATATCCGGCAAAGTAGGAACACGGTTCTAATGGAACGGAACAAACTCTTGAGGAATCCGCGGCTGGCGATAAAATAACTGGAACCGGGGAGCAAACGGGAAGAATCTTGAAATATGCGGCTCGAGGAGGGGAAACGCCGCGGGCTTCCGGTTACTGGCCGGCAATTAGCCGCTATTATTAAAAGGAAAAATTTATTCGCCGTGGACGTCCGTGGACGTCTGGCGGGCGTTTGCTAAATTGTTTCGCATTCTTGGCCGTCGTTAATAGAATTACTCGAGTTTCGAGACGCGAAATTCTCCAGACGGTGAATGAATTAAGACCGGGACGACAGAGGGGCAGAGAGAAAGAAAGAGAGAGAGAGAGAAACGGGAATGAGAAGGAAACTACAGGTTTCACCCGGTGTTCTCCCGACGATCCCGCGTTTTCGAATCAATCGAGTTACAGCCAGTGAACGAGGAAAATGTGCGAGTAATTGCGAACGACGCTGGGCGAGGCTGTAAATTTGCCAAAAATCGCCGGCCAGTTAATTAAGGCCGGTTTGATCGGAACAACCACCAAGATCACGGACGCGATCCCATCGAGTTTAATTAAACCTCGCTGACGATCGCGTTTCGTTCTCCTTTATTACGCCTTTTTTCCCCCCTCCTTATTTTCCAAATACTCTCCCCGTATCTCCGCAACGTTCTAGAAATTTAATCTGGATTCTCTTGGATAAAAAACTGCACGACTTGTACCCCAGTACGATTCGTCTCACTGAAAGGCCCAGAAGCAACTGTTCCGACTAGGAAACGAAGACGACCTTTTTGCCATAAAATTTTATTGACACGCAAGCATTTGAATCGATGCAAAACAAAATAGAGGCGCGATCGCTCAGCACCAGACAACGCCACGCCCCCTCGCGAATCACGCGACCCAAACCAACCAATCGCTAATTTTTGTTGCACCAGCGTTGCACCTGAAGAGTCCCGATTTTCTGCGTTACCCCCGCTAAAATCACTTTCAGTGATAAAATAAAATCCTCGGGCAGTGTCACGCGTTTTCGCGTCTAATTTTACCACACCTTTTTACATTATCTTTCGCGTGTTTTTTTTTTATGTGTGTATATCCCTTCAACGGGACGAAATCTTTCGCGCGTCGATGCGCCGCTGTTTTTGTATCGAAGCGTTCGCCTCGAAGGAACGTAACTTTGATGAAAGGGTTCCTTCCTTCGTACTCTTTTTTCCTCACTCTTCTCCCGGCTCTTTCGTTATCCACCCCTAATCATCTTTTCCCCTCCCGTTTCTCTCTTCATCCTGACTTAACGCGAGCACAAAAGGGAACACACCGAGAGCGTTCTCTCGTTGCTTCGCAAGAGGATTAATAATTCAAGAAACGGAATCTAAATAGAAGCTTGTTTCGTCCACTAAATATTGCAGTAAGCACTCTATTATTTCCATATTACATGGATCCTCGGCAGACTCACGAAACATTAAATTTCTCTTTACAATAACTCTGATCTCTCTTGAGCAGAGAATTATTATTATCGTGTTCTTTTCTTTCTTCAATCTCTGCCGCGAGAGAAAAGAAGAAAGAGAGACAGAAGGTTCAGATTGCATTGGCACGAAACTAAAGAATTACGCTGCACGTGCGTTATTGAGGTAGACACGCGGGAAAAAAGTTGGCGGTAAAGTTGGTGGTTCCTTCGTCAAAAGCAGCTGGCCATCGGTGCATTGCTATCAGCGTCCTTAATGCCGAAACTTTTCCGCTGGCTGCGCTATCTGCGCCAAATAAACGAATTTGCCGCGATAATAAAGTTCCTCCCCTCTCCTTTTCTTTTTCTTTTTCTCTCTCTTGTCCCTCTTTTTTCTTTCCACCTCTTTCCTCTACCTCGAGGGACGACTGGCGAAAACACAGGGAGAAACAAACAGAGCGCGTGCACAAGTTGCGGACAGTTCGGGTTGCGATAACGATTCCTCGGTGAGAATAAAAGGAAAGAATGGCGATGCCTCTCATAGTTGTAAACTTTCGGGCCGAGTGAACCGTGTTCGACGATATTCGAGAGTTACGATCGTCTAATTCGACGAGCGAACGACCAATTATACGTAGAGCGAGAGAGAAGCGGACGATAAACGCGACGGTATTCGATGGCAGTGTATTTTTCCTTAATGTTGAGACGCAGGTTGTCAAAAAGGCTGGAAAGTCGATAGGTTGGTAGATTTTACCAGCTGGCCATTTTCGAATTTAGGGAAATCTTTTTTTCACAGGGTGGGCCAAAAATCACTTCCTACTAAAATAAATCCGTTCAACATTTGAAAGAAATAATTTTCAAAACATAATCGTGTTTGAACTTACGTTTAATTCGAAATTAATACAATTAGTTTTTCCTTATATTTCGATGTCTTATTAATTTTTGGCCAACTCTATACTTTATTCTGTTTTTAACTATTTAGACAATGAATAAAGAAGATGGAAAGGATATAAGGAATTATTTCAAACGGTTCAAAATAATCTATCTTCCACGGTGTTGTTTTGCTGTTGTTTTTCAGACACGTAAAAATAAAAAAAAATAGAAAAAAATTGCTGCAGATCTAGACCATTTTCCAAACCATCGTTTCGTAATTTAAAAGATCAGCGAGCTGCAACACAACGAATAAACAAGAACGAAAGCTACCGATAAATTTCACTCGACACGAGATCGCGAGAGAGAGTGACGTTAATGTCTACAAATTCGCGAAACTTTCTAAACATCCCCTTATGTATTCTCCCTCCCCTCCCCCTGTTTCCTCTGTTCAAACGGCGTGTATGATAATTAAACGGGCACAAAGAGCCACGGGAGAAAAGAGGAGGGTGAACAACCGTGCGCCGACAAAGCGGCCAGAAGCTTTTCGACGGCTCCTCCGCGCTATCCTTCGGCAATAGAGTCAGTCGACCTTAGAAACAAGCACAAAAGACCGTGCTCCGACGATCAACTCGTCCGTTCTTCCGCTCCGAATCCACCCTATCCCTGAATCCATCCGCCGCCGTTGCGTCTCGCCCCCATTCGCGATCAAACGCGTGCCCCACGTGTCATCCCGGTTGTCATTCTGCGATTGAGAACCTAATGCCACGTCGCTGGTCCAGGCCACCCGTCAGGTGATGCTTCGGGCTGTGTTCTCGAGTTCTCTTTTTCGGACGGCGTATGCGGATGGCTTTGTGGGACGTTTGGTCGAACGCTTGCTTCCAACTCCGGCAGGAGCATCGAAAGAAATTGGGGTTGCTGCAGTTGACGATTTTCTCGGGGGTAGATGTTCCCGTGCGATAATTTCTCCGCAAATGGTAACGCGCGGGGAGACGAGGAAGAAACGAGCAACGTCAGCGTGTTTCCAGGCAACAATTCTTGGCAAGTAAAGCAAGTAATATTTCCATCAGAGACTTCTTTAAGGTGAAAGAAAGAGAAAATCTTTACGATATAATACAGGGTATAAATACAAGCTTTTATTCGTGAAGAATCATTCAAAAAATACACTGTTTTGTATCTATAAAATATCAGTCGAAAGTGCAAAAAATATCAGTTGGCCATTTTATCACCGAAAGTGATTTTAGCGGGCGTAACCCAAAAACTCTTTAGGTGCAACGCTGATGCAACGAAAATTAACGATTGGTTGATTTGGGTCACGTGATTCGCGAGGGGGCGTGGAATAGACCTCGAGTAGGAGTGGCGTTGTACTGAGCGATCGCGCCTGTAATTTGTTTTGCATCGATTCAAACGTTTGCATATCAATAAAATTTTATGGCAAAAGAATCGTCTTCGTTTTCTAGTCAGAACAGTTGCTTCTATTTTAGTGATTCTATTCTGATCCTCTTTGCGAAACACGAGAGAATTTTGAACGCTATTATGGTCGTCGGAAATGGAAGAAGGATCGATCAAGATTCAATCGAGTCGAGAGGAACGACGCGTTCTCGGGAAAGCAGAGAAAGTGTCTGACTTTCGGATAGATCGAGCTATAAGTGGTCCTCGAAGGGCGTTTTCAAGCGCCGCGGATTTGATTGAAAGTTCCGGCGCGCCAGCGAAAGACAAATGGTCCGGGCAAGGTCACCGGAAGCGCTCTCAGCGCGCCACCGACGCGTCGTTTTTCCCCTCCGTTTCCCAACTTTCGATTGTCCCCGCGGAAGTTTGCCAGCGCCTCCGGCAGGGAGGGGGTGGGAAGAGAAATCATTCGGCAAGGTCACCTGGTTGCCGCGCCACAACGTTTCCATTTATTTGTCGCGCAGTTAATTGAAACAACCGGTGGAAACTCATGGTTTTTCCCCCCGAAAGCTATCGCGCAACCGTCACACCATAAAACGTTTCACGGCTGTTGAGCGCGCAAAAGCGCGACGCGAAAGCAGCATTTTTTCGCGTGGCGTGCGCGCACAACTCGGCTAATTAACTTCGACGCGCAATTACGTTTCGAAGAGTTTCGAGATTTCGAGAAGAAGATACAGCCGCTTCTTCGAGCGAGTGTAGATCTTCAGGTGTGATTGATCAAAATTTCAGTTCAACGTGGACAAACAATCTGGCGAAACGTTTTCCATCAAACGAAACGCTGTAACCTCTGATCGTGCGGTGTTTTAAATGAATTTTCGGAACGTGTATACACGCACGGATAATGTTTAAACGTCACAGAGGGTCGATGCGAATAACGTTCGTCTATGAAAAGCTCGCCGACGAAAAATTCCCATTGACTGCATTTTTCCGTTCGATGAAATTACGACCAATTAAAACCAATCGACGACACGACAGTGCGACAACAATCGATCGAGTAACTCGATTTCAATCGAGCACGTAGACGCGTTTAGAATGAAGAATCGGGGGTAAATATCAACCGCGATTCATTCGGCGAAAGCCCGGCGAATTTTTAATGAAAATGGAAGCGGGTGATCGATATCTGGCGCAACGTGACGCAATCCTCTACCAGCCCTCGCGATGACAAGGTGTGCATCACACAAGAGCATCGTCGTTCGATCGTCTCTCTCTCTCTCTCTCTCTCTCTCTCTCTCTTTCTTTCTCCTTTTCCCCGGCTTCGTCGCGCGCCACAGCGTGGAAAATTCGCGCGGCCAAGGCTCTATGCATTATCGAAATATTATGACGTCCGGTGTCCGATTTCATGTGATCTTCCATTACGTAAATTAATCAGTTTTGCATTCGGAAACGGCATGTGACCTGCTTCGGGCCAAGTAGGATCAATACCTGATAACGTGCCGTCGCGGCGTGCGCTCGACGCTTGATAGAATAATGAATGATAATGCACGATAATTATTCGCTTAATCGTTCGACTTAATTATTGAAATTGCACCGGCCAGTCGTTCGGTCTGCTGTAATTAACGGTGCCGTTTCACGCCTGGGCCTTGCGTTTTGACTTTGCGCCAAAATCCCCCTCCCCAGATCCAATCAGCCTGCTAATTATCACGCTCCAGCGACTTTTATTATTATTTTTAAAAACGGGTTTTGCATCTATTTTGTTTTCTTCTTTGGAAAAGGCGCGGCGAAACCGGAAGTTGACTCGGAATCACTCGATGGAAACTCGAGCAAGTTGACGATTAACAGCATTGATTAGTTTTATTAGAAATACGTTTTACGCAATGAGGTAAATTTCATCTGATGACGATTTTTTTGTAACAAAACTAAATGAACCGTGCGTTTTCAATGGATTTTTATTCAAATGTTTAATATTTTATAAATATTATATAATACGTTTAATATTCAATGTTTAACGAATTACATATTCTGCCCCGCGGTCGAAACACTGAATTTCAGTAAAATTCAGTGGCAGTCGACGATTCAGTGGACGATAAATGGATGACTCTGCGTCTCGTTTTCATCCAATCTCTCTTTATTATTTTCCCTTCTCTCTCGATACATATATCCCGTTATTTTACGTTCATTTATTTGTTTAATTACGTTGGGAGACGATCGTCGCGTCTGATTGAACTCAACGCGGAAGATTGGTTGCTCGGTTCGAGGAAGTCGAGAACGACGAAGAGAGTATCGAACGACGACGTAAGAATGGAATCTTCTCGTTCGTTGGATCAATCGTATCGTTGTTTCGGAAGGATCGAGTTATGCACAGCTCAATCATGAGATTAAGAGCAAAATTATACTTTGACCTTTTCGAAATATGATCGGAGGGAAGAAGTAGAAAACTTATGAAAGAAGGGAGAAAATTGAATTGAAACTTCCTAATCACTTTTCGATCCAAGAAAAAATAATAATAATCAATTTTCTCCGCTTTCCAATTTGCAAAGCTGATTATCGTGACTTTCGAGAATGGCTCGCAATAAATGCGAAAAACTTGCAACTGTGAAAAGAACGTGCAGTGCAGTGCAATGATAATCTCTAGAAAAATACCAAAGATAGAAAATGTACGCGGTGAAATTAATAGAATTTGAGGGCTAGACCTCGGCACTCTCGTTGGGAAAAGAAAAATCTTTGACGAGGATTCTAAAGACGAAGGGGTTGAAACAAGAGATGGCAAATCTCTCGACACGTCGGCTCGACGTGCAAAATCACGGGCCGGAAGCGAAGAGGCGAGAGACGATTGTTCCGAGCGTTCGCGAAGGAAAGCGTGTTGGAAAGCGGTTCGAGAGGGCGGACAGAGTATAAACAGCGGTCCCAAAGCGGTCGATGGCAAATTAGTGCACGCTCTAAACAGGCTGGAAGCCTATGTTAAGGCACACGGGTACACTTAACCGGGAGCAATCACGGTCCAGTATTTACCTTGTCCGGCCTGCTATCGGGTTAATGCGGCTCACGACGAAATTAGTTTCGCTAATTTAACCCTGATAATGCGCCGATACCGTTTGATTGATCGTTCTCGCCAGGGCCACGAGTTACAGCGCCGCGTTCGATCCCGCGGATCGATCGGCCAAGATCGCGACGGATTTACCCGCATTCCCCCGATTCTCACGGGTAGATCCGCACCAGCAATTGATCCGACGAACGATCAATTTTGCAACGATCCGTTTCCGCAACTCCGCCGTTTCCCCGTTGAATCAGGGAAATTTTGAAATTGACCACCCCGACGTCGATTTGTCTTCGTTTGAATTCGTTTCATCGAATTCGTTTGAAAACAAAATCCTTTTCTTCCGTTTTCTTCTCGAAGAGAAAGTAATTAATAGGCGAAAACAACGCCGCGCCTCGCATGAATATTGAAATACTTGCCCGTTGTATTTATTGGGAAATTAATGATTTTACTTCGTTTAATGTTGTTTAATATTCATTATTTTGTTTAATATTATCGGCGAATTAATAATTTCGCTTCGTTTGTTATTTTTTTTCATCGGAAAAGCGTGCGCGCGACGCTTAATAACGAACGAAACAATAATCAATTCACAATAGAAGCAAAAAGTGTGTACTTCGATTTCTACTAAATATTAATAGCCGCGCGATCGAGCGCGAGTTATACGACTTTTGCGAAATATGTTGCGAGTGATCCAGTAATTAACCGGATAGGAGTTTAAGTTTAGAATATTAATAGGAGCGGAGCGATTGGAAAAAGAAGAAAAGGAAAACAGAAAAAGATTAAATCGAAGATATCGATTCAGGTTTTTGCTTAATACCGCTATCGTATAACCTTTATCAAATATCTATGAAAATGAATATCTAAAATAACGAAGCTTCGAGCGATTGAAATTTAAACTTTGAAATATCGATGATACGCGGCAGAGAGGGGGACGATAAAAATTGGATCGTACAGATCGATTATTTTCTACTCGATTGGTGCATTTATCAAATGTGCCATAAAAAACGAATGTATGTATATTTGAAACGACACGTACAACGAAACGTCGAGCGATCAAAAGTTGAACCCAACCTAAACCTAACCTAAACTCTGAAATATCTGCAACGAAGCTAGGCTTGACCATTACGAACGAATCGAAGAGGATCGGTATCTATCGTTTTCTGTTTAATGCTCTCTCCCGGAGCTGTTGCGAAAGAGAGCCGCCTTTGGTTTGCTTCTGTCGGAAACAGAATTGAGCAACAACGTGGAGAACAATGCCGGGGAAACACACACGCTCTGTATAAACACTTTTTCACGATTTCCTTAACGGTCCGATTGAAAAGGATGAAAGGAAGCCTAGGATACAAGGTAAGGCACTTTGTCCATTTCGAGTATCCTATTTCTGTTACCTTGAACAACACGGTAAAAAGGCTTCTCAGATGTTTTTCTGGCAATTTAGGCGAAGACGACGAGGAAACTGTCTCCCTCTCTCTCTCTCTCTCTCTCTCTCTCTCTCTCTCTCTCTC
>KQ435727.1:2265158-2278901 GCA_001276565.1 Melipona quadrifasciata | reverse complement strand
CAAATTTTCCACGCGTGTCGTGATCGGCCAGACCAGCCCGAGGTTTTCTTTATCGCGGCGAGAACTTGCGTCGTCCGGGGAGCAGGCGGCAACAGCAATAAAAAAGTCGCTACTTCCAGATGAAATCTTACGCGACTTTTCAACTTTTTGCCAGCGGCACTTTTCCCAATATCGTCTATTTTCCTCCTTCCTCCATCCCAAATCATCTCTCTCGAGTTAACAACCTCGCTTTTCAACTTTTCGAAACATGTTGTTCCTTCGAGAAACAAAAATTAGTCTATCGACTCGCGTGTAAGAACGATATTCACATCTCTTTGCTTGAAATTCCTCTCTGTGCGTGCTAAGAGCGAGAAAATTGTCCCAACTCTGCCCGCGTCTCAAGACGTAAAATATGAGAGCATGGTTACGCGTGTGTACGTGAATGTGCAGACGAAGGTTTGGCATCTCTTTGTCATCGTTGCATTTAGACTGATTCAGTTTCCCTTCTAATTGGTGACCCTTTGCACTCGACTGTCCCTTCTGAGGGGACGTCGTACTTAAATCTAGCCAACAGCTCGGACTTCCTCTTTTTGTAACTTGCTGATAATTACAACGAACAATTATAGCAGCACAATATCTGAACAGACGTTTACAGTGAAAGCTGTAACAACGACGAACATAAGAAGAACAAAAGAATCTTAGAAGACGAAATTTCTCCTTTCTAAGAAGACAGTCCTAGATGAGTCAATCAACAATTCACATAATTTGGAATAATTCACGTATTATGAATTAGACGAATGTTTAAAAAAAAGACGGGGAACATTAGTTAATATCATTATAGATATACTTGCTCTAGCCCGCAACTACCATTAAATACCATTTGAACGATGGTAATAATTATTTCCAATTATTATTTATAATAGTTATAATGCGTCGTTTTATTCGAAATGACGATACTTTGTAAATTTTAAATTGCTGGTGCCGAGGGCAAAGGGTTAAATATAAATAAACCGTTTGTTATAAACGACGGGAGGGGTGGTTAATTTCGCGTTATTTATTTTTTCCAGCGATATTCGCCGTAAGCTCGTCGACTTGTTCACCGCGACACGAACACGTTGCGCCGGTTCGTTGGAAATTCGATTTGCATGCTTTGCAGTTGGTTCTCGCGTCAAACTGTTCCTACCTTTCCTTCTTTTGCCCCTGGCGGCTCGATCGAACGGATCTCTTTCCGTTTCTCTTAATTGAACCGTTCTCCGTCGGCGAGAGTGGTGCGACGGCACGTCCGGAACGACGGTGAACGACGGTGAACGACGATCGAGAAGCAAGAAGGTCGAGTGCAGTCGCAACCCTCTCGACTGTTTACCTCCTCGTCGATGGAGCAAACACGAGCAAAGGTAACACGGCGTTTAACGTCAACTTTCAGCCGGTAATTTTCTACTCCGGAACCAGGTGAAAAAAAATGGCGAAACTTGGAGATATTTACCGCGTCACTGTCGAAAGTCGGACACGCTCGCAGCCTCCGGAACTTTGGAAATTTGTTCAGCGTGGTAAAACTTGGCTGCCGGTGTGAGAGAATTTTATGCTAACGCGTTCTATATTAGTAACTCTTGGCTACGTGTCCGTAAGAGTATCAATTTGCACAAAAGTGAGGGATGCAGTCGTGTCGGGCAAAGATCGTGACGAAAACCTGTTATATCGTCGTTTTACGGACAATCGTCGTTGTTGTTGTCACTCGCGAGCCACTCGGAAGCCAATGATTAATTTCACAAATCTCTCAGAGGGTATGGAAACACCAAACACTCGTTTGTATAGAAATTTTTTACTAAGCACCTTACACATGTACTTGACTTCGTTTAGTTAAATATTATTAGGTGACTGAACGAGCGAAAATTGATTCTACTAACACTAAAATAACCGTTCTGTAAATATTCCACGTACGAGTCGTTGTAATTTAAATGACAATTAAAATAAATATACCAATAAAAATATATAATGTAAATGAACAAATGAAAGTATCTATTAACGATGGAACAACATGTTCTACCAAAATATTCTACGCACGAGTCATAATTTAATCACGATAATTAAAATGAATAGATTTATGGAAAATGGTAACCTGACGTAATCGACGGGTCTAATTATTTCTCATCAAGATTATTTGTGAAACTTCTACAAACGATCGTTCTGATAAATAATACGTATTTCTTGCAATTTGCAATTGTCATCAAGTGTCAAATGTATCGTTATTTGTGCCTTGATTACGAGACGAATTACCTCTTTATTCCTCGAGAGTTGAATGTTAATCGTGTAGTAATGAGATTAAGAAATTAATGACAAATTGACTGGTTTAGGGACAGAGGTCAATTTTGAGCGCTTCTCAGCGGAATTCTCCGACGGGGTGACGAGCGCGCGTGATACGGCGCTGATACGGCAAGATAACGAGAAATCGTGGGGGGGATGAAAAAGTGAACAGTCGGAATTAGAGTGGCCGAGTCAAAGTGTTCCCGGAGGGCGGGAGAGGATCAGAGCAGAGAGAAGCTCGCGATAGCTGGCCAAGTCAAAGAGTATACGCGATAAAATGTATAAAGAGAGCGTGTAATTAAACACTATGGCGGTGTGTTGCCGGCTTACTTTTTCGAGGCATCGTGCCACAACCCCGGTGCATGCTTCGGGTGCGCGCGCTTAATTATCTTTCGGCTCGTCTGGACCGCAGGGAGATTCTTGGAAAGGACACGGGACACATCCGAATCCTCTCTTTGTATCGCAGCGTTCCACGACACGCATCATGAATATCTTTGTGCTGTTGCGTCGCCCAAAAATAGCAGAGGAAGGGACTGCATCGTAATTTTCTCCGATTTTCCTTCGAGTCTCCTTCGAAATCCGAGCAACACCGACCAAAGCTAAACAGGATTCTAAAGGAAGAAATCACCGACTCTTCTCCCCAGTCGTTTCCCTTCCAATCGATATTTGCTCATACACGGGTAAGTAGATTCACAGACAGAACAACTCTCTCTCTCTCTCTCTCTCTCTCTTTCTCTTTCAGCTTACAGAATAAATAATAAGAACAAACGGCTCGTGTAACAAGGATTCTTCGTCGATCCTTCCCACTAGCCACGATTTTCCTTTCTTTCAATCAATATTTGCTCGAGCAGATGCAGTCGTTTCGAGTCGGACACCGGGGATTCCTTGATTCTTTCCTCCTCCGTACAACAGGAGTTTACGTAAACGAAGATTCGAGTGTACTATTCGGAGAGTTTTCTAGGATCCTCCGAATCCTGTTTCAATCCTCCTCGACTCTTGCAGTACCCTCTCCCTTCGATCCAGCGTCCATCTGTCGTAGCGTACGAAAATCACGAAAGCTCGTTGCATCATGAAACGCTGCTGCGTCTCGGAATTTGTTGGCCTCGTATTGACCAGGCCGGATGCGAAAGAGAGAGAGAGAGAGAGAGAGAGAGAGAGAGACTCTCTCGAAGGTCCGGCGCGGCGTTCCGCTCGGTGTTCTCTTCTCGCTTCTTTCTTGCGGTTTTCTTTCTGACCTTTCGGAACAGCCACGGGGCTGCGAAGATCGTTAACTAAAGTGGGTAATCATACCCACCGGTTTCACGCCGCGGCCATTCAGCCGCCTCGTCTACAGGGTGGCTGAGTTAAACGACGCTTGCCCGAGTTTCCACCAATCTTCGATACACACGGTCCAACATCTACGTACAGAAGTGAGTCCTCCGCTTGGACTCGTCGATGGACTTTTGTCGGCAGAAAGTGAAAAAGAAAAAACATTGTCAGGCAACGTAGGATGCGGAAACGATTTGCCAGGTGAAGGATCTACGAATACATCATTTCGTTGCTCCTGTGGACGCAAAGTATCGGTTGTTCCTGACACTGAAGATCGTTTCAGAAGCTAACGGGTCGCCAACGAGATTTCCCGCAACACCGTGTCGATTTAACAACATTTCGCGAGCGATATTAAATATCTGATTCATTTCTGAAGAATCTTTGATTTACAGACCAATTTCTCTCCATCACAGAGATCGAGTCCAAGTGTCGCACGCTTCGAGCAAAGAAGCAAGAACGTCGAAATTGCCCATTAATCGCCGAAGAAGCCGAATTTGATCACGTAGGTCAGTTCCAGGAACCGATCGCGCGAGTTCCCATCGCGAGTTCCTTGGCTCCCAACAGGAAGCCAAGCTGTGGCGCGAGGAATACGAATAATCTCGAATTAATTCACCGAAACGTTCAAACAAAATATTCCTCGATCGTAACGTTAGCCGACGTCTGGCGATGAAACGCCAGAGAGGACTTGGCTTCTGCCAACGGACGTATCCTTCGCAAGTACCTGGCCAGCTGGCGGAGCAATTCGATTAAAAGATTCGTATCTGTATTAATTTTTTTATACTCCAGAGTCACGTTCGTATTTTCAATTTTTTTTTCAATGAAAGAACGTTCTCTCGCATTGTCGGTCGCCTTTGTTTCTCGCCGAAGAACTGAGCCGAAACGAATTGTTAAATTGAAACGGGCAGTTATTCATATGCTTCGCGATGTTTGGAGAAACCTCGAGAATGCGGCAAGGAACACGCTCAATTTCTCAATTTTTTAAGCACCGATAGATGCAGATCTCAAATTTGCAAGATAAGTTTTCATTTTTCCATTGTTTTCTTTTTTTTTTTTTTTCGTTCGTATTAATCAATGATATCTTTTGGGACCTGTGAGCGACGTATTTGAATTAATATATTCTCCACTTTTAGTATGTTTGAGAGATACAGACGCCGAGGCAAAGACCAAACTGTGTAATTCGTGTTTAAACACTCGTGAACGACAGTGTACGTTCACCTGCAAGGTTCGAACCGGCGATCGATTTGCGTAATTGGAACACCCTGTAGATAACCGGCTGTATCGCGAGGCGTGCATACGAGCAGGGAGGCGAGCATATAATTATATGCCTCGAGTCGGCACCTCGAAAATGCCGGCTCGTTAGCAAATCTTGCGAGAACCGCGCAAACACCTGCCTGATTGTTAATAATTTGCCGCGCTAGAAGCGTTCTTCTTCGCCCGGCGAGAGCTTCTTCGCTCCTTCCATCACCTCTTTCTCTCTCGCCTCGCCTCGCCTCGCCTCGCCGCTTTGGACACGCACACGCCTCGAACTGTATAAAAATCGCCCGGATGAAGGACTACCCGGGCCAGTTAACACTTTCGTACACGGCCAAAGCCTGTTTAGCCGCCGGTAATTTCTCTCTTTCTCCCTTTCTCTCTCTCTCTCTCTCTCTCTGGTCGATCGAGATTCTTGCTCGCGCGCGAACGCTCACCTACCCGACTAATCGCGATACTCTTTCATCTCGTCTCGTCTCGTCTCGCGGCAATTCCGCGCCGCCACGATTCCACGAACAGCAACCGGGAGAGAAACGTTCGCCAGTCAGGGAGACTGCACGGTAGCATTCCTCCGAGAGTGAAGGTGCTCTCGCGAGAGAAACCTCGCGGTGAGGTTTTGCCACCGCTCGAGAACAACTGGAATCGCTCGAGTTTTTATTTCTTTTCTTCTCCTTTTTCTCTTTTTCTTCTCTTTCTTTTTTCCCACTCGCGAGGGCTTGCGGTTTAATTGGAGCCGCGGGAAGATTGGCAGAATTCGAAAAAGAAAGTGCGCCGGTAGCCTGTTTCCGTTTGTTACCGGAGGGAAGGAACGAAGTGCAACTCTGTGCACCGTGTGCGCTCGATACAAGCACGTTGCACGAATATCATTCAATCGTCTTCGAGAAATTCCATCCCTTCGAGTTAATTCACGCCCAATCTCGTTTCCACGCGACAAATTTTCCGTTACCTCGACATAACAAAATTGAGAAATTTCCGCAAAGTGCAGCCGACTGGTCGCAACTTTTGGCGTATTTTCGCAGAAAAGCTAGCCGAGTTAACTTCCTCGCGAACTCGTTCCCGTCTTCGTCTCCGTTCGATCAAACGGCTCGCTTGGATAACTATCGATTAACCAGTTAGCAACCAATTACCGTTAATTTTCTTATCCACGACTTGCGATCGCATCGAGAGTCTGCGAACGCGCGACTCCTTTCGTCGAACGATCGGCATTATTTCCAATAGGCGCGTGTTATTCCGTTCGTGTTTCAAGCCTTTCCCCCGCCTTGATATTTATCGAATGAGGAATCTTCGCGGAAAAGAAGAAAAACTAAGAAACTGCACGACTCGTATCCCAGTACGATTCGTCTCACTGAAAGGCTCAGAAGTAACTGTTCCAACTGAGGAAATGAAGGCGACTTTTTTGCCATAAAATTTTATTGACACGCAAAACAAATTACAGGCGCGATCGCTCAGTACCAGAGAGTACAACGCCACTCCTACTCGAGGTCTACTCCACGCCCCCTCACGAATCACGTGACCCAAATCAACCAATCGCTAATTTTCGTTGCATCGGCGTTGCGCCTGAAGAGGCCCGATTTTCTGGTTTACCCCAGTTAAAATCACTCTCAGTGATAAAAAAGAAGAAATTTTCCGTTTCCACGAGTTTCGAGAGACGTAGGGTGCACACTTTTGCAGGTGGAAACATCCGAAATTAGTCGAACGGAGCAATCTTCGCTGATTCGCGAGAGGCTCCCAGCCAGTTACAGAATCGAGTTACGTATGTCGGGTGAAATATAATAACCGGCAATCTCGATTACTATCATATACAGCGATTCCACGAAGATAGTTTGTCTTTCTTTTGTAAAGCCTCGTCGGTCGTCGAACAGATCGCGTTTGACCGACGCTTGCAAATAGATCGCGGATTTGTGAGAATTTGCAGAAGAAAACTTGTTGCAACGTTTCTTCAATAAAATTTTCACGAAAATTTGAAATCGCGTTGGAAAAAGATCGCGGACTAATTATAAAACGGAGGTAATTTGATATATGATCTGACAATGCTGTCGGTGTTCAAGGTCTTCCTGGAAAGCGTAACGTCGAAGACGTAACTGACATAATTTTGCGACGATTCGAGAAACATCATCGGGTAATTAGCTAATTAGCTGTCGATGAGAGAAAGCGTTTCAGGTTTCCCGAACGTGAAATCCTCCGACGATCTCTCCGAACCGTGTCGTTATTACATTTGATCGACGGCGAGACGTGTGCCAAGCATTCATTTATGAATTTTTGAGATATTCGCAATTAAGGAGAGATCACTCGTGGCATTAGCAAATTACAAGAGACTAATTACACAAAGATGAGAAAATAATCAATAAATCGTTACGTCTGTCTCTTTGTATATCAGACCGTACACTCTCGTATGATCAATTACAAATGGACGAAATAACTTTCAACTTTGCGACTCGCGACCTGGGAAGTTATAGCAGACTATATAATCGTACAAAAATAAGAAAATAATCGACAAAATGTCACGCGTCATGGTCAATCAGCTAATTTAATGTACAAAGAGAACGAAATAATTTTCAACGAGTGACGCGAACCCGTAACGTTAGAAAGATGCAAGAAACCAATTACACGGAACAAAGAAGACACTCGGTAGAATGTTACGTGTGTCTCTTTGCAACCCAATATATATGTAATTAATCAGCTAATTTAATATACAAATGGACCAAGTAATTTCCAACGAGCGGTACAAACTCCGCCAACTGCTTTCAACTAGAAAATTGCGTCTCTGCCACGCTCGATGTCGCTCAATGATCAAACTCGATCGTACAGAAAACGAGAGATCTTCGAGAGGAGGAGAGAGGAGGGGCCGTTTGCAATTTCGGTGCCGTACAAAGGATAAAATTATCGATTTATCGGCGAAGCAAAGGGAAAGAAATTTCTTGACGGCGGAGAGAGGAAAGGAAGGGGGAGGGGAAAGAACACCATTGGCGAAAGTAATCAGAAACAGGTGTTGACACTGTTCTATTATGTATTCAAGAGCTCTCCGGGTGGCTTTGCACAATGCGCGCAATCTTCGCTTAATTTCCATCTTAAAGCATTTAAGATTGTGTGCATACTGGCGCGGCTGCGCGCGAGGCCGCCGGAACGACGCGGCCATTCCGACGCGGACTATAATTTGCCGGGATATTACGCGAATGCCGACAATTTTCGCCGCGGCGTTTCGCGCGGTTTCGTTCGAATTACACGCGCGCCCTTTCACCTCCGACCGTTTTTCTGAACCTTTCTCTCTGCGTCCCTTTGCATCTCTTCGCGCGTTCCGATATCACGGTATCACGGACGATCAAACAGCTCGCCGAGTCGACACACACTTTCGTCGATCTTTTGATTTCGACGCCACGGCGCAACAGCGCCGCGCGAGTGTTAATTCTTGGCGTGACCCTCTTATACAGAGTGTTCGCGTTGTGTTTGTCCAGCGTTATTTTTCCGAGAAGTGGTAAACGAGAGGCGAAAAAATGGCAGATGACAAAGTTGCATGGTTTGCCACGACCAACGCAATTTTTCATGTGTAAATTGACCTTTAATTTTTGGTATAGTCAAGAAGAATTCATTCACATGGTAAATGATGTTCTTTGGAGCTACGAAAGGTCAGGAATGAGAGAAATAGTTGGAATATTTGCGTCGAGTCGGGCATGAGCTGAAGCATGCCTGCATAAATGATATTTTGAAGAAATAGAAGGAAATGAAAAAAGGAAAACGGAGACTGTCGTCGAAAATAGCTTATCAGTAGTTTCTATTGTCACGATCAAAATTAGTGATTTTTCAAGATTATTAACAGTAACGTCGACTTTTGTAGCACTCTCAAATATTTAGAAAGCCTCGAGTTGTATTTCGAAATTTCTCAAAGAGACGAGAGACTGAAAAAACAGCTTTAAATGCAACGCTCTGTTTCCAGGGAAAGATCTTTACTTATCGCGTTCCAAATAAAAAGGTCAAACTACGACTGCAATAAATTGGAAAACCGCTGCCCGGTAGAAAATAGAAAATGATATTCACTTATCGCGTGTTCTTCCGTCTTATATATGCATATTACATATCGAGGGAAAAAATCAGGTTCCTTGGCCCGTTGTGGAAAAAACTGGGTTAAACATTTCTCTCTCTCTCTCTCTCTCTCTCTCTCTCTCTCTCTGTGTGTAATTTAACAATTTCCCCTTTAAAACGTTTCAGCCGCGCGATATAATTGCGAGGGAACACAATTGAAACGGTTCGAAGCGTACACTGGATTTTAACACAGAAAACGCAAAAATCTGGCACACGCCCTGTTCTTCCTTCCCCCTCTCGCCCTTCTTCCTTTCGCAGAATTATTTCTACACACGCGAGAAACAACACGGCACGGGTGAAAAAAATCCTATGTGCAGAGCGCGGCGAAAAGTGCGAGCCGCATATTGATATTCCAAGGCGAAACTCCCTCGATTGTTGTGTCGCGCGGAATTGTTGCTTCGGTTTTGTGTTTCGTCGCGCGGCAAAAGTGATTTATCGCGTTGCATTCCCCCGCCCGGGGAATTCGAAGGCTTTCCCGCGAGCACGAGAAACGCTCGCGTTTCAGCGCGGCAAACGGCGCACGGGCTCGCTTCGGACCGTGGAAACTTCGAGTAATTAAGATGCATGCAAACAGAGTAGCGGAAAGAGAGAGAGAGAGAGAGAGAGAGAGAGAGAGAGAGAGAGAGTTGGCCGCGCGTGTAGAGAAACATTCTTGCATCGCGAGACAAAAAGCTCGAGAGAACGTCAAAATGTCGAGGAATGAAAAGATGCGACACGAAGCGTCCCCTCTTTCAGACGCGCAACCTAATTTCCTGGTGTGAGGCTGGTTCACAGGAATGGAATACCTAATTGTGCTCTCCTCGTCGCTTCAAGATGCGAGTGGAAACGACGCGGAATAGGGTTGAATGGCCACGCGGCGAGAGAAAAAAAAAATGCACGACTCCTATCCCAGTACGATTCGTCTCACTGAAAGGCCCAAAAGCAACTGTTCTGACGAGTAAATGAAGACGACTTTTTTGCCATAAAATTTTATCGATGTGCAAACATTTGAATCGACACAAAACAAATTACAGGCAACGCCACTCGTACTCGAGGTCTACCCCACGCCCCCTTGCGAATCACGTGACCCGAATCGACCAATCGCTAATTTTCGTTGCATTAACGTTGCATCTAAAGAGGCCTGATTTTCTGGGTTACCCCCGCTAAAATCACTTTCAGTGATAATAGAAAAGAAAAATCGTCGACAGAGTTGTGAGCCGCGAGTGCGAGAAACGCGAGTAAATAGGTTAAATAACAGACGCGAACGAGTCGCTATAGTAAACGTCAACCGAAGCGCAGGAAAAGGGAAAAAGCAAAACCGTCTCGTGCGCCGGTAGAGTTCCATTACCGCATTAAGGAAAGAGAAAATTCTCGAGATACGAACCAACTAACGGGGATCGCCACTTTAACTGATTAAATTGCCTTGACGTTCGCGTGTAAAAAAATTCGACTGGAGAAATCGTCCGCGAAATCTTAATTTCAGAATCAACGACCGCGATTTGGCATCGAATCGTGGCCATTCTGGACGAGAAGGAGAAAGAGATATATTTTTCTCTCTCTTGCGTCGTAAAGAATCTATCTCGGTGATCTCGAAACTGAAACTGAAACGAGTTGGCATCTCGAAACGCGCGATTCCCCGTACGAGCTCGATATATCGATCCCTCGAATAAATCGAGCATTGAATTAATATCGAAGATAGACATCGAAGTGCCGTGGATCTCGCGGATCTCTCGATTCCCTAAAATATTTTCCCGCGTGGGCGTTATCGTCTTGCCGCGTGAAATACCGTCGGACGTGCCTCTCCTCTATCGATTCCATCGGATTTCCCCTATTGTACCAGCACCCGGAATGCTTTACACGCCGCGCCGCGCAGTTGCCACACGCATCCACGCGAATTTTTTCCCAACAAAGAAGATCGGAGGATCGGGGACACGCGCCAAGATTTTCATACGCGCTGAAATCAATTTTCGTCGGATCCAACTGTAATCGAAACTGAAACACCCCTTCGTTCTTTGATCGTTTTCAAGAAAATATGAACTTCCACGAAACTCTGAACGTTCGATTTTCAAATTTTCGACAAATATTCGCCACGATTCGATAGAAAAGCGGTGAAGAATATTTTTACAACGCTTCGACCAACTATTGCCACTTGGAATGAAATTCGAGAGCAAAACAGAAGAAACCGATTTCTAAATCGTAAACGCGCGAAATGGACCGGAAAGGACGATCCGAAAGTTTGAAGAGATTCTAATATCTCTTCGATTATCGAAGCTAACTGTCTCCGGAATGGGCGTCTGAAGCGCGAAGCGGAAACGCGCAACGGCGGATGATGGTAATTTTCGCAAATTCAATTCGATCCCGATCGTTTCGAGGCAGAGGCTACCGGGAACAGTTTCGAATACCGTGGTTTCGATGAAACGGAAACAATTTCACGGGAGGCTCCTCTTTTCCACGGTTTCCGTAGAAATTTTTGACTCCTCCTCCGACGGTCGAGCCTCTGAAAGCCTCTGAAACTCCGTTGAAGTATGCAGAAAATTATTACCTGGCGCGCCGACTTCGCGCGAACGTTTCAATCGAGCGGCGAGCGCGCGGTTTCCGGAAACGGAGAGCGTCCGCGTTTCTGTGTAATCTTCATAATTCGACGCGCGAGCATCTTCGGCTCTTCGCGCAACGCTCCCCGACAAATATTTAAACGACGCGTTTCGAGCATTCTGTAATTGCTTTTAAACCGGCGCCAGCCGCCCACGGTCAATTTCAATTATCCAATTCCTATCGTTTCAACGTAATTAATCACGAGTCAGCGAGAACCGGTATTCCGGCTCCCATCTGCAATCCCGGCACTCGGCACCGAGAAATCTTATTAAATTCACGTTCAAAGTGCGCAACCAAAATCAAGCGTCGACCATCTTTTTCGTGCGAGTTGCGGCATCGCGACTGTTTGACTTTGTTTTCTTTTAGTTTACGAGCAAATTAAAAAGAAAGAAAATATTCTTTCTATGCTGACGATTAAAATACATGGAACCGAGATCGTTCAGAGATTTTTTTATTTCAGAGCAGTGCTTTAGCTTTCGACGCTGTCTGAATTAAACGCATTGAAAATCTTTCTACTCTTTTATGCACAACAAAGTCGCTAATCACCATCAACCGAGTTTTATTTCGCAATCATCTAAATTAAATATTAAAGATCTTTCCGTGATTGTCCAATTCGTGGCTAGATTAACAATTTCCAGTCCCAAGATTTTCGTTTTCTTCCTTTTTCTTTTCACAGATATCGGCAAGACAGCATAATTGCCAATAACTGCGGAACCTTTGTTGCAACCAGGGCAGTGTTATTATCCTGCCTGCTCGTGAATTCTCCCACGTCGATCATTCCAGAAAATGTCAACGTTGCGCCGGCACATCGCATCCCGCTACCGTAATTAATCGGCTCGCATATTCAGCCAGACAATGGCCCGGTTTAATAGCCGGGTTCTCGTGCTCCAAGATGACTTGGTTCTTACGTCGTGCTGAATTCTCTCAGTTACAAAGTGGCAAAGAAGATGCGATGCAAAATGGTTTAAAAATTCGTGCGAGTGACGAGAGCGAATTGCAATGCGAAGAAAATCATTTTGTTCTTTCTGTGTGTTTTCCATATATAATAAAGTTCCCTATATTGTTCTCAGGTCTTTGGAAATCTTTGCAACACGAAGAGAATGGCAGTTTAAATCTTTCTTATGTATATTATACTTTACATATATTATTTGCAATATGGAGAAAATATCTATATTATTATATCTATATCTATATTGTCTATATTATAAAAAATCTTCTTTATATGATTTATATAAGATTTATGTATATTATATATAAACACTTTACACATATTTTAGAAAACTTCTCCTTGTCATTCGCAACACGGAGAAGAGAATGATACGTTTCAACAAAGTTGCCCGCGCCATTTTCGAGTTTCCAGCTGTCTTGTCACACGGCAGCTCCCGCTCGCCGTTCCATCGTTTTCCAGTAAATTCCGTTTCAACAAGCACTCCAATAAATCCAAGATCGCCGAAAAAGCGCGAACAAACGAACGCGCAAATAAGGAGGAATAACAAGGTACTTCAAAAGAGAACGCGTCATCGCCTATCGCGCGAACACGTCGGTCGTTCCCCGTCATATCGTGTCGTCAGACGCCTCGAACGAGAGCCCGAAATTTCTCTCCGGGTTGGCCGCGAGACGGTTGGTCGCGAACGGCTCCTCCTTCGCGTACAGAGACGCGACAAATTCGAATCACTTGGAGCATGATTCCCAAGTTTCGAACTCTTTAATAAGTTCGAAATCAACCACTCACGATAAAGAGACTTTCGAGAGACTCCTAAGATGATCAGAACTTTCGAGACTTTGAAGACTTATCACGAGACTTATCAAGACTCTCGAGACTTTTACAGCCACCCCAACACTTTCCAAAAGACTTTATAAAGGTTCCTCAAACTTCGATGATTTCCTCCTTTCTTTCGGTGATTCGAGGAATTCGTCTCGTCGAAGGGAAACGTGCACGCACGCACGACGCAGATTCGAAGCGATTCGAAGGTGTCTGCTCGCGCGATCGCAGTCTTCGACACTTGGACGTTGCCCGCGTCGAATTTTCGCGCGACGCGGTGCATATTTCGGTTTCGTCGCCGTTAGCTGCTGGGACAGCTAGCTAGCTAGCTAGCTAACCTGGAATCTCTTGGATTTAATTGCACCTGAGCGGGGCTGCAACTGCTAGCGTTGCAGATTGGCGTGCCATGGCTCACGAACTGCTGACTACCGGCGAACCGCCTTCCAGCCCGACCTTTTGCCTCTCAATAATTAATCCCGACCCCCCCCTCTCCG
>KQ435727.1:2243380-2265016 GCA_001276565.1 Melipona quadrifasciata | reverse complement strand
AATCGTCGGAACGTGGCGCGACCGCAAAAATTCCACCGACATCACGCCGGATTTATCGCCAGCCAGGGAAATTAGTTTTCACTTTGCGGAGATTAAGGTCTTCGCGGACTAGCTCGGGCCGGACTCGGTCGCCGGTTTTCGCCGTCGTTTGCCGGGATGCTCCTCTGTGTTGTAGGTCAGGAATTTAGGTTGTTACACTCGTAGACTCAGGTTACGGGTACATGGAATTTTTCTTAAACTCGATTCGAGCAGTTTCAGTTCTAGCAAGTTCTTCTGGTAAAAAGTGGGTGGTAAGCTTTTTTCATACTCTGTCTATGTTGAATAACTTTGCAGATCGATTTGTCTACTCTGCCCCCCCCCCCTTTTCCTTCTGTGATCCAGAAGTTGAAAACTGTCCTTGTATTTACTTGGTCGCTCACCACCGATATATCGGCGTATTCTCAGTAGGTCGAGGATTTTAAAGAAGTTCACTGCTGAGTCAACCTACGCGGCACTTCGCAAAGTGGAGCATGATTTTGTAGAGTAGGTGAGAATTTCGTGAAGGCTGTTGACACGAAGTTGGACTACAAAACGGAGGGAGGGGGATATTTTTGTTAAAATAGTCGTCTTTACGAATCTTCGATCAATCGAAGAATTGAATCAACGAAACGTTTGAATTTTTACAATTTTCGAGAAAAATGTATCCTCAGTTTCCCACCCGCTTCAAAAGAAACAAACTCGCAACTATCAAAATATTATAGAAGCTTCGCTCTTTGAGACAAGACCAAGTGGATCACTATATGACCTTCTTTTTACAATCTTACATCAGCTCGAGTTATTCAATCATGCTCTCCACTCTAATTCTAAATTTCGCTGAAAGAAAAAACACGAACGGACAACCTAAACAGCGCGTAAATCGGCGCCGCTTCCCGAAGCCTGGGCATCAAAATTAATCTCCGGTCGTCGATCCGAGTGGAAACTCGAAATCCCACGCTATTAGCAGTATATCGTCGGCGTCGTTATCGCGGCGCTATTTGTCGACGAACGGATCAACCGCGCGGCACGTTGTAAACGTCTTAGGCAAACAACGCAGCGGCAGGTGGAGTAGCAGTAGCGCCGCGAGTACTCGTGCCAGACGTGGGGCACGTCACTCGTAGAGCGGAAGGGAACTCGCGGAAGCCGGGAGATCTGCAACTTTCCGCGGGCCGCTGCGAAACGCGATCTCTCTGCCCGACTGTTCCGTTCAAACTGTCTAAGTTATGAGCCCGATCCGCGAATTCTAACTCTAACCCTCTCGCGAGTAATTATTGCGCCGCGACGAGGACCGGGCGCTATTCCTCAACCCCCTCGAACAACTTTGCGACGCTCCTGGGAGACCGCGCGCGAGTTCCCACCGCGAGGATTTTAGAAAGAAGGTCACTACCGTGGCGTTTCGGGTTTTCAACGGAGACTTTTGCGCAAAGATTTCTGAATACGTAAACTTTGACGACAGATTCTCCGTGGAGTTTGAACGTATCGCGTGAACGTTGCAAAGTGTCGCTCGGAAATATTTCATACGTCTTGGAACTTGTTTGGAAATTATACAGACCGAATGAAAAAGATTCGTTTCTTGAGAAAAGTAGCGTTACGTTGAAAATAAAATTAAAAGAACTGCACGACTCGTAGTCCAGTACAATTTCGCCACTCCTACTCGAGGTCTAGCCCACGCCCCCTCGCGAATCACGTGTCCCAAATCAACCAATCGCTAATTTTCGTTGCACCAGCGTTGCCCGATTTTCTGGGTTGCCTTCACTAAAATCACTTTCAGCGATAAAATGAATAAAAATCGGTGAACCTTGGTTGATGATTCTCCGTGGAGTTTGAACGTATCGCAAACGAACTTGTAAAGTGTTGCAAAGTGCTCGGAAATATTTCACACGTCTTGAAACTTCCTTGAGAATTATAGACGGAGCGAATGGAGATTCGTTCCTCGAAACAAATAATTCTAACATACGTCGAAAATGAAAGTTGATCAGGTTTGTCTTCGAAACATTTCTGCCCCCCGAAGTGCGACGTTTCTCCATCGAATTTCTATATCCAAACGCTGCAGAAATTCACCACAAAGCGACGTGTCATCCCGGCGAGGGAAACTTTTCGAAATTCACCGTAGGTACACCAGCAGACCGTAAAGTTCGTTTCAGACTCGGAGGTCTATATACGCGAAACTTGGTAGTTCAGCCGCGATCACGAGCAGACATTGGCGACACGAAACATTTGTATCCGCGAATTACAAACTTTTAAATTGCTCGGATAGACGTACAGGGTCGGGGTGGCTTGTCCGTGTAATCCGTCCGACCTGTCGAAGATCGGTTAGTTGTTGGATGAGAACAGAGAGGGAGAAAGTTGGAAAAAACTTGGCTGCCTCTCGGAGGAACCAGTCGCTCCTAGTAGTCGGCCAATCTGTCTGTTCGTGGCCCAGAACAATTTTTTTTCTCCTTTTCTTCCTTTCACTCTTCTCTCGCTCTTCCTCGAGCCCCCAGATCGCTCTCTCCGGTGGGCCACAAACTTTTCTATATCCGGTTCGATGGAGTACTCTTTGGCTCGATGTTCCTTCCTTGGCGTTCGATTGAAATCAATTATACGAACGACGCTGCGGCCAACTCTTATACCATTCCTCCTCGCCGCTTCCACTACCTTCCCGCGGTTGGTAACCATGAAATATTCATTTGTTTGCGCTCGGTCCGCCGAGAGGACCGCGCGACGAAGAGCTAGAGAGGAAACAACGGCAGCCACAAATTGATATATTTAGGATTTCGTTCGGATATATGGAATTAGACCGAGAGCACTTTGATTTTCATTCTTTTATAGTTCGAGGGAAGCTTTTCGTTTCACGAAATCTCGAAAAAAGTGCCAGCATTCACCGAGCGTGAAAAACAGTCGGAAATATTCAGGCATTTGATAAAAGAAAGACACATCGTTTTACATTTCACTGGAAATATCCTCAAGGTTCGTAAGTCACGACTCGCCTTCGAGAGAGAGCGAGAGAGACTCGTTCCTTCCACATCCACGATGGATATCATTGAAACCGGAGAGGCATCCATTGGGGGACGAGAAGCGTGTTATTACGCGGTTACGATGTAAATCTCGATTAACACGTAAGAACCGATCCATTGAATCGGCACGCAGGCCGTCCATTGTTCGGCTAACGACGAGACGCACCCCTCGGTGTGTGGCTCGGTGCCCTCGCGACACAGGTCGTTTCTTTGTTTCGAGAACCGGTCGGGACCATCCTCGCGGAGGACGCATCGTGGCGAATCGCAAACGCACGCAACCGAAGGTGTGCGTCGAAATCAAAGGCATCGAGAGAGGGGGAGCGAGAGAGGGGCCAAGGAGAGGGAGAACGCAATTCGAGAGTCCGAGTCGAAGTCGAAGTCGAAATCGGGAAATCCGTTCGCAGAATTCGGAGATTAAACTTTCGCGCGATTAGACACGTACGCAGCCACTCCGAGAATAATCGAAGTTGGAACGAGGGAATTTTCCATTTGCGTCTCTTTGAACTCCGTTCTCGAAGAATTCAGGGATTAAACCCTCTCGAACGTGCACGTTGCGCCGTGGACGTCACGTTACGAGAGTCAAGGAAGAAATTGAAGTTGAAGTTGAAACGAGAAATTTTCACGATTGACTTATCCGTCCGGGACTTTGGAAATTAGACGACGGTCTATAGCTCGCTCCGTCGAACGTTACTTTCGCGCAACGAAGAAGTCGAAGCCGAGGTCCCGGAATGAGAGAAATTCTCGCGATTAACTCAGCTTCCCCGGAATTCCTCCTCATCGGCGCTTAAATCGGAAATCAAAAGGGAGGGGAACTTGCCGCGGAACTCCGAAATTAAACCATCGAAGAAACCATCTTTTCTTTCGCCCACTGAGCCCGAACGCAAGAAGGAAGAACGAAGAAGAAAATTCCGTACGATCGACCGAACTTTCCCGGAATACCAAAATGTGACTTCTGGATCCAGCCCGATCGTGCGTGCGTACGCTCTCGTTCCCGGACCTTCTAATCCACCTATGGTATCAGAGGTACCATACGTTGCTCGCAGCCAATCGCGAGCAGCCAAGCACTCGAGAGGCGAGCTTGCAATTTTCCCGGACGACCTCGATTCCCTAGTCTAACAGTGATCTGCCGTGGACCGCGTTGTTTCCATTTTGTCGGACGACCAACGTCGAGTCGGATACCGATCCGTTCCACCAGAGCTAAGAAGCGATTCCTCCGGCGGCGTTCGTGGGCAGGAATTCCTTCGATACTTTGCTCTCTCTCTCTCTCTCTCTCTCCCCCACCCAACCGTGCTTGTACACGGTGTTTACGATTTTTGCAGACGGGCTCGTTGCAGAGACGGACGCAGCGCTCACTCGCCCGATCTCAGGAGGTGTAAATAAGCAGTCGCCGTGATTGCGCCTGATTACAGGGAGTATTCCGGCTGCGTTCGGGTTGTCTTGTTGCAGGCCGCCTCACGCTGCCTGTATGTACATATATACACACGTACGTACGCGCGAACCTTTGTCCAAATTTAATAATTCATATTTGCCAGACGGCGTATCGTAACGACTCGACGAACCCGGATCGTTCGCCCGGGAACACGCGCGGTGTTGCGAGCAGAGGTGGGGAGAAAAAATAAGCACCCAGCGCGAAAATGCCGGTATTACGATAAACATTAGCGGCTGCGGGCTCTATCTGGCCATCTCCCGAACGCTCTCGCCGTTCCTCCTTTCCCTCTCTTCGTCGGCGCGTTTCGACAACACCGACGATCGATCGTACTTGTCGGAGCGTATTCGTCGAAATTCGCGATTCCAAATATTCTCGCAACCAAACGGGAACCGACTCGCTATTGGGGAAAAATCCCTTTGATTTCGAACGGGCGCGGGAAAGTGGACCGCGCGCGTGTCGATTTCAACCCCCGTGGTAATCTCGTTAGATTTATCGAGTAGCCCTCAATTAACCATCTTGCTCCGTTTGTTCCAACACGATTATATGTAATTTCATTTCGTTAAACGGAAACTGAATGGAGGATCGAAGCGCGATCCTTTCTTCGGTCGCATAACGTTTTCGAAGATGCGCATTCCTTTTCTCTTTCTAACACTTTGACGTGTTTCACGATTTTTCTAAAGATTTTCCATATTTAATTATTTTTTAAATGGCGAGACTTGATTTGACAACTTTATGATTATAACTGACAGCTTTGTTCTTGGCGATTCTTGCAAATGTTACGTTTGGTTTCTTAAAGACCGGGACGATATTTTGCGAGGGTTGAATCTGTTTCCTTTTCGCCAACTTTTTGGTGAACCAAAAGTATAGTAGTCATTCGCTCTACGATTCTGACGTTTATCGTGCATTACCGATGACTGCGAGCGGATAATTGACAAAGCTTTGACGAAGACAAAATGCAAGTCGAAATATCCACCTCTATCTATTATATGATATAATAGTTTCGAAGTTTCAATTAAAGACTGACGATCACACGATCTACAGCGATGCTCGGCAAACGATCTGACGCTTGCTACGTACTGCTGACGATTTCAATCACACGATAAAATTTTGCATCTATTCCCAACTTTGGTAGAAATGACAGCGTCTACGCATTCGCGCGCAGGACCACCATAGCGTGCAAGTCCGTGCAATCTATCAGAGTCAATTTGCCTATTCACCTCGCCGGATCTGCTTATTAAACCCTCGATCTGCCAATTAAGAAAAGAAAAGAATACGCGCACACGGCGAACGACCATCTATCTCGCAACCAATTGATCACACCTGTTCACGCTCTCCTCTTCCATTACAACCTCTCATTTTTCGAAACGGCCGATGGAGCGCCGATAAACCGCCAGCAATCATTGCTTGCCCCCCCCTCTCTCTCTCTCTCTCTCTCTCTCTCTCTCTCTCTTGAGACAAGACCAAACATCCTCCTCCGTAATATCCGTAACGTTGACGAGTAACAATGTCTCAAAGGGAACAAAGAGGAGAGAGAAAGTGAGAAGTTGGAAGACGCGTCGATGAGCGTGCAACGTTAGTCACGAGGCCAGTTTCGCCGCGTTTTGCCGCGTTGACTCCGTCACGGTCGCCAACTTTCGCGATTTACGACTCGAATTCGACTCACCCACTCGGCTTTCGACGTGGACGCCCTCGAGTTCTCCGCGTAGGCTCGCCGCGCGGAGCCTTATTGCCGCGACACGCTTCCGCTCGACACGGGAAATCGATACCGCTGCCCTTTCTCGCGCACGCTATGACGGAGATTGCTCGAGTTCCTTTCCCGATAAACCGCCTATCGATCGGCTGGATCTTCGGTGCTGGTCCGTTGCGATTGCACCTTCGAGATGTTCGGAATGGAATGGAGGGTGTGTGTAGTCGAACGAGCGGGCCAACTTTCGGAAGTACGCTCGGATAAAACGCGCGGAACGTGCGGCGGAATTTACGAATTAATTTTCAAAATCCGCGCGATCACGATCCACGCTGATCTTTCGAATCGAACGATCGAGAAAGGAATCGTCCCGCCAGCTAGCGTCGATCGGACCCGATAACAACGAGAGATCGCGTCCGATCGCAGTAAATCTACAAAGTTTTCGCTGAAAAAAAAAAAAAAGAAATTTCGGATCGCTTAGTTTGACAATCCCCGCGTTAAACTCGTGATTTACAGCGCGATCGCAATGTAGGTAAATCCCCCCTTAAATGCTAACGAACCTCTCTCTCTCTCTCTCTCTCTCGAATAGTATCAATATTTTACCGCAATAACTTGCGCCAACAACGAGAGGCTAGCGGTAAATCAGCTTTCCATTCAAATTACTCGCCGAACGAATTAAAAACGGAGGAATCCACGAGGCAATAGCGCGCCGCAGGGAAGGTTCTGCCCTATTCCTAGATAACCCGAAGAGTCTTCTAGCGAGAAGAGTCCTCCCACCTCCTGCTGATCCAATTTCCATAAATCTATCCCTGTTGCACGGCTGCGCAACCGCCCTGCATATTCAAACAGCTCCAACTCCCTCCGCTCCCTCTCTCTCTCTCTCTCTTCTCTTCGGTAAACAACCGAAATACACGGATACGTTCGATAAATATCCATTACCCTTTCACGGGTCCCCCTTGGTCGGACTCGCGGTGTCTCGGCTGAGATACCTGAGGCTCGATCGAGACCGAGATCCGAGTCCGAGAAATCGTCCGAGGGGCAAAAAGCCGGCGAAACGGCGTTCGCTCTATTTCTAGAAGGCCGATAGGCCGATAAAGTCGAACGAGCCTGTCGCGAAGAAAAAGCACGAAAACGAGTCGCTGCCTGGCATAATGGATTCCACGGACGGTAATATCTCAGCCGACAGTGTGGCGAAACTTTCTGCTCCTCTTTTCGCTCCTTTCTTTCTTTCTTTCCTTTCTCTTCTTTTTTTATTCGTTTTATACTCCACTCTCTCTTTCTTCTATCCCTACCCGCTAAAGTCGAACGGTTACTCGTTCCTACGCTGATACGATCGTTCTCCTTACCTTTTTCGACGTTTCTTCGTTGCACGCGTTGCGCTCGGGACGTTGGAACTGGTTCGTCGGGCCGAAAACCACCAAGTGCAAGCGTAACGCCACGACGACGACAGCGAGGAGGACTGCTGCACAGCCTGCAAACGTAAAACGCTTCTTTTTAACTGGTGGAACGTGTCGTTTGGTGGAACGAGGAGAGGCAGGTGATTGGATCAGGAGAGGAACACACGATATTTCTTCAAGCTCCTGATATACGCGGGTGTATTCGGTTCTCAACGCGGGCTCCTCGTTAAGGACACAGTTAAGGATGGCCGGAGGCAGATAACGGGCGAGTAGAGACGATAAAAAGAGTAATAACGTGATTCCGGAGCTCTCTCGGGGCTCTGGTTCATTTCTAATCTTTCGAATCAGCCGAGAACATGATGGAGACACATGGTCGATTTGGTTGACTTTGGAAGAAATTTTGGGAACTTGATGTGGTTCCCAATGCGCGGCTCACGAAGGGGGCAATTTGATTTTCAAACATTTGATTTGAGTTATCGACAGTGAATTTTTTGCACTCCTTTAAATGAAAATTTAGCTTTCTAACTTTTTGGGCTTTCTTCGCGTCGGGAATTCACTTTCCGACTAATAAGAATTATACGTCACAGGGGTGGGGGACTTTAAAGACACCCAGGGGTAAGCCAAAGAAAAGTTGAGAACCACTCGTTTTCTGGAATATTAATATTAGGCAAGCGTTCTTTTTTTCCTCTTTTTACGTTTCGCAGGAGAGCTGTGTATACTTCAGTTTTGTCTTTTGGCTTCAGTCTGAGCTTCTCGGATTAACCCTTTGAGTTGCAGCATTGAGTTATGCTCGTGGCATAAATCAACTAATCAAATTAAAAGACGGAGTATATACTTGAACTTTTAATTCTTCCAAAACTGATCAATAAAGATCAATAAACTATTAGAAATTATACGCTAATGATACATCTAGCAGTGGTGCTACTTCGTAAATAAATTGGTGGTACATGATACAAAAGAAAATTTCGACAACCAACACGGACGCTAATTTCACCCGATCGAGTCTCCTCTAATCAAATTAAAAGCCCCGTTATTCGTTGATAAATACACGACGAGGAACTAACGTTTCTAAATAATCGAGGGGGGAAAAGTTGTACAGGTGGCGGCTGATGGCGGTGGTATTGTTCTCGCGGAACCGCTGCCAAGCCTCGTCCCTCGACCGTGTTCCAGCAATAATTCAACGATCGGACAAGCGGTTCTCCAAGTCGCGAGCCGACATAGCCGGGCCTGCCGCGAAACTCGTCGAGCATCCCGCGCGTCGAACGCGACGATTCAAAATTAAAACGTAATTACACGTGAAACTGCCGATTAACCAGTGTAAATAATTGCCGAGCGGCCGGATGAAATTGAGTAAAACAAATTACGAGCGTCAGTGTCTCAACGTGGTTCCACGGGAGAGAAGGGGGAAAAAAGAGGAACAGGAAGCGTGGAAAATAAAACGAAAGGGAAAAAGCAGTGGAAGCCGATCGTCGGAAATTCGCTGTTGAATCCCGAGTTTCGTTAATGATGCGCGACAGAGAGGATAGTTTTCGATATTTTAAAATTGGTTTACAGTTAATTAAAAGATTAATTAAGATTCGTAAAATGCGTCAAAATCGTTTCAAGTGGTTTAGAAAACTTATTGTACGACTTATTCCCTCCAATTTTTGGAACGTTAAATATCAGGGTGAAACGATAAAAATTTAAGAAATCCTGACATTTCGCCATTTAACTCTAACGTTCAAAGTTTAAAAAAATCGTACAGCGTTGCAAAAAAAAAACTTCAATCTCAGAGCCACGGTGAACTCACGGTCGTTAAAAAAAAATTTCTTAACATCTCGACACGAGTTTGAATTTTTGCAATTTTCGAGAAGAAAGTATCCTCACGGCGTAAAATCATCTTTAAAAAAAAAAAAGAAAGGACCTGTCGTTGAAGCAAAGGCTTCCCACTTTAGAACGAGACGGAGTAAATCGTTGTACGATCTTTTCTCACGAAGTTGTATCATTATTTAAGGCGTCGTCAATTTTTATACCACCGTCATTGGTACAATTCGAACAGTGCTATTGCTAGTGCATTATTCAACATAAAGTCAGTGCGACAATCACTTGCAAATCAGTCGATGCGACGTTAAGTACAAAGGATCCAGTGCGAATCGATTCATCACGATCTCCGATTTTCTTTTCGTGTTACCTCACGACACTTCACCACGCGGTCGCTATCCGAACACGCGGCGCGCGAATTGGAACCACGTCGAGCCAAAACATTTTGCCATCGATTCCACCGGTAGAGAGTGGAGAACTATCCTCGACTGGTCGTTGGAGACGATCTTCCAAAAACTCCAAAACCAGTCTCGAACGTGCCGAGCTCGCGATTTATTCGACGATATCGAGCGATAACCGCCTCGCGCCTCGGAATGTCCGAATGTCCGAAGTTTAATCGTTTTACAACCGACGTGGCCTGCACGAGAAAGCGGACTCTTCTTTCTTCCTTTCCCCCTTTCCGGCTGCGCCTGGATAGAACGCCAAGCAACCAAGACCGATACTACCGAGAAGAACATCCAGTGTCGTCGGTTATCACGAGCAGTCGTGCGTGACGTGGCCAACAGCTCCGCAAAGAGTCACGTTCTCCAACGTTTGACCTTGATAATGCAGGAATTTCATATCCACGACGACCAACGCGACCCGGTCCGCCCCTTTTGCCGCTGCTTCCTTCCTCTATCCTTTTGTTCCTCCCTTCTCGGAGGTATGTCGGAGGAGCCAAGCGCGTTCTTTGACAAATTTCCTAATTATATACCTAGCGGCTGATACGGCGAGCTGCTCCGTTGATTAACTACCGTAGGTAGGGCTCGACTAGCCCGGTTATTCGTCAAACGGAGCAAGATGATGCGAGTTTTTTGCGACGATCACCGGCCTCCTTCGGCCGGCTAATTCGGTCAGGTCGATGGAGGACGGCCGGTTTCTGGTAACTGACGCGGAACGGGAACGTGAAAGAGGCTGCCAGGTCGAGTCAGGACGAGGATCGTAGCGGAACTCGCGATGGCGCGGATTCCAACGATTTCCTTTAATAGCCTTCTATCGGGCTCGATCGCTTCTGTACCGAGCACCCAGTGAAAATCCAACGCCAGCTTACAGTTACGCTTCGCAACTCTTTGTTTCGATCGAACCAACCTTCTTTTTATTAAACCGCGTTCTTTGAGATTATACAATTTTTTGACTGGTTCACGGATACGCGTTCACATATATTATTTTAAAATAAGAGTAGAAATTACCAGGAATTTATTACTAAGAATATTATTCACTTTGCCTCACATTTTGATTATTTAAATATACTCAAAGCTGAGAAAATATTGCATCGATTTCGACAATTATTCCGAGACGCTTCGTTTCTTACGAAAAGTGAATGAAAAGCAGAGAATGTTTCGATGTTTCGTGAAATTAGACGCGTAGCTGGGAAGCCATAGATCACGTCGTTTGCGCCGTTTCGTCGATCTATTACGAAAAATTACGCGGCATTGTACCTGTACATTGACCGGTTCGCCTCTTCTCGATCACTTCTCCTTTGCGCGAACGATTCTTCCGCTTCTCCCTCTGCCTTTCCATCTTTCCAAAGAAAGTTTCCGCTTTGTCTTTCGAAAGAGAATTGCCTTTCCTCTCATTTTTCTCGGACAAGAGCTCTCTTTCTCTCTCTCCTCCCCTTCCTCTTCACTCCCCTCGAGGAGAAAATTTCTCTCTCCCCTTTCTTCAAGAAAAAGATTTTTCTTTGCCTTGTTTTCTGCCTCGAGAAGAAGTTCCCTTCTTCTCAGAATTCTTCTTTTTTAGAAGGACGGTTTCTCTTTCTCTCCTCCCAGAGAGTCAGTTCTTGGATCGTCGATCTTAGCGCGGCTCGATCTTAATCTTCGTAAACCGATCGCGCCTAATTTCGAGCCAATTACTGCACCCGCGCGTGTAACATTAGGTTTAGGTTTAAGTTATGTTACTCTCCGCGAGGGGAGTACGTGGTGTCGTGGAAAAATCTCGACGGCACACCGTCGGAATAATTTTTGCCGCCGGATGGAACTCGAAGAAGCGGTGAACTGTCGCTCGGTGGAAGAAACTGACCCAGTTCGTCGCCGGTTAATGAAAAAAACGTCGATTGAAAAACGAACTTGTCTCGCTTCTATCGCGAGAGTTTCTACCTTTCCGAGTGCATCATCTTCGAAGATAGATCCACTCGGCGTCGGTGAAAAAACATCGGCAAGCTTCCTCGAAGCTTTCAACGTGAAAAGTGTATCTGTCGCGTCGCTGCCTTCGCTCGGTGGCCCGCTTGGGCCACCGCTGCAACTTTTATCTTACTTCCGACGACTTTTTCCCTCTCGGGCGACGCGACTCCGATGTCCCTTCCTCTCTTCTCGAAATGGTGATTTCGCACAGCGCGAATGATATATATATATATATATATAAAAGAATCGAATATTTTTGTTGTTTTCCCTCCTACTTTTTCTTTTTTTTTAATCATCTTAATGATTTCTCCACGTTCTTTTATAGTGAGTCAGTTTCTTCAATGAAATTGAATTAAATTTAGAGTGTAACTAGATTACTAGATTACTGTGGATTTTCGCGCATTTAATACGAAAGGATGTAAAACATCTCTCTAACACTATTCGTGGCATAAACAGAGAAAACAGCATGAACAAAATTTCACCGAAATTAGTCATAAATTTCCTCAAACATCACGTTCGTGTTACACGATCCGTTCGAAATCAGACGTAATTAACGTAATTAATTAACACAACCAAAACCCTGTCTGTTGCGCGACGAACCCGCATTCCAACCTGAAGAGACGGACGTCGAACATCACCAAAGTTGTCGAAGCATCGAGCAGCACGCGCGAGTGGCTTCGTCAGGCGGACACCTGGCGAGGCTCCCGTACCTGCCTCGTAGGAGAAAAGAAATCCGACGAAACGAACTAGACGACGCGTTCGAGGAATACACGGAACGACGGAATAAAACGCGAGAGTTGTCTGCCAATCAGCACAGAGCGGCGCGACAGCGAGCGTCGCCGGGGCCAGACCGCGCAACAGCGGTCTGGGAAGCGAGGTTTTGCTTTCATATGCAAATCGCGCGAGCCGCCGCGCCAGCACACGTTTCGCGAGCCTTTTCCCTGTCCCGAGCAGCCGGCTTCTCGCTTCCCAGTGAAAAATGATCTCGTCGACAATCGATACGCTTCGCAGCCTCGGCCCAACTTGTTTGCGCTGTTCCCTCTGTCCATCCCCTTCCCCTCTCATCTCCCACTCTACTATCCACGCCACTTTTCGCGCCGCTGTCTTGCGAATCATTAACCCTTCCACGGTGATGAACGGTCCTGGCCAATTTGACCGAGCCAGCCGGCCCGAGTCCAGAGCCAAGGCACTGGATTCGTTTCGTTTACCCAGTCGATGGGATCGTGTTATATACGCAGCTTACGCAGACAAGGGACCAGCGGAAGGGTTGGTTGCAGAGTGACTGTTTCGACGGCGAGAGAGGTGGATTAGACGATTGGCTCGGTAAATGAAGGGTGGAACTTCGATGCGACGAGGGAGGGAGGCGAATGAATTTACGCGACGCTCGTTTCAGGTGGTCGTGATAATTCCGGGGGTTGAAAATGAAGATGAGAGATGTTTTGACCAAACATGGAATATGATTTAACATAAATTAAATTTAATATTTAACAAATGTATATGCTAAAATTTAAATCTTGTGCGTTTTAATTTTCGTTCAAAATCGGCACGAACTTTCCGGACAACCCAATGGAATTAAAGTCGAAGCAGCATCCGCGATCAACTGACTGTTTCCACGAGTTTCTTCACGAACGAACACGAATACAATCTTTGGGAGCCAAGCGGAGAGACAGATCGAGTTCAAGGATGGGATTGATTCCTAGTTTCGATACCAACGATTTCACAAACGAAATTGACACCGAACGGCAGCTGGTTCAAAGAAGAAGTCTCAAAGTGGGTATACATATCGAATATAATCGTTATCGCAGCAATTGAACTGTCTAATTAGGACGTTGCTTATTCGAGGGAGGTGGAGGGAGCGAATCGATCGAGTGGACGAGCGGAAAGCCAACCGAAGCAGAAACGCGAAAGAGGCGACGCATTAATTAGTAAAAATATTTAGCCAACATGTGACGCTTGTGCAAATGTTGGGCCAATTAATCGAAAAGCTCGCTATTTGTCGGATGGGATTCCGGATAAATCGTCGGTAGAAAATTATCGCATCACCGCGTGGCCACGGGATAAATAAAGTCGCGCGCGGTAATTAATTACGACCCGAAAATCTGCACGCGATTGCGGATCTCGTGATTGCGACCTTTTCAAATTCCTCGCCGCGATTGTTCCAAGTCGCGCCCTATTAACGCGATTTCGTTGATCGTTTCGTTCAACCTCGAGAGATTGCCCACCACCCCTCTGCCCGCTAATTTCATCCGATATTCCACGTCGATAAAACTGTGTTTACTTTGCGTCGGATTATGAACGTGCTTTTCGACTCGTTGAACTTAATTTGTATGTTGCGTAAATCCACGACAGGCGGACGAGTCAAAGAGTTTTAGACAATTCGATAATTTTCTAAAATTTAATTCAACAAATTAAATTCGCTCGGTCCCACAATTCGGACGAAATTCGGTAAAGGCAAGTCCCGGAATCTCCAAACAGTCCGCGAGAAGAGCGACAATAAAGATCCTCGAAAGTTCCGCGAATCTACCGGTAGATTGGCGAGGAACCATCTTCTTCGGTTCTTCTTATTTCACCCAAGCGCATCCTCCCCAGCTTTCGCCACTTTTACTCGTCCTATCGCGATTTAATATTCCTCCGAGCTATCCCACTCCCCTCGTCCCAAAACTTTTTCGTCGTACTCTCGACTCTGCGTTCGCGGCTGTCCACCCACTTATCCTACATCCCCGCCAACATGTCAACGACACATGGTCGTTCCTTGCGTTGATCAATGGGCTACTAATCCGCGCTCGATTTATGCGCGCTGCTTAACATGCACGAGCGTGTGTCTGTCCGCTTTCTTTCTACTTGGTGCGCGAACCGACCAAAGAGAAAGTGAAGAAAAGGCAACGAGACCAGGATACGAGGAGAAGAGGAAGAAAGAAGGGGCGAAGGAAGCGCGAGACAGAGAGCAAGCAGAGAGGAAAATCAATAAGGTCGAAAGGCCAAGTCCTCCTCCTCCTCCTCCTCCTCCTTCTTCTCTTTTCTTTCCACTCTCCTTCTTCCCTCTGTCTCTCTGGCAATGATCTGTCTGGTATTCGGAACACCGAGCGCGGCATATTAATCTAAACTAAATCGTTTCGTGCTGCCGATCACGACGCGGGCGACCGCCACACGAATTTCACAGGAACCAACGGAACGATCCGTCAGAGCCTGGCTGATTATAATTCCCGAGGCAAATACGTCTGTGGCTTATTAATGGGAAGCAATCTTTCTTAAGGTGCTTCGTTCATCGGCAGGAAATTTCTATAATTATTTTAGTCCCGGAGCTCGGAGCTCATTAGGTCGGCCGAGGGCCGTGTTGCTCCTCCTTCTCTTCTTCTTCTTCCAACATCTCCCTTTCTCTTCTCCGTTTCTACCTGCGCCATCGTCTCACCTTTCTAACCATCGACCGAAGCACACCTTCTTCTCGTCCTCCTTTTGCTCGTAGACCAACGCACACGCCCATTTCTTTTTCTTCTACCCCTCCGTCTGCCTTCTTCTTCTTCTTCTTCTTCTTCTTCTTCTTCGTCGTCGTCGTCGTCGTCGTCGTTGTGGTCGTCTTCTATGGACAAGCCGCCTTGTCCTTCCACGATGATCCACGCGTTCTCCTTTTGCCCGACCGAACGAACCCGACCATCGGAACATCTGCATCGTGTATCTGCCGCACGCATCTCTCGGCTCCACCACTTGGGTAATTACCGTTCGGCACCTGTTTTGGCGGAAATATTGCCCGCCACCAGGCAACTCCTCGTCGCTGTTTTCCGAAATATCATTTGGTCGACGAATTTTCGAATGATACGCATTTTTCATGTACATCGTTGTATCTTTGACATGTACACGTGATCAAAGAAAGAGAGATTGTTTTCACCCTCGCAACTATACATTTTATATATTTATTTACTTATTTTTTTTTTTTATCTTATATATATTTCGTATTATATTGCACTATAATTTTATGCATTCTGTACAATACATATCCTTTTCCAATATCGCGGGATATTGCTATTTTACATATTTTTGTACATTACGTGCACCAAATTTTTACATTTTCTAGAAATGCATGAAAATTCCGAAAATATGAATCAATATAAATGTAAATCAATTTTGTCAATTTATATTCTGTTAGAGCTAATGCTTCGTGAAACGTACACGAAGGAGATCGAGAAGATACGATCAAGCGAGTCGACGTTACATTAATCTATCTGGAATAGAATCGTAAAACCAACAGTCGGAAGAAATGCTGGAAGATTACGTCTGTGTGAATCTCAATAGTCGTTAGTTCAGAATTATTATACTCTAACATCTACCAGATTACAGAAGATAAAACACGACGAGCGCGTTATTATCGATTCCCGGAATTTAACGTCACTTTGCAATCAGTGAGACATAATTGAAGGCGAAGACAACTTGTTCGAAGGCGCGAATCTCTTAAAAATGGCTGACAAGTTGACAAAGTTTCGTGGAAGCTGGAGATATAATTGCCGAGATAAGCCGACGAGTGATATTTTTAAAAGTTCCGAAATGTCGCTCGTCGTGTTTTTCCCGATTTTGATTTTCACGCGCTTCTTGCACAAATGAAACTGATATTAAAATATAACGTAACAGTAAAATTTTACGAGTCGCGTGTCGCGAATATTACTACCACGGCAGTAATAAATTTTCTTCCGTAATGGCAACAAATTCGGCAATAAATCGAGCGCAGTTTCACAAACAAATTTCATTATCCGAGTCGATGTGAAATATCAAAATTAGAGAGAGGTTTGCAACTTGTAGCTTGTTAACTCGCTAATATGGTATCGGTAATATGTCGGCAAAAGTATTGTGCAAGATACACGGTGTCCCGTAACGACCAGCAAGAGATAATTATACGTGAGAAAAACGAACACACGTCGGAAAGAAACTCTTTGTTCTCGACAAAATCGTGCTTGAGAAAGTACTGAAAGACTTGAATTTAGTGGAAAGGGCCATTGAACAATCGACACGAAAATGTTCTGCGTAGAAAAATAATTGAGAAGCGTAGAATAAAATTTCTTCGTTCAAAGCAAATTTGAATTTAACGTTTCGTTAAAAATTGTCTTGGTACACTCGGTGTGTCTGATAAATTTTCAATCTCAATCTTCTCGAAAACGAAAGTTTTTCTTCCTCGTTTCGATTCGTTTCTTTCACTATATATCACTAGTTACGGGGGACACCCTGTGTCTTCACATGTCTCGCTCGTCAGTATCAATTCTGAGGAAGAAAATTTCAAGAACAAAAAAGAAGGAAGAAACTCTGATTCGCGCGATCGTCTCACTGCGACGCTGTATTTTCTCGCTGGTAAAGATACTTTGGAATCGAATGCAGAAAACAGCTCGCCTCGCGTAGAAATCGATCAGAGCCGACGCGATTTATCAACACGGGGGAACAGGGGGTGGGGGGCCGAGAATTTCCGCGCGTTTCTAAAGGCGCGGGCCCGGTCGCGCGCAATTTCGCGGCGCGATAACGATCGTGATTGATGCGACGCGTCGCGAACGCACCAACGAGGGCGAGAAAGTTGCGAAAGTACGGAACGGAACGCAAATTCGCGTTTCCGTCCAACGACTGCAATTTATTGTGTCGCCGGTGCTCGTGCCCTCTTGAAATCCGAATCGCCCTGTTTACCGCGATTTTCCGCTTTAATCGGCCGTAAGTGGCCGTAAAATTCGCGAGAACGGAGCGCGATCGACCGTTCCCTCCTGAACGAACGAATTTCGTCCTATTGCCATTTAACGGGACACGGTGTGTAACAGAGTGCAGGGACGAAGATTGAAAAGGAAATCGCGAGGCGAGAGATCGATGTATCACGATGTGTTTGTCTTGTTTCAATACGAGTTTAACGCATTGAACGATTCGAGTGCATCTTGACATTTGAAAATTTTTCAATATTAGCTTCGTTGTTAGAATGGTTAACAAAGCGGCGAAGAAATTAATGCAGCGCGACACGTGTAAAAATAATTTTAATTATGCGTGTAACTCGTAAGCGCAAATATTATTTACGCGACGTATCGTATTAAAGTACTGCAAATAAAGAAAAGGTACGTTCGCTGACAGTGATTTTAGCGTGGGTAACCCAGAAAATCGGGCCTCTTGAGGTGCAACGCTGCAATGCAACGAAAATTAGCGATTGGTTGATTTGGGTCACGTGATTCGTGAGGGGGCGTGGCGTAGACCTCGAGTAGGAGTAGTCTGGTGACAGTCTTTCCAAAATGTGTTAACAAGACGACGTTGGAAGACTCTCGTAAGAGGTTGCTCGACAACTATTCGCGAGAAAGGAAAAAAAGAGCTCCGCTCTAAGAACGTTGAGCGTTAAGCGTCTCGTAAAAATGCACAAGTTAAAAACGCGGGGGTAAAGTCTGGCAAAGTATCGTACAAAGTGCGAGGCGTTTCCGAAGCGGACTTTCCCAGACTTTTCGTCCCGGCGATAAGGAAAAATTGTACCCCTCGCTCGAAACATTCCTTTGAGGATAATCTTTCAAAGAATCGCGATCAACAATTAGAGAGCCAGAGAAAGAGAGAGAGAGAGAGGGAGAGAGAGAGGGGGGGAGGAAAGGGTTAAAAAACTTGAAAGTGAGAAAGAAGGACTTACCGAGTTGGAAGCTGATACTCGTTCTTGAAGACTGTCTCGATTACTCGGGAGCAGGCTCGGGTCGTCCAAGTTTCGAGACACGGCGAGACGAAAATTAACGCGTCACGCGGTGAACTTAAACCGAGAATTAAACTGATATCGAATTAGGCAGGTGGAACTCGGGGGGGAGTAAAACGTTATCCGAGCCAGTTAGTTTCTACGCGAGACGAACCCCAACACGCACGGGCGATCGGTGTCGACCACCCGCTTACTCGTTGCCCCGTGCGAACGTTGATTGCGAATTTGAATCTTCTTCGTCACCCTTTGATGTTGTTCCCTCACATCGCGGTGCGCCGTGTTATTATCGATTTCACTGGGCGATTCGCCGACCGGTTCCGTTCACGGTCCGCGCCGTGAAATCGTCGCTCTTTTCGGTCGCTAATTAACAATCGTTCCGTCCCTCGCCGTGGCTCGCCGTAATATAAGTCGACGAACCCTCGTTCGACGATTCGATAACAGACAAAGGTCGACTCGGTCGCCCAAGAGGGGCGGCTTCGCTTGTTGTTGTCGAGTGCCGACGAGTTTCCTCGTTTTGATACTGCGACGAAATATGCCTGAACGAAAAATGTTCGCGTCGAACGTACAAAACCGTTAACCGCGTAACTTTGCGAGAATTATTTAGAATGATTCGCAAATGACGATCGATCGCGCGTACGACGTGAGAAACTAAAAATTAAACGACGATTCGCTCCGTGTAATTGCCAAATATTTTGCCAGACGAAACGTGAACTTTCCATCGCGCGAATGAATGCGCGGAAAAACGGGATAACAGAGGGAACGAGGGAACGCGAAGTTCTTTGAAAGCGACGCGACCGCGGGTGGGAATTTAATTTTTTCGAAAGATTTGAAAGGAGCGGTCGCGGCCTTATTAAAAACGCAATTTTCCTTCGGCCCGATGTCACTTTGCGGTACTCTCCGGTAATCTGGATTTGCGGCAGAGAGGCATCGTTTCGCGAGAGGCGTTGCGAACGAGGTGGGCCCGAGCGCTGGCGGTTCCGCGGCGGGCGCAAACGACTAAATAAAAATGTCCGCGCGGGTTTCAGAAACTGCCGGAAACGTCTTCATTGAAACGAGAGCGGGAGAGGAAAGCCTGTTTCGCCATTCCGGCGAAGCAGATTACAGCCCCGTATAAAATAAACGCGGGGAGGAACGTTTAGGAAGTTGCCGGGGGATTCAGTTCCAAGACTCTAATCACAATTACGCGAAACAAATTCCGCTCATTTTCATCCACGGCCCCTGTCTCCTCAACCCCCGTTTATATCCACTGCCATTTACTTTATTACGGATGCAACTTTGCTCGTCTGAAGTATCCCGTTTGCTCGCAGAAAACACGATAAATATCCCGCCTCGTGGTCGTTTGATCGTTTCTCAAAGTAAATCGAGCGCCGTGGAAAAATCTTACTACTCGACGCGTGGTGGGACCAGGAAACAAGCACATCGTGAAAAACTAAACCGACACGAAGATGTTTGGCTGTGTTCAAAAAATAATACACGAAAGGGATCTGGATATTGGTGCTCGACGTGCAAAGTGCTTTGCTTTGAGAAATATCATTCCGAAAGAACAAATCAAGCTTTTAGTTTGATATTGATGTTTGAACGTAAATAACATGAATTAAATTGAACGACAAAATTATTGATTTAAAAAAAAAGAACTAACGTTACTTCTTTATGATTTAATTCAGGCAGCTGCACATACGCTGTGTTTGACGAGTGTAATCGTCAAACTAGCGTCGTTCCAGCGACACGACGTAGATGCACACTTTTAAAAGAGATCGATGAAACGAAAGATCCACGACGCGAGCTGACGTTTCCAAGAAATCCCGCGTAATAAATCGAATGTACAGCGCGAATGTGGTGTCTGTGCGAGTTTGTTTTTTCCAAAGCGATCCAGTCCGAGAGACTATCCTGATCCGTGGTTCGGCCTCGGCCAACGTGGAAACGAGGCAGCAACCGACAGATCGTTTTCGTCTCGTACGGGAGCGACGGGAGCATGCGCCAGGCCCCGAGGAGGATCGATCCTCGTGTGCACGCGTGCCGTAACGAGCCCAACGTGTTCCGCGAGCGTGAGTCCCGGATCATTGATTGTTCAAAGGATCATCGTTTAGTATGCAGGATCCAGCCGGTGGCCGGCTAGGTGTACGTACATCTGCTTAAATCCGGCTTACGAATGTCAGTCGCCGATGGTTAGGAAGGGGGGAGGGGGAATGTTTGCCGCCGGACAATAGAAAACTCGTGACGTCCTTCTCTCCTTGGACGTCGGCTCTTTAATTATGCACCGCCGAGCCGACCGGGCGGACCGGCCGAGCCTTCTTTTCGAGGCGAAAGCAGCCAACCGGCGACGGGACGCGGGACACGGGACACGGGACACCTTTGCGTTAACGAAGCATGATTATTGCCGAGGATTAGAGGGGATTCCCGGACGGAGTTTTCTCCGTCGCGCTAATTTCATGATGCTTCCTGGATAGAACGACGTTTGAACGCCGACGTGAACGCAAATGTCTGATGCTCGTCAAAGGGAGATTCCATTCTTAGGGGGAGATATCCTAGATGCTAGAAATTGGCGCGGCGTCCGGCCGTAATTTGTCAGAGTTGACAGCGGTTTCTCCGTGATAACAAAAAAAAAAAAGAAAAAAAAAGGAAGAAGGAAGAGAAGAAACGAACAAAAAGCGGAGAAAGGAATCTTGTATAGAACGAGAGATCGAGTCACGACGATGAGCCACGAGAAGAGAAGAGAGAGAAAGAGAGAGAGAGCGGAAGATCTACACCGTGCCTCATTAAATAACCCCTAAGCTCCTCTTCTAATGATTAGACGTCGTCGTGGATCGGGGCGAGCGATAAATTTACGAACCGTCAGAGGGCCAATGAAAAGTCCACTTTACGAGCGTACCCTCGACGACCATTGTGCGAGTAAACTCCCCGCTCCCCGACTTTTGCAGCTTTCCTTTTTTCTTATATTTTTCCAGCCGAGTTACAGAAAACGCGGGGAGAGGGTAGGGAGGCGGAGGGGTGGCGGCACATTTGACGGGTTAATTAGTTCTATCTTTGCAATTTTCGCCAACTTTCATCCTCCTGCCCTCCAGAGGCAGCAACTTTGAAATTATCGCGGCGGGATCACAAAGGGAATACGGGAATTTTTAGCAGCGAGCGCGTGTACGCGCGCGTAGCCGCATTAAAGGCAGAAAACAAGCGCAAAGGGGGGAGAAAAATGCTAATTTCCCTTGGCCGAAATCCGCGGCCGTTCTCATTAAACCTCGACCGTGCAGCGTCGTCAGCGCGGCG
>KQ435727.1:2208493-2243299 GCA_001276565.1 Melipona quadrifasciata | reverse complement strand
CGAAACCATCCGGCGAAAAATCCACGTGCCGCTTGCCATTGCCGTCGCGGTGAACGTTAGTTAGCCACGTAGCGCATATTAAACCGGTACCGAAGGATTTAACTAGCGCTTTCCCTATCCGCTTATCATTTTCCAGCGCGGCGTGCAGCGCGTGGGTTAATAGACAGCCGCGTTCTCGCAATTAGCGCGAAACAGAAGGATGGCGGACGGGGGGGAGGACGGGGGAACCACGGGTGAATTTACACGACCAACGGCCAATGAAACGCATAGTTCGGATTATTACGATCGCTTGCTACGGCCTTTGTTCGGCGAATTCAACAGAGAGACCCGGCGTCGACCCCGGCGCGGCGGCGTGCCCGGTGCCGGACCAACGATCCCAGCGACCGGAGATTTCTGCCAAGACAATTAGTTAATCTAGTTTCGCGAATCTGTAACTAACGAGTCCCGATTCGTGCCCTGTTCCTCTCTCTATCTCTCGGCCTCTGTCTCTTAGCTATCCCTCTCTCTCCCTCTCTCTCTCTCTCCGTCTCTTCCTCTCTCCCTCTCTCTCTTCGTCCATTCCGCGCTTATCCTGCGGCTTCCTACCCCTCTTCCGGCACGTGCGCGTCCTCGCCATTCGCGCGTAATTACGTCCAGAGTAATTGTTGTTTTGTGGACGTTAATTATACGCGTAGGCTAATAGCTACGGTTCTTTCTCTTTTTTGAGTGGAGGGGGAGGAGGAGCCACACGCTGTCGCGTGTAAATGATCCGCGGTTTTTGCACGTTATTAGCAACTAATTACCGTTGGACAGTATTAGAAGGGAGTTGGACGTGGGAGATTGAAATTCCCACGTAAATAGTTAGTTCTAATTAATTACGGTGACGTGCAAATATCCCACAGTCGTTTGATGATCCAAATTTTACAAAAAAAAAAAAAAAAAGGAAAAAACTTAAAGAAGAGTAATTCTGAAGAACGAAAGGGACAACAAAATTTGGAAAAATTTAAAAAACGAATCAAACTTCAACCTCAAAAAGATGTTGAAACGAAAATTTATTCGTTTCGAATTTCAAATCACCGACATTTCTCAAATCTCATTCAGCAACGCCGATAAGAAACAGGCGCGAAGACAGCCTTCGAGAGGCTCGTCGAGTATCGACCTGTCCCGCATTCGACGTGACAATTAATTTGCGAATCTCGATGGCGGGAGTCCTGGCGATCTCTCGCGCGAGCTCGCAGCCAGCCCTATCGGCCGTACTGATCTCTCTCGCTGTGCTCTGTGCGCTCTGACTGGCGACGCGGGCCGCCGAACGATCCGTGAAGCGTCGATACGAGATCGAACGGGCCCGTTCCTTATCAGCGAATATTAAGAAGAGCGCCGCGCGCCGCGGCGTTCGACGACTGCTCGGACTTGGCTTGGTACCGAGTACCGCGCGCACGATTACATAAATTGCCGGTCGATTTATGGGGGGAAGAGCCGGCAGTCGGGATCCGCCGGTTAATAACCTGATTCCCAGGATTTACGATACGCTTTCTAATCGGAATTTACGGCGGGAATATGGTAATCGATAAGAAACTATGCTAATAAATAGCGCGACCATGGTCCCGGCCCCGTAATTCGGAACCACGATCCCCCCCCCTCCTGACACATCATCCGGATCGCGTGTGCTTCGTTGAAATTATCTCACCGACAGCCTTCAGTTTTCCAGTAATTGGTTCCTCTGTACCTTTTTTCCCCCTTCTTGCCATTCGTCTACGCGTGAGTTTCTCGCGGCATTGACGACGTAACGTAGTTTCCATCGATCTCTACTATTATATTTTTTCATTTTTTCTTCGAGCCTCAGAAAGTTTTCCATCTGGTATCTCAACGAGCATCGTGAGGAGAAGGCAAGAAGAAATTGAAGATTATAATTGAAAAATTCCACTTTACTTTAGAAAGTCTTTCATTTAACCCCTTGGCTACGGCAGACTTTTGAATCGCGAGCGAGCGGCGAAATTTTTCGTCAACGTGCATTTTTCAGAAAGTATATATTGAAATGATCAAAGCACTGAATTGCACTACGTTGAACCAATATTATTTATTTATTCACATTGAACTGTCAGTGCACATGCTAAAAATTTCACTCAGTAACTTTCAGCTGGGTCGATACACAATCCTACGTCACATTTCTTGTATTCGTAATTTGTTTCCTGTGTTCTCTGCACGTTACTACACTCATATTTGTGTCTTTTTGTGATTGATTTATTACCACACCATTTTAAGGGTATTAAATGAAATAACTGTAAAATAATCACCGTCTGAGATCCAATATTTTTCTGTTGCAATTATTGTCAATAACATTTGTCGGACGCCTATAGACGCCAACAGTAGCCAAGAGGTTAAAAAAGCGAACAAAGTCTCAAATAACAGAACTCGTCTCTCAACCCATTCTTAATAACAAAAGGAACGTGCAAGAAGACGTAATTGCTAAAGGCCGTTACAAAACTGTAAAATCTCTCTCGCAGTCTGCGTTTGAGCGAAAAATTATTGTCTCCAACGATGCATTGATTCCAACTGAGACGGTATCGAGGAAGCCGACAGGCTCCGCAAATGAAGGAGCATTGCACGGGAATGTCGAACAATGGAGCGTCTACGTGACGATATCGATAATTAGACGCAAACTAGGTGCGGTAACCGCGATTGTTCGACGATACAGAGACGCGATTCATCCGGATGAACGGGCAACTTCGACGTCTCTGGACGCGTCTATTAACCTCCGCTTGGTAACCGCTTTCACGTCACGCTGAATAATTCCGCGGGTACATTCGCGGCTCGTTGTCTGCGGAGAGTACCCGAATCGAAGCAGGTGTTGCAATTTTCAAAATGCCTTTTCATGCTGCGGTCTCTGCCTAGAACCATACACCGCAGTCCTATTCATTCGTAAGGGTGAACCCGAGTTCGCTGCGGCAAATACCGAGGTCACGTCAGGCCTTCGAGCCAACCGTTAAACACTGTGCTACAGCTAACGTTGGATAGACAGACCGTCCTTTCGCCAGGAATACTGCAGTTCGACTGATTCAGTGCAAACGGTACAAAGTGTGTGTATGGAAACACGGTGCTCAGTCGTCAGATACTTGAAGGTTGAATCGATCAACTTTCTTCTGTTTTTTTTTTTATCTCGAGTTCTAATTCGTGTATTTTAACCGTGTGTAAACAGTGGGAAATTTCGCAACTTTTTTCTATTTTTCTTCGGAAGAAATGGAATTCGTTTCATTTTCCGCTAAATTGTTTTGGTCATTCGTTAATAAAGAAACGTGGACTAAGAATTTGTTGAATTTCATTCAGAAAGCAGTATCGAAAATCTTGAAATTTCGGCAGCACGAAACTACGATTCGATTGGGAAATCTTGAAGACAAAGCATACACTGCGAATGAAATTACCTCTGATTAAAGGTAACGAACTTGAACCGCTTGCAAAAATTGTTGCTCCATCCGCTTGTGTTGTCAGACACCGTGACGCGCGTATGAAGACAGTAAATTTCAAATTCACGTTCACCGCCGCCGACTCGGAGTAACGCGGATCGTTCAATTACCCTCACGCACGAGAACGCTCCTCGCTAAATAGCTCATAGACCACGTCGGCTGCGCGTCCGCGATATTTCTATTTCGCTGGGCGCGTTATTTAACAAGCTTCGGATCGCCCGGGTGGTGCCTCGAGGAAATTTATTCCCCGGGAGAGAGCGTATCCTTCTCTTCCTTTGCTCGACTAACACGCATTAAATCTCATCCGAGAAAACCACTAAGCTTCGAGTCATCGTCTCGAAGGCTGATCCAACAGGACAGAAATCCAGTTAACGGCTAGGAATAGCACGGAACGTTAGCAGGGCCGTCTCTGAAACCAACCCTCCGGCGATGTATTAAGAATGCACGTGAATGACGTGAAACGAATTCCTATGCAAAGCGACGAGAGCGAGAGAGAGAGAGAGAGAGAGAGAGAGAGAGAGGGAGAGAGAGAAGTAGAAGGAGAACCGACTGGCTTGGTCCTGCGTCTAACTAGCAGCTCGCATCATTAACGGGTCTTGTTTGTTTTACAGCGTAGAAAGGACACGCCCATTTCCTCGTCATTCTCTTCAGGTCCTTCGGAGCCGGGCTCCGGAGCGCGGTGCCCTCCCTTAATTTCCCGGCACTCGGTCTACACGGTGTGTCGTTTGCTTCGCAGCCGCTTTAATTTCGGACTGTGCAAGCCCTTCCGGTTCCAACCTCGCCTCCTCTTTGGACGGCGGTGGTCGCTTTGAGGTCTCGGCGGACCCTCGGATTTTTGCGTAGACGAGCTTCTACGAGTGCTCGGTCTCGTTCAAACGCACGTGGCTCGTGTCTCGCGTCCCTCTGGGATTTCCCGTCTCTCGTCGAACTTTGCAACTTTGGTAAATAATAAATATGTAAATCATCCACGGTGACGATTCTTTTTTTTTTGTTTTTTTTGTTTTCATTTAATGACGTAAAATTGCAAGGGCGACGCGCAAAAAATGTCGCGACGAATCTTTCGCCAGTTCGTTGAGACATAAAGTCCAGCCCTCGGTGTGGTTTCCGAATAACTTATCTAAACCTAACCTAAAACCGTCTTCGTAATCGGATGATTGTCCCACGCGTCGAATATTTACCAGACAATGTTCAAACGACATTCATCTGTATTCTAATTAGAGACGGTTTATCCGCCGCGTCGTAAATTATTCATCCGCGTGGAAAGTCGCGAAACGTCACGCAATCTACGTGCAATTTTTCACGGGACAAAGTGGCCGGTCAACCGGCGAATCTTTTATTTTGTTCGTGCTTTTCTTTCGTTTCCTTCTTTTCTCATCCTGCCAAAGGGACGGACGGGAGGGACGGGAATCAGAGAGGGGAGGGGGAGGTTGGTCTCGTTATCCCGTGAACGAGGCCGCCTTTCGCCCGGGTCAAAAAGCTTCGGACTCTATTTTCTCCTCTCTCCCTTCGTCGTTTCCCCGGCCGAACTACACACAGGACACCCTGTATACACGGCCACGATGGACCACTCTCGCTCTCGTTCCACCCCACGGTGTGCGTGTATACATATTCATGGCGTCATTAGCGCCCCGTGAAACATGCTATTGGTAAACGTTTCTGCTGCTCTCTTCTCCTCATAGATGATTGCGGCGCGCATCGAACCAGCGCCGAAGCCTTCTTATAAATTATTGTCGGCTCGTTTCGCCGAACGTCAATGCCGCCCTTGGTAACAAAGTGGTCAGCCTCGCGGTGGGGCTGCAACACGAGCCACGCACTCCTTCTTCTCCTCTTTCTTCGACCGGGGATATATCGGTGTGCGAAACGGCTACACAGAGTAGTCCTGTGGATCGTAATCGCCGATCGATCTTTCCCTTAACGCCCCGACTGCTCGGGCAACGAAGAAAGTTGTTCCGTTCGACGGGTTCCGAGCAGGTTAGGTTCCCCTTTCGTCCGAAACCGCGATTTATTAGCCGTGTTTAATAATCAACAATAGCGTGGCGCTCGGTCTAATAGAAAAGAAAAGACGGCTCACGGTCTGCAATAAGAGAAGCTTGTCCACCTTTATCGTTTTCATCGCTTCTTTTTCTCTCATTCTCTCTCTTTTTCTCTTGTTTCGTCATTCGTTCTGGGTGTATCGATAGTATTTATTATTTTAGATAAGACCACGTGGAGCGCACATCGAGGACAAGTGCAGAGCAGGAGGAATTTGTAAATTTCACGGAACGAATCCGAATGGGTAATCTTGTCGGGATGGTTCGGTAATTAACCCGTTTTTTCGTCGAACACGGTAATAAGCATTTTTCGGCTGGCCATGTACGCCGGCCGTATAATTGGTTTTTATCCCCGGCCCGAGCATGCGTTTCGCCCGTGTGTGTGTTTTGTCGGACTATTTTTAACGCCGATCGACTCGCAACCATGGGCCACGCGTACGCTCCGTACTTTCGTTTCGTTTATTAATTCGTTATGTTTGCGAGCGAGGCGCGCGATACGCCATTATACCCCGGCTTTTTTCCCATCCGGATTTCAATTTGTTGCCGCCATTTTTCTTTTCCCCCCCCCCCCCTCTCTGTCCCTCCCGCCACGCTCTCGTATTATTTATTAACGATGCCGCTTTATTAATTGCGCGAGGATTGAACCTGGCAGCTTACTGATACGAACCGTATCGATTGAACGGTGAGCGCAGATTGCAGCTCGAATCTATCCTTCCGCCAGCAATTTCACACGGTGAATCGAGCAACGACTCTTTTGATATAAACTACCATCCCACTCTTTCTCTCTCTCTCGTTCCAATTTTATTCAGTAAATTTCATTCAATTTAAATATTTAGAAAAATTCGCACTGATTTACGGTCGCGGAATGATTGAAAGTTTTGTCTAAACTAGCAGATAAATTTCGAGATGTACAATAAACGTAATAAATGTCAGGGTACATAGACGATGGACTTCAGCGGCGTGTGTGTGTGTGTGGAATGATTTTGGAGAAAGTGAACGGTACTGAACAACATTTGTTGGAATAGTGGTCGCTTAGATTTGATCGATCAGCTTCGGGCAAGTGGAAAATACTTGGAAATTGAATTATATTTCGAAAATAGATAAACTGCGATGTAAAGATACAAAGGCTTTTACCAATAACAACTCTTTGTCGTCGAGCTTTGCGATCTAAAGCAAGAGAAGAACGTGCGAAATGTTACAATTTCTAAAAAATCGACGTCGTCCTGGCCTGTGACAAATGCAACAGCAAACAGAAATTTGCTCCTTTTAGAAATTGAAAGGAGGACGAAAGTAATGAGCATGTACGCAGAGACGAAGAATCCATTTTTAATTTCAATGATCCTCGTGCACAATTGTTCGAGGAATTTTTTCCATCGATCCGGTCGTTACTTCTACACTGCGTCCCGATTCACTCCAACGACCGTAGAATTACGTGGCAATCAGGTATTTCCAACGCGACAGATCACTCGAGCCCGGGCTAAGGAACGGGAACGATAGAATCCTAATTGGCAATAAATATCACTGTATGCGTAACGCCGATGCCGAGAGATCGGTAATAACGATCGGCAGTCGGTGGCGATCGATGCCGATGTTCTATTTCAGTCGGCAGGGAATTAATTACGATGACGGTGAATCTGCCAGGATTTAGAATCGTATTACGTAAATGCAATTACACGAGCGGAGCGCAACAAAATGCGATTCCAGGTAATTTGTACTTGCCTCGACCTTTCGTTTATTCTTTCTTCTCTTTTTTTTTCTTCCCCTCGCTTTTCTTGTGCCACCGGCGTCACCCAACGCCACCCTCTGTCACAACGGCTTCCGGTTAAATGAAACTCCTGGCGAACGTTTTCCCCGCTCGCGTTACCATTAACCGCCCCCTCGCTCCGATTCGGCCTGACGTTCAACTTTATTAAAACGAAGCTACGTTCACCAAGTGTGTGTAAATTATTCGCAAGAGTTAGTTAAAAGTCTCCGTTTCGTCAACATTCGGTGGTTTAAATGTTACTTTCTGTTTAATAAAACGGAAGCTTCCCGTCTCCCAAACGTCGACAATATCTCCGTCACGTTCGGTGATTCTCTGAAATTGAAGATCTACGTGCTTGAAATGCGACGCGCGAACTTTTATCGATTATCTGTGGTGTAACGAAGCACAGTCGGGAGTCCGGAGCCTCGAGCAAGAAGAGATTTTCGGGTAGCCCGATGCTTTCGAGTCCAGTTGAACAAGTCAGCCAAATATTTGGTTGCAAATTAAAAATTTTAGATCGAGCTAAACCTTGGGTGTCCGAATCGTTTCGTCCCGGTGCCTGCTCAAACCGACTTTGTTCGAGCCGAAACAAGAACTTGTTCGGATTCATCAAGAACTTCGGGACGTTAATTAGCCCGAAAGATGTATATTTATCGCGCGAGACGAGCATTGTCGTAGCTCCTTCTTCTCTCTCCGAAATCGATGTAAAATTATTGCAGCGCAGGACCTCCAAGCTCGTTCTTCGGAAGAGTTGTTCCGCGAGTGGAGTTTAGCTCGAGTGCCGTTCAGCAGTATGTCTTGGCAGTCCGCCGCACACCTTCGAGGCGACCACCGTCGTTCGAATAATCTCAAATTCAACGAGTATATTTTCTTGCAGATCGCGCGGCAGTCGTTAGTACGTGTCACGCGCATGGAAGATTCCAAACGACCGGTAAATTACCGCCGTCCACGTTGAATCTGCCGGGGATCTTGCAATCATTAGCTCTTTTTCTCGGTGGTGACTCGGTTCGATTTATTAAGAAGCCATTGAAACCTCGCGGCTTGCGATAAGCCACGTTAGCGACCTCGTTCCTTGCTCGACGCAAGTCGATTGTGACGAAGCGCAAGAGCTAAAAAGCTCCAAGTCCTAAAACGACCGAGACAATAAGAAATCTCACGACGCGAGCATTGTTTCCCCCGGAATCCCTTTCTGGCGTAATTAGCAACGTGACTTCGTTCCCCGTCCGCCATTGTTCCTTTTCACATCGCGGATGATTAATGTCGACTAATCGGAACGATCGATCTCCACCGCTCCGCCGAGTACGTTTAATTCCCTCGGACGAGAAGCGAAGATGCTAAGACTCGCGTTGCACCTTGCTCTTCATCAACTTTCTGCCTGCGTTTCTTGCCGCTTTTTCTCTCTCTCTCTCTCTCTCTCTCTCGCTAATCGCGCGTGTCATCGCCAACTGTATCGTCAAACTTCTTTCTCGAGTTACTGCATCGCTTTATTATCTTTTTCTCCTTTTTATGTCGTGTCTCTTTTGCTAGCTGACATTAGTATCAAGATCGGCAGATTTAAGACTAGCATTTAAGTAATTTGTAGAGTTTCGTCCAACTCTGCGCATGCGTGTGTCTGACGGAATAAAAACGGACGGACGGTGGGGGGATGGGGGGAGGACACGTTCGATCTTGTTCGAGCCGGATACGTGCCCGGTTAGAAAATCAGCGTGCTGCTTGTTGCGTAGCACATGGCTCTCTCTCTCTCTCTCTCTCTCTCTCTCTCTCTGTCTCTCTCTTTGGACAAAAATCCCAGTCAGTTTAGAACACTTACTCCGGCCATTAATGCCGTCATCTGCGCGCCAGTTTGGCCATTAATCGCCGCAACGGCAGAACGTCTGGGCTCTTACGTGCCCGGTTAAACCGTGGCCAACGCCGCTCGCCTCTCCCCCGGCTCATCTCCTCTTCCTCCCTCTCCTTGTTTCGTTTCCCTCCGCCGCGCGCGGCACCGAAAACTTCGGGGCCGGCTCGCGCGCTCCCGCGCGACCCAAAGGCAAGCTGCGTTCTCGCAATTTGTTGCCAAATTTATTACGCGGCCGGAGAGATAAAAAGCAACGATCGAGCGTCGAAAAAAGCTATAACGAATGACGTATCGTTCCGCGCCGCCCGCCTTATAACCTCTTCATTCCGACTGGGGCCGAGGCTCGAAACGTTCACGAACAAGCGAGGGAGCACCCGGCTCGGTGAACGAACCGGGAGAGGATCGTTGTCGAACAGCAAGAGGGAGAGGACGGGTCGAAAGAGCCGCGGGATGACCACACGGTAGTCTATTATCGAAATTTAGTGGCTGGTTGATTTGTAAAGGACGATGATTCGTCTCGTGCCTCCTCTCCCCTCGAGCTACGTTTTCGCTGAATTTGGGCAACGTAAACGTCGACGTGTCCCAAATTTTCCAACGTCCTTCTATTTCTGTAATAATACTTTTGAAGGGTTTCTAATTAAGGTTCGGGATGCACGATGAAAGGATTTGAGATAGTTGAGAGGGAGAAGAAAGTGGTTGATGCGTTTATGCGTTTCGTCTCGGAGTCACTGCCTAGACTCATCCAGCGGGACTGATGGCAGCGACTCCTTAACTCCAGACGCTTGTTGTTGCAACTACCCGCTAGGCTGGACGCGGTCCGTCGTGCGGTGTTGCCGCACTTTGCTTTCTTTAACGTCGGAGATTGACAGGACCTCGACGCTAGGCGCGCAGCCACTTGCGGCTTGTGCTAGTCACTTTTCGAAACTCGTAGTTGAGGAATTCTAGGTCGCAACACTTTCAACGTTTAATATTCCTAGTGAGTTGTCTTGTTATTTTCGTTAAATTACTGCTACAAAATTTATTACGACAGCATCCTCTGACTTAACTTTAAGTAGAAACTCTTGCAAGCTATTAATATTACGAGTTGTAGTAACGTTCAAGGTATCACGAGAATTCTTAAGCGCTGCGGTCATTTAAAGATTCAAGCCGCTAAATCTGACCTACGTTTTGACGTACGAAATTGTACTTTTCCTCTTTCTCTTTGTTATTCCCTTCTCTTTTCCTTCTTCTTCCTCCTCCACCGGTCGCAAGTGCAATTATTTCTTTGCAAATATTTAGCAACGAGGCGTACGTAAATGCGGCTTAATTGCGTCACTGGGATGCACTCCCGTTTACCACTTCTTTAATAATACGTTCTTAATGGTCTTCGTCGGTATTCGCTTAATTGCCGCCGTTTATCCGCCGCAATTATAATACGTAGTACACTCTAATCCGTTTATTACCGTCGGTCTTTCTCTTTGCTCTTTCCGAAGTGACGTTTATCATGGCCCGGATTAAAAGGAACTGCGTCGCATTTATTAAACGGTCAATTAGCATCATCCTCGTCTCGTGCCTTTTCTTTTCATTAGCGTTTCGCCACGTTCTCGTCGACGATGTACCGATCTATCGCTGTATCGACGAAATTGTTGGAATTATCAGAATACTCGCGATACTCGCGATACTCGTAGGCCATAGCTACTGCCGTAAGAAGACTTTGAGCATTTTGTGCTCGACGAACAGAAGTGATCAATTTGCTGGCTAATTGCTTGGTCTGTAATTGATAAATCGGGGCAGTCGCCGATTTTTCTTAACAGACGTAATTTTTATTTATGTTTTTACATCGGGCAAATTTTTATTCAAGTAGCTTCATTTCTTCCTCGGTATCATAAATTTCTTTAGTTTCACAAAGCGAATAATTAATAATTAATTACCGTCACGAATTCATTTTTAAACCTGCACGTTCCGCGTGGATACGCGGTAATTCCATATCTTCCAACAAGCATTCTTCATGCTCGCCGATAAAAAGAGAAATATACCCCGTAATCCAAAATTGGAGATGAAAATTTAAACGTCCATTTCTCTCGTGTTTACTCCATTGAATCAACTCTTCCGTGTAACCACGAAACATTGCAAACCACCGCTATCCCGCCGCCCTTATATTCTTTTTACCCAATTCCGCGGGAAGGAAATTCCTTTCTCGGGGGATCGGTAGGGAGCGTGCAAGCATATTTGCCAGCCGGCGGAGGAGTCACGTAATTTTCAAATGCGCTTAACTTAAAAGCATTTATCTGTAACCGTATTATTACAAGAGCACGGCCACGATAATTCGTTCCGATGCTGCCTGGAAAGAGGATTTACCTGTCCCGAGGCTGGAAACGACAGGGCACCGGGACAACGCGTTTCTCCGTTCGCCGGCTCGCCGATTTCCAGACTTCTCTCTCTGCCGGCACGGTAGGTGGTGGCTGGTAGCTGAGATCTCTCTTCCATTCACCAGTTTCGATACTAATCGCAAGGTCATCGAGGATTCCCTATAGAGGCTCCGGCGATAATCTCGCAGCAGGACCTTCTCTCCTCGGGAAGGATTCGTGGCTTATCGTGTTCGAGCATCGAACAGACGTACTTACTTCTCCGTCTTATTCTCTCTCCCCTTTCGTTTCGTTCAACCTTGCTCCTCTGTTCTCCTCTGTTCTCTTCTTTTCTCCCTCCGCCACTTGTTCTTCCTTTTTCTGTTCTTTTCACGGCTCCGCCACTTCTTCCCCGACTTCGGGGGCTGTGCGTCTACCGTGAGTCGAAGAAACGTTTGCATCGTTCTAATTGATACAAATTTTAGAATTTCTCGTGTACTCTTGCGACGACACGAATATATTTTCCGCGTACGTGGTATTTCATTTCATTTTATTTCATTCCTCTCAATTAAAATCGCATCGACTTTTTGATCTTACTCTTCCGTTTCTTGTTCCTGCCGCTCCTTTATTTCTATTCTTTTCATCGCTCCGCCATTTCTGCCCTCGCGCTGTGTGTGTGCATACCTGTTCGTGCGTAGCATTTTCTTTTTTTTTCTCTCGTTTTTTCGCTTCTTTTTCTAGTCGAAATCTGACGCCATAAATCAGGGGGATTACAAAGCATCGACTGCCGGAGATTGCAGCTTGTTTTGGGTCCTCCGGGACGGAGGAACTTTGTATCGGTCGGCGAGGTATAGAAAAATGAAACGCTCTTCATGCATTATTCAATCCCCTCTAGCCAGCCCCCTCCTCCACCCTTTACAAGCTCCGATGATACGCGGCCGCTGTATATGCGGCTTCTGCGCTGATTTGTCTTTCGGCGTCGCGCTGAAATTTTATACACACCCCTCGGTGCTCGAGGGGTGTGCTCACACATCTCGATGATTGCCCATTAGCAACACGATCTGGCCGTGTAAATGTAGACAGAAGAGCGCGAAATACCGGCACTTCGATCCATCTACCATCGCGTAGAACGTGAAAATTAATATACCGGGGAAATTAATATTAACTTTAATAACGATCTCTCCACTGCGCGAGAGTTGGGCGCTCTAGGCTCGCTGTTTTATCAACCCTCGGTTGGTATCGTTGGCCCATCGGGGACTGTAACGATCTACCTAATTTCGGAATTCGTAATTTAATTTCGCCTCGTTGCTATTCTCTGTCGCGAACGCGTAGAATCACTCTGAATTTTAGAAACTCAACCGAAACGTCGAAACACACAACGACGAAGATCGAAGAAATCTCGCCGCTCTACTTTTCGCCGTTCCGAAAAATTTACACGCGAGAATAGGGCACAATTCAAGTAATAGTGGTAATGAAAATGCCAAAGTATAAAATGTTAAATAAAATGAAGGATTAAATAGAAATTCACCACATCCTCACCTTTTATAATTATATGAAAAATTATTAACAATCTAAATTACAGAAATACAGAGTAAACTAGTGATAAATTTGTAGAAAACAAATTATATATATTAAAAATTTATATATTTTTAAAAAAAGAATTCTAAAAGTTCAAATATTACAATTAATCCATTGGAGTGACAATTTAATCCAAAATTTAAAAAGATTATTCTTCAATTTAATCAGTTGAATCGGCGAGTGTTTGATTGGTCCTTTTTGTCTTTCGGACAGCAAGAGTCGGACAAGGGACGCGGCGACGACGTGCAAGGTGGCGAAACGCGTTTCTGTAGGATTCTCCAAAGCTACGACCGCTACGTGTAAACAGTATTTTTGTCCGCGCGTACAGTTTCCCACCGTGAGCAGTTTGAATTTACTCGGCGGCTCGGTGGAAAAGAAGAGAAAAAAAAAGAACCTGTCCGACCGCGCCGAGAAATCAAAAGTTTTTCACGCCGTCTTTCCCTTCCCGTTCTCCTCGCTCAGCTTTGTCCATGGTTTCAATTGTACCGCAACTGCGATTGTAACGTGCAAGCCAAAACGGTTTCTCTTTCGTCTGGAGGAACGAGTTTTCCGTTTCCCTTGTTGTGAACTTTTTGCTATAAAAATCGCTCGTTTGTCCGTCTGAAAATCGCGGTACGTCGATACAGTTGATAATTAAACAGAGATTCTCGACTGGGAAAAGATAAAGTCGTTCGTAGTGGTCCGAAAAGGAATTTTTCTCCCGCGACTTCGGAACCTATGACTCACTGTGATCGGTGATTCAAACACCGTCACTAACGCAGCATCCTTCTTAACGTCCAATCCAGAAGTCATCTCCTCGAACGAGGGGAGGGGAACGAGACCCAGGTGAAGAAAAAAGGAGAAAAGGAAAAATGAACACAGTCGTCTCGAGAATCGAGGAAGATTACGCCAAATCGCATTACCATCTGTGAGGCTCCGTCTCGAGGAAATTCCCCCGAGGTCTGTTCAGAGAACCATAGGCTCTAACCCTTGATCCTCTAAACTGGCTGTCGCACGATGATCGCATCGTCCTACGATGTCCTACGATGCGATCGTCGACAATGAGTTCCATCTCCCTTACCTGGCCAACGATCTCGACTCACCTCAGCAACCGGTGCAGAGAGTCCCGGGATTCGTCCGTAGGATTCGTGGGGAAACGGAGCGTGCGTGCGTGCATCCCTCGTGAAACCCTTAACGCACTCGCCGAGACTAATCAGACGAGAGATCTAATCGCTGATCCTCTCGGCCTATATTTGTACGTAGGAAGACGGATGTCGCCCGGCGACAGGAGAATTGAAAAGGTACCCTATACGCCAAACTAAAAGGGAGAAGAATCGGGTGGCGGTCGTTTGAACGAGAAGGAAAGAAGAAAAAAGAAAACGCGTTTCGGGAGCGAGGAAACGTCGGGATTAAGGCTTGAATCGCCAACACACGGGGAGAATGGCGAGAGGGGAAGGGGTGGTTCGTTTCGTCTCGAGATTTCCTTGGCTCCGGTTGAAAGACAGCCGTGGGACGATACCGGTCGAAAGTGTGCACGCGCACACACTGTCGCTTGCCCCATTCATTCATCATCGTGTTGAATCTTCGTCGTTGGACGCACGCACACGAGGGCACCGCTCGCGGATCCGGGGACCCTCCGGCTGGAAGAACGTCGGAGATAAAATCGCGCAACCCCTGCACTGGCAAGGGGTGACACACGCGAAGAAGGGGTTGTCTCGTCTGAATGTACACACGGGTATACACGGTGTCCCCGCGATCGTCGTACGAGCGACTAGAGAGTGATTCCACGTGTAAAAGTGTCGTTTCGCCACGTAGACTTTTTTGAGAAGACAAAGTTTGAGAATATACGCTTGGTTAATTCCAATTTCGACTTTAAAAGAGTTCCGTGTGTACGCAAGGACGAGCGAAAAATGTAAAAAAAAGAAAAAATTTCTCCACAGAGTTTGATCACGTTTGTAGATTAAGAACACGCGTCTCTGATCCGATTTCCGAGATCGGTTCCTTTCGAGAAAAGAAAAAAGAAAAAAAAAAAAAATTTCAAACGAGAGATTCGTCTCTTACGCGTAAAATCACCCAGTATATTCGTTCGTGCGTGTATTCACGATCACGCACACCACGGAAACACCTTGGTTCCCTATCGCGGCGATGCCGAGGCCTGTCGTCCTCCCGCGACCATTCTCTCTTCGTCTTTTATTTTCATCCCCGTTCGCTGGCAAGCTCCCTCGCTTCTCCCCCCCCCCCCCCACCTCTTCTCGTTCGACTCGATTCTGCCCTCGCGGCGACATAGTTCATTGCTGTTTTTAAAGCGTCTCACATTCGGGAAAGTATGTGACAGTTTGTTCTGAAAGGGAAAAAGAGAAAGGGGTTGGGCCCCGGGGGAGGGGGTGGCGGTTCCGCTGACACAGGAGACGACGCGTTCCTTCGCTACCATTGTAAGCCCGATACCTTGAGGATATTTCAAAGTTTAATAGAGTTATGCCCGACCGAGGGCGATCGAGGGGAGAGAAGCACAGTGCATTTGCCGTTGCTTGTAGACAGCTTCGTACCCGGAGTCCTTTGCCACGGTCCGAGAAAGCGGGCCAAAGGAGCCACCGGCGGGAGGCGAGGGGGGACCAGCGGGCTCTCTATACAGCGCCACTCTGTTTTTTCGTCGCGTATTTATATAATGGATTTACCACGGACCACGCCGGAGATTGAATCGCTACACGGCTGTGCCGATTGTTGGAAATCCGTGTCTGAATTTCTACTACCCTTTCGCTCTTTGTGACGCGCGTATTTTCCACGTCGTGAATTGTGCGCCGCTGGTGGCTGGCAGCAGATGCTCGTGGGAACGTTTGGAAAAAATATCGGGCTGCATTATCAGCGATACAGCCCTTTCGAACGCGACGAAGATTATCTCCCTCGTTCCTTTCAGAACGAACGTTTGCGTCGCTGATGACATCAGTCGGGACTCGCTCGAGAATCGACGAATTTCTTAGACTGTATCGTACTTTTTTTTCAAATTATCTCCTCTCTCTTGTATGTGATTTTTTTTCACTGAAGACGTACCAGCTGTTCAATTCGAGCGCTCTCGATTATTCGCCCGAGTAAAAGTGTTGCATAGATTAAGAGCGTTTTTCAAAAAGTCGAAGAAGAACGTCGAGCCACGTCGCTATACCTGTGCTACTAATAACACAAGTAGATTATTTTCACCGCCATTTTTGTCAACCGCACCATAAAACCACAACAAGGAAGTGTCAAATTCCTTTACGAACATAAAATCAGGGGCAGAGACAACCGATGATTTAACGTAGTCGTAAATGCAGCAGTCAACGGCAAACAGCATGGAAATTCAGAACCGATTTCCGTGTAAACAGCGGCGGCGGCGGCGGCGACGGCGACGGCGGCGGCCGGGGCAATATCTTCTGGGAGCGGCGATCGTTTATACATTATTCGATTCGCGGCCGCCCATTTATCCCATTTTCCTTCTTCCAGCGGAACGCGCATTAACACCAGCGGTCGGCTAACTAGATTCGCATATCTCAAAATGCGCTGGCTGCATGTGTTGTAATTCGATGTGATTAACAGCGCCGCGTGTTCGTAACTATATGAACAAGTTGGCAATATTACCCACCTGGCTGTTTTAGCGCGAGCCGGTTCAACCCTCCTCTGCGTCGCCGCGGATATCGTCGGGGATATTGCGCCAGTCCGCGCGATTCGGGGAAATTTAATAACGCTCGAACCTGATTTCCGCCTGCGTTTAAAGCTACCTTCGTCTGTCTGGCCGGACAGGATCCGCGACTTTTACGGAACCAAGCGCATTTCACGTACGACTCTGTCGCTTTCCTACGATTTTCCCTTTTGCGCGAGTAATCTTCACAATGAAATCCCCAAACGCTGTCGTTGGCTACAAATTATATTCTCCCTGACAGAGATTGGCAATAAAATTAAATCGAATTACCCGCTCGCAATCGAGCGATAATTTTTATATATTAAAACCCATTTTTGGACAAATTTTATACCAAATGACTGTTTTTTATTTTACGTCGAATTATTTCATTTTGTTTTAAATTTATATACGGATGAACGTAGCAATTGATCCATCGTTCGATTCGCAAAAATTCCGACGCTTTCGAAAGTACACGCGTAGGTGGATAATTGGCAACGAAGGAGGATGGCTGGCGCACATCGATTATTAAAGGGAAAGGGCAGCGAGGAGGCTGTCGACAAAACCCTTTGTCGATACAGCTTTGATGTTTTCACAGGTGCTCGTCGGGAGACGAAGGGCGAGCTAGTAGACTGCTTAAGCCTCGTGAACGGGGCGAATCGCGTGCGGGCCACGTGTACCGTCGCGTCGCCTCGTGAAAAGTTAATTTTGTTTGGCTTCCTTCGCTTTTCCAGATATTGCCAGACGTTCGTTAAGCTGGCTCCTTCGGGCGCGCCACCTTCGGAGCGGCAGCTCGAGTTAACTGCGAGCTTCTTCGCCTCGTTGTCCCTCTAATTAATTAAAAAACTTGCAGCCAGCGCGCAAAGTCGATCGACGACGCGAAAATTGAACAGTTAACGCCGGGTTACTTCCGCCAAGGGGGGCAGGGGCAACGAGGCGGGCGCTGGATCGCCACTTTGCTCAGTGCCTGGGCTTTTCCAGTCCACGATGCGTCGGGCTGCAAATTTTACTTGCCTAATTTCATCGAACGAAAGGCAACGACAACAGCTGCTCCAATTGGACGACGAGTTACGGGCACGGCCACCTTTTGAAGGTCGGTGCGGCGGGTCACGAAACTACTCGCGAACGCTTGCTATAGAAACATTTCGCGTGTATATTCGGCGCGCGTTGAAATTTAATCAAGATCGTAACGAGACGCGGCTGACACGGTAATGTTGGTAAAATTTGAAGTCTCAAAATGGAAAGGAGCGTGAGAAGCTATCTTGCAATTAGACACAGAGTGAAATTGAACGCTGAATATTGAAAATTATGAATAATTGATTCTTTCGAGGATCGAGGAATTGGAAGCGAAAGATCGAGACACGTCGAAGATCCAACGTCTTTCAAATTTGTGTGAAAATCGCGATGCTCGGCTTTCGTCTGTTAATGAAGTTTCGAAAATATTTACGAGCACCCCGGCAATTTCGCGAGCAACCGTCGAAACGTGCATCCGAAACAGGAGGACGGGGCACGGGGCATCGTTGACCCCGATGAAAAATCGAGAAGGAACGTTTCACGAGGCGGCGCGCTGCCGTCCTGCATTACTGTGGCGAATGCACGGGCGCAGAAGTGTCGGCTTAAGCGAGCGGCGAGCCACATGTTCCGGAGTACCTCGTTCCGACCGACACGTGCGGAAACACGGATAGCTCCGCCTTTTTAGAATCCGCCGTATCGCGCCGCTCGCGAAATCGAACGAGGAGATAAGACGAGAGATATTTCACCCCGGGGAATATACAGGTCGCGGCCTAGAAATCATATCGCTGACGAGCACCGCGTGTGACTTCCAACGCCGCGCGCGGACTTTTCTTGGAATTCAAAGTTCGACAGTACGCTCGTACAATTCATTCTTGATAACAAAGTTGTTCCAACTGAGAGCTGTGAAACGCGTGTTTCGCTCGTTTGGAAAATTAGATACGCTCAGAATTAAACAGAGGGAATCGATACGAAATTGGATATCAACGCAAAAATCCGAAAGTTTCAGAGTTTAAAGTTCAGTTTTCTTGCTCGATCGTTGAGAAACATAAAGTCATATTAAATTTATACCAGCCGCACAGCGAACCTCATGAATTTGTATGACGAGGCGAGGACCCGGCAGAAAAACAATACGCATATATCGCCGTGGACTTTCAACCCTGTCTAAAACCACGGCCTCAAGGGCATCGCTGCCTCGCCGCAATTCGGTTCACCCTCCGCAAACTATTCGCGCGACTAAACCGCGACCAGCTCGTATCAAATCCAACAAATCCTCCGCTGTGTCGCTGGTTGGAGAGTCGCCAGTTAATGTACTTGCCCGGCGATAAATCACCGGCGCGGACAAAAAGTGTCGGCACACGGGACCGGATCAGGCTGGCTACGCCTATCCCCTTTTGCCATTTTGTCGCTTTGATCCGCATAAGCGAGCGATCGGCGTAACAATTTGAATTACAGAAATTAAAGGTGTTCATCTGTGGAACTGTTAACGTATTTAAGAACGTTTAGAATCTTGAAACTTTAGACGAACGTACGCGGAGAAAATTTACTTTCGAAACGCAGCTAGCTCCGAAGTGATTCCGAGTTGCGTGAAATCTAGGAAGAAAGCTAAAGTTCGCGAAAATTTCGTGCAAGCTGGCTCAAACGACAGAGGAGAGTTTCTCTTTTTTCTACGCCGGCCAAAGAAAGTCAGTCGGTTGCCTCGTCGTAAAAATCGCGCGGTTTCCACGCGAGTCCGCTGTTCCGGCGCCGGCGCAATTAACCACTTTTATTAATAGCCACGGTGCGTTCAGCCGTGACTGATGCGTCCCGTGGGTGCCGGCGGTCCCCCTTCGAGCGCGGGGACAGCCGCGTGCAACGCGCGCGTTTATAATCGTTATGTCTTTTCGACGATTCCTCGCGGCCAGCCTGGAGATTTACGGCGGACACGCGCGCGCCTCGCCTATGTAAATCGCGACAGTTGCACGAGCGTACAACCGGGGGAGACCCGAATATTTGTCTGTCGATGTTCGACCGGCTGCCGCGCCGCGATCCCACGATGCTTCGAAAGAGGCATCGAGCGAAACGTGAAACTGGCTGGCTTTCGTCGAAAAGTTTCGTCTACGAGGGACGAGACTCGCGGCCGACGGTATTCGAAACGAGTTGGAATTCGTCTGGAGAGAGGCGGCTTTGTTTTGGGGAAAAGCTTCGCGGGCGTCCCGCGGGTCATGTTTAAAAAATACACTGCCATGATCGCGCGGACGGTACGTGAAAAGAGAGACTACAGTCCCGGGGAAACCTTGCCGCGAGACGGCGAGAGCTAATCCTTCTCTTTACCGAGAGAAGGTTTTTACGAGTGCGCGGGATTCCCCGATTGTCTCGAAACTTTTTGTCCGTTCCTCGCCGACTTTCGCGGACAGTTTGTCGTCCTTTTTGTCGTCCGTCGACTATGGATGCTCGTGCATTAAAATGTGTATACACTTCCAGTTAAAAATTCTGGAAATGCTCGCTGCACTCGTGTTTCCTGCACGCTATTGTTATTGGATACTGCCGCCAGACGTGTTTTGATAAAAAATGGACGTTCTTTTTGGAGGGCGGGGAAAAAAGGGGGTAAAATTTCACTTGGTTCGTCGACGGAGTAATTCGTCTACGACGAGTTGACGACAAAATGTATAAATCGTTTCGCTAGGAACAAGTATTTATTTCCATTTCGACGAACGAGCCTTTGCACATTTTCTCTTTCGCGAGAAGTTTTTTTCATCGAGAATATTTCAGCCCGGGTTGCGCAACAGATTGTGTCGCAACGATAAAAATAAAATCATTCTTTTTTTTTTTTTTTCAACGATGAAAGAGTCATTCGTCTTCCCGATCTGGACAATACGCGCCGTCTCGTTTCTAGCATTCGATTATCCGATCCTAACGGGGCGGAGCGCGCGATCACGAGCGCTCTTTTTTCCAATAAAACAGTGGCCGCCGTTACTAGCGGCGACTGACACAGGCCGGGCCTCCGGTCCCGAGCATGTCATCGATCAAACATCAATCGATTTTAATCGCGGCCAAACTGGCGTCGAATTTTATCGCGGCATAGTTCAATTTCACGGGCGCCCGATCGCGTCCAGCTTATTCCCCCCCCTCTCCCTCGCCCCTCGTGCGTTTAATCTACCGTGACTGCCGCGAAATATCGTCTCCGTTATAAAATTTGATTTGTTTCGCGTGTCGCGCCCATTCGCCCATTAACATTTCACCGGTGGTCCAGCGACCAGCGCGGGGTCCTCGCGAGGAAACGTCTGCCGCTGCTCTGCCGCTTTCTTGCGACATCGGCAGATATTCGATCGTCTGCACGTGCATTCGTCGCGTTCGTTTGAAATAAATTCTAATTTATCAAAGTTGGGAAAGAAATACGAATGAACGAGTCGCAGCTCGTTGGATTAGAATCGTCACGTTGGGTGGCGAAGCGAAGTAAATTGGCGAATTGGGTCTAGAAATGGTTCTAACGTACCGTGGTTTTTTCTTTCCCTGGTGGTTGATTGATCGTCGAAAGTGTCGACGAATTTACCGTTCCGACTGTTGCGTTGCCGCGTCGCTGACCATTTGGCTGTGCCATTTGGCGGGCGCGTGTTTTACAGAGGAATATTTACATTTGTAAAAGTGGAATCGCACGCTGCATTACGTCATTAGAAATCGCGCAGCGTGACTCCCCGCGCAGTGAAATCACAATGACACGCGCATTACTCATCCGCATTGCTGATCCAAAGTTGCTGAATTGTTCAACGTCACCGGCGCGAAATTGCATCGAAATCGCGCCGCTCGTCTGTATCCGGATATTTCCCAAGTTTCGATTTCTAATGACGCAACGCGAACGAGCGTGTAACCTCGTTACCGGAGGGACAAAACTACGAAACCAGGCGCGTGGTTCAAACAGCAAAATCTATCGAATCGAGCCATATTTCCAGTAGCACGAAGCCACTGAAATCGCGTCGAAGCTGCGTCGATGCATTTTCATAAAACAAAAGTGAAACAAAGGTAAGCGAAGATCCATCTCGAGAGGATGTTAGAAATGCAAATCCGACGAATCAGATCCCGCGATATCCGCTCTGCGACAAAACAACAACACGGTGTCGCGATTATTCTGCCGAAACACCCTAAACTGCGTAGCGTCGTCGAAATTGCAACGACGCTGCAGCGTTCAACAGCCCCTGCAACCTTACAATTAACGTATCGCTGTACCATTCACTTACACGTTCGCCCGGCAATTGAATCGCCCATTTCGAGTGCCAGAGGCACGGCACGCACTCAAGTACACGCGCGATTATGTTTATTAGTAGGCCACATGCTCGGCATACGTGTCAGCTCCGCTAATATCGTCCACTAATTCAGACTAGCGCGCGTAACCGAGACGAGGAACACGGCGTTTTCGTAATAACAGCTCGCTATTTAATCGGCGACTATCTTCTTACATCGGCATCGGCATCGGCCGGATTTATCCCTGCTTAACGAGACAAAAGGTTACGCGATAGGGGTATTGTATGGAGAAATCGTTGAAGATTGTTAAAGCTTCTGCTTTTAGCAGCTATCCATCATACAACGCGGCTTCGTAATAAAAATTCTTCGTCCGACGTTAAAACAAATAATTTTTATTTCAAACTCCTACGATTTTTATAACGAATAACGTAATATCCTTTTCCTTTCTACCGTGATTGCTTGCAGCGCGCTACTCGTTTAAAATTTCTACCGTTTGCAATCAATAATCACGCACGTTCAACTGCATTTAACTCGGTTCCCCCTTCTTTTTCGCACTGCGACTGCTTACAGCTGCTCGTGATTATTCGAGCGATATCGAGTCCTATGTTTATTTTAAAACCGAAAAGATCAAGTAGCGCTTCGATCTGCATCGTCCAATTTATAAAGGCAAACAGAATTCTTGAAACGTTGCGAGACACGCGCGATTCTTTTCCGCGTGCCGGAGTATTTTCAAAATCAGTCGGGAATTTTTCTGAAACGTTTTGAAATTACGTGCCGCCTCGTACTTTGAAACGCGAGACTGTTTCAAAGGAGGGAAGATCATCGGGCGGGAAATAGAGACTGCGTAACGCGAATGAGATGGGCGAAACGATAACGAAGCGATACGGATCGGATCTGAATCCAATTTCATCTCGTTCTTTTCCCATTATAAAATAATCCGCGCGCGCGTCGTTAGCGCGCTGTAACTTCGTCAGCGAGGTCGATATTCGCTCGCCGTGCCGCGGCGTGTCAACGAATTTATGATTGGCCTCGTAATTCGCAGCTGACTGGGCCGGTTTCTCCGGTTTATTTGCATAAACGGCGAAAATTTATTTGTTTCAGTTTATTTATTTCGCTGCAATATCCGCTCGCGGAGCGGTGGCGACGTCCCAGGAATCGACAAACACGAGCGCGCGAGAGTGAAACGGGCAACGGTAGAACGAAAGCGGGAGAGAGAATGAGATCAGAGCGTGCGCGCGGATTCGTTTCGGTTTACAATTCAATTCGCCGCGCCGCGAAACCTGATAAAACGTTTCTACGTTTATTACGGTCAATTTTATATGTATGTTTATCCTCGACACATCGGTTCGCGCGCCATTGGCCGCCCCGCGTTCTCCATTATACCGTGCTACGTGCTACGTTTCGTTCGTTTTTCACTGCATCCCCCGGGGTTCCACCTCTTGAAAAATCCAGCCGCCGCGCGCCCCTGGCAGAAAATTTTAATTCCAACGGGAAAATAGCGTTTCTCAGTTATTCCTCGGTTAATTCGATCGAAGAACATACTACCCGTCGACGGCAAAACGAAATTCTCGATCAAACGCAAGTATACTTGAGTATATTTAAAGATATTGAAGTCTTTTTAGGTGTAGAATGTCATTGTACCATGTTCGAAATACGCGGAAAACTAGAACTAGCTACGTGAATTGAATCGTTGCCGCCGGTGGTACACAGCGCGAAATACCTAAATAATTGTAATAATTTTCCGGCGAACCGGCGGTAATGTACGCAAGTGATCACTTTCAGAAAGAGCAGATTATTTCATTATATATTTCGTTCAATAGGACGATACTACGTCTAAAACTTGTAATATGTTCCAACGAGGGAATGCAGTTTTCCAAAAAATATTTGACCCGTATTTTTTTTATCGGCAATCGATGCTGAAGGGGCGAAAACTACCCTGAATGTTGGTGAAGCATATTTCGTCAAATATTTCGGAAATTATTGAAGATACGATTTTTGTTGTTATTGAAGATACAGTAAATTGTTGAAATTATTTTAACGACGAATTTAGTCGCGTAGATCATTTTGCAGAGAAACCTTCTGTTCAAACGGTATATTAAAAAGAATCTTATTGTTTACAGGTATTTCCAAGTAAACGTTAATAAATTTCCTTGAATATTTGAATATCTGTAAGACTTTTACGCTTCTCTGTAGTGATCATTCAATTCCTCATAATGGAAATTGCAGTTAATAGGGTTGATTATTCTACGAAACTTTTGTCACCGTGCGTCATTAATCGCTCAGCAAACCGCGTAAAAATCTGAAAACTCGAAAGATTCCGCCGAATCTTTCACCGTGGGAGAGAAGATGATTTTTTTACGACGTCGTTCGTCGACGACACCCGTTGGTCCCAGAGTCGAGAAGGGACGTCGTACCGCGTCTTTTAAGGTTTACGAGGGCGTTGTTCGCGAACCGGATGTTTGCGTTCCACACCGCTTTACGAGCGGTTGCACGAATGGACGTACTCTATGCATACGCATCGCTGCATCTTTTCGCTGCATTTTCGACTCCATAGTCGTTAGTTGGCCCGTACTTCTCGCTGAAATACCGTTGCCGCTCTCTGTTTCTGCGTGCACCGAGAAATGGTCTAGTTAGTCTGAATTGTTAACAACGATCGCAAGAAACAGCTAGTTCCTCCGCCAACCGTTACCGCGAGAGCGAATAGAGCGTGTGAAATATCGTTGGAAAAACGAAACCACGAAAACTGAAAGTGGAGAAAATATTCGAACTTTAATAGGAACCTTTCTTTCCGGAAATTAATTGCCTCGTAACTAAAGTTCGTTGAATACGCCTGAAATATCGTATTTTTTAATATCGTATAAATAACGAATTATCGTAGTATAACGGGACCGAGTAGCATACTTGATAATATCACACAAACTTCTTTCAAACCTTAATACTTTCAAGGGAGAAAAATTTTGTTTCAACATTCCTGGTCTCCCCGTTTCCATTTTTTTTTTTTTTTTTTTTTGCAAAAAGAGGAAAGTTTTACTTTTTCCGAAATTAAATTTTGAAGTCTGTCAAATATTTAGAAGTTAATCAAGACTCGTAAAGTGTCAAAAATTTCTCTCTTAAACGCTTGACAGGCCTGTGTAGACTTTCGTGATTGCGCGACGAATATTGCAGCAAAATCTATGTGGCAGACTCTGGTTTCAAATTTAATATTTCAGACGTTCATTTCCGGGAAAACAGTGGGTGCTACCGGGAAAAAAAAAAAAAAAAAAATGAATTCCAACGAAAAAAGCGTTGCGTTTAAACCGAACGAGCGCTTCGGACGTCGTTAAACGACCCATTACACGTGCGATCGCGTTGCAAACGTTATTGAAAATCTCCGGCGCGAGTGTAGTACGCGATCGCGGCAGCCACATCGATCGCTCGACCCTTGCCATTCCCCGTCGCCGTTCGACTTTTATGGACTTCCGCAGTCTTTATTTCACCGACGAGGATGAAGGTAGCTTTGATGTCTTTACGAGAACCTCGCTCACCGAAATAAACGCAACGGAGAACACGTGGAGATGGATCTTACAGGCACGCGACTTACTCCTTCCAGTCGCCCCCTATGCTCGGCGAGAATCGTTTTCTCGAAAACGAAAGTCGGATTCGATAACGATTGGTAGACTGCGGATTTTTATGGAAATTTACGTGTTTCTGAGAAATAGGAGGAGCTTTGGTGGAAAATTTTGTGAAACGTGACATTTTATAACAGGGATAATGTTTCCTGATAATGCATTTTAAAATTTCATTTCATTTAAATTATTATTGTCACTGAGATGGCAATGTTTGTTAAATGTTGGAAGAAACGACGTTACAAAATTTCTTGAAAATTTCGAACGACGATTGTACAAAGTGACCAGTTGTTAAAATCATTCCGAGAGCGAATCGTTGATAAGCGATAATGAAATTGAAACCATTTCTTAAGTGCGGTCACAACTGAAACCAGCAAAGTGCCAGTCTCTCGGTGAAGTGCGTCGTAGAAATCACCCAAGGATATAGCCGGACGATAAACGAACTTAACGAGATCGTCGACCGGTGAGACGGATAAAAGTAGATCGACTCGCGTTTCCTGTGGTATCCCGCGTGCACGTATCCCCCGATAATAAGCTGACAGTTATTGACTGTGAGTCTCGCGCCGATGATTTCCTCCTTTCGTACACACAAAATCGTCTTGACTTTGCTTAAAAGCAACTGCGTGCGACGAGCTGAACGAGCAAGATGCGATAATTTTAACAGAAAAATTCATCCTACGAACGGATGTATAATCCACGAAAGACTGCATCGAACGCAGTACGGAATCGCGTATGAAATTCCCACGCCACGAGCGAGAAACGCAACGACACGCGATACGTTTCCAGCGGAAATGTACAGCGGTAGCAAGACGAATAGCTCCTCGTACGTTTTCTTCGCCGCGGCATTGGGATTTTTTAAATTTCCCCGGAGAGCCGAACCGGGGGAGAAACTGAATCGCGATACAGCCTCGAGGCTCGAGGTAGAAAGCCGATCGAGCCGATCGAAGCATCGCCTCGGCCGATTAACCACCGCTCGCCACCGGAAAGATCGCGCTCCGGACACGCGCTCGACATTGTCGAGGAAAACGCAAAACGTGGCAGTAATATGCGCCGCGGTAAAGGGGAGAAAGCGCGTCGGTCTGCCGTTTCTCTTATTTACAGACGGTGCAAAGTACCTCGGCCGCGGCGCGACACCGTTTCCACCGGGGCTTCCACCGAGGAACCCCAGGGCGATTGTAATTTAATGAACATCGTCAAAGTGTTTCTTCCGCCGAGAGGGATCTCCGTTTCGTTGAGTGAAACGCGGCGGGAATTGACTTTGAGCCGGAGGATCGAGCGTTGAGTCGTAGCAAATCGTACTCCAGGTGTTGGCGCGAGAATATTAAACATTCTTGCACCCTCAACCCTGGTCTAGTCCGTATTTCCGTTAGAACCCTCGTTCTCTTTAATGTTCACTAGATCAGGTCTCGGATTTCGACGAAGGTAACGTACAGTGAATCATTGATTTTGACGAAATTTGGCATAAATTGGTAGTTTTCAGAGAGACATTTCACCCGTATTCTTTTTTATCGGCAATCGTCGATGTTGAAGAGGTTTGAAAACTGTCGCATTGAAATTGTACCTTTAACGATTTCCGAGATGTTTGACAAAATATCTCCCAACTTTGAGGGTAATTTTCACCCCTTCAACATCGAGAGATTTCCATCCCTGTCTTTTGTCTCGTTTTTGTTGTACACAAATGTACAGGGTGGTGCATTTGTTACGCAATGTTTATATTTGAGATTGACGCCACAAATCAAACGTTAGTGAAATCTAATACGAAAATTACGTAAAATAGACATTCGCGCGTTCAGAACCACAAAGTCGCGAAACTTCTTTGCCATTTTCCAAGAGATTCCTTGGAAAAGTTTTACCATTCGTGAGTTGAAATTTTATTTTAAAATTGAAAGTCAAGGTGAACTTTGCGGCAGGTTTTTTACGTGTATCTCGATCAAATCGAGGGTGCAAAAATTCGAATTTCCAAGTTTCTACGATCGCGCGAATATTTTGTTAAAATTTACCACTTTTGCGTCCCCTCCCGTCTCAATTACGATCGACCGCGTTGAACAAACGCCGCAGAGAACTACAGCAGCTCTCGCACGCGAATACGCTCGCGAACGTCGTAACGGTTGATGGACCGTAAGAACCGTTTCAGACGTGAAGCACGTTTCCATACGTTTCCGAAGGAGACGCGCAGAGTGGCAACGTTACACTTTGCGCCCCGACGCAAGCAACAACCATCCAGCGAGAGAATAACTCCGGGCCGCCATTGGTACTCGAAGCCGGCTGCATTTCGCAAAAAGAGAGAACCGCTGAGAAAACATTCATCGGCCATTCCGCCGTGCAGGAGCGTAATACACACGTCTCAGACTTCCGGCGCGCGTGTCCGCGCAAAATGTATCAGACGAAAATGCTGTTACCTTGGAGAGAGCGCGTGGAGATCCGCGCGAATCCGACGAGGCTGACGGCGTATCGCGATCATCTTCGACGAGTCTCGCGCGGGGGCTCAGTCGCTGGAATTCTGAAAGTTAGAAAAGAAACGGAGCGAGAGTTCCGGCGGCGATTACGAGCGAACGCGGTTGAACCGGGACGCGAATTTGCCCTCTCCGTATAAATCTCTCTCCACGTGTATATTGCGTATTCCGGGCGCGAGTCGACGCACTCTGCCGATGCGTTTCAGCGCAATGCATTTCAGACGTTCCCCCTCAGAGGCGGCGGGGGGGCGCGCGCGAGATCGTTGAGAAACGCGACTCCGCGTTACGCAACCAGGCGTACAGCGGCGCTTTATTAAAGGAGCAGCGTGACGAAAGAAGAGAAAACGCGCGGAATATTCGTTTGAACGAGAGGAATTTTTCTTCTTTCGAGTTTGCTTCGTTATCCGTGATCCGCATACCGACTAATAAGTCACCATCCCCCTCTGAATTCCGATATGAAAAAGAATGGGAACTGCGAGGTGTTGACGGTGTGCAGCGAGTTGAAATTCCTTCGGGTTAGTCAATAAAGCGTGCGATAATCCTTCGCGTGAATTTGCTGCGCAAATAGTTTGTGCAATTGGAGTTTACGTTTTTTCAAGTTGAATAAGCGGCGCTGTACAGAAAAGACGTCCGAGTTGCGTGACCTTTGTGGTCTGCAAAGTTTGAAGTATTGAAATTATAAATTTTCGTAATTTTTGCAAATTACTCGCGAAGCAGTGAAAATTGACTCGATCGTTAAAGGAAGATACAGTTTCGTAATAAAATGTAGATTTACGCGGGGGATGAAAAAATATTGCTCTCGGTTCCTGCGAATTTTCGCGGAAGAAAGAATCCGAAAAATCTCGTGGCTATCGCTTGTTTTTGCAGCTGCATTCGCGATCGATCGATTGTTTTCGAACAGAATTTCCAACGCAGTGCACGTGAGTGGAAAAAAGGGTGGACGCGAAAAGGCACGGCGGCCGCCGGGGTAAATAAATTTAAGACTCGCGTGTTTTTCGGCGTCAGCCGGTTCCCGGCTCGCTCTCTGGGCTACGACCGATATTCTTTTACTGCCGCGAACTCGACTTTACGAGATTCCCGCTTTTGCTCTCGATCGCCGATCGAACGCGTTTTTCACGCTGGCCACGAGAGGAAGCTACTGTGCCTCCGGTGAATGCAAAGTGCCCGCCCGCTATATTCCCCGAGTCGATTTTCCTCCCGTTCTCCTATGAAAATTTATCAACAGAAACATGTCACAGTAAAAAAATAGGCAAGAAAAATGCCAGCAGCACCCTCGAGGAACGGAAAAATTTTGCTTGGCGCACAATGTACCTGCGGATAGAAACGAGCGTGACTCTTTCGTTTTACACTTGTGAATCGTACGTTGACTGATCAACGTTTCCATGTTGTAATAAATTATGCTACGTGGAGCCTGAAAGATCCAACTCAATGTTTTTTCACATAGAGGTATCGATCTGTGTCCATCAAATATCAAAGTGTGAATCATCTTCAGATGATTTTGGAAAGTTAGGCCAAAGGTGGAATCTTCCTTGCCACTCAGAGTTTGTGCGTTCATATAAATGCAAAGAAGTGAGACAGAATTTTAGGTTAGTCTTCCTAGTTAGACGTTCATGAGTTATTTTAGTGTATTTTGAGTCAGTATAAGTCTCTCTTTTTTTTTTTTTTTGTACCGCTAAAAGGAATTTCTTGAGAGAAGTCATTTCTACGTTGTGGCCATAGTTGGTTCCATTTATCCTTGATGTTGTATATGAGTTCTTGATACGGATCTGCGACTTGCTTCTTTGAGTTATTTTGAAACAGACTCGTATTTTTCTGTTCGCAGAGGAGCTAAGCATCAGTCTAAGAAAATTAAGAGATTTCAAAGATGGACGAATTTAAATTACTCGATTCTACACCTAGAAGTGTTGAACAAATTTTCAACGACGATCTCTCATTTCTTCAAAGTACCACGAGAATAGGATATCTTTGTTTAAAAAGGTCGATTAACAGAATTGATTTTTCCTCGACTCGTAATATAAGCTTCTTGCCTATCTCCGTCCACTGCTTTGAGACTACGTACGACCCTCTGGGACCTTTCTAACACGTGGTCCCTACACTCTGCTGGATTTTACGATCTGAAATCGTTGAAAGCGCCGCTCCAGAACGATGTCGAAACTATATTCGCGATGGATCGAGCCGATCGAGATTTTTATGGAACGCCTACCGATCCTTGACCATTTCCAGAGAATTAGCTGAAATCGTCGATTCCACTCGAATCCACGATTCTGGATAGCTGCGAGTTAACGAGCGGAGAAAGTGGCGGGCCGAAGGGCGCGAATTAAAAAGCAGCGTTTCAAGAGCGCGGGAACAAGCGTGCCACTTGGCCGCGATACGGTGATCCGATAGGAGAGAAGCGCGATCCGCTGCGCCCGATAACCCTGTCACGAGCTAGTGTAAATCCAGGGAAGAGAGGAGACACAGAGTGTTATTATTCCGCGCTTGTCAATCGGCTGCCTGGCAATCACTGCCGCTCGAAAAGCTCTCGTCACTCTTGCTTCTTCGCATTTGCCGCGGGAACTGGTCTATTATTTGGAACGCAGATCGCGGAAAGGAAATTCATCGGCGGGCGAATGATTGGAAAATTGGGGAGAATTGAGTTCAATTTCTTACTTGTGATTCGATGAAGTTTCATTAAATTTCATTGAAATTTACCTCCCTATAGTTTCCAGATTCCAGCTCCGTTTTTCCATCAGACACTGGCCAATCGCCTGAACTAAAGAAACCTACCCTAAATCTCTGTCGCGGTGGCAATGCCGACGACTGTTCCGATCCAACGATCCCCTTTTACCCGGGTAAAGCAAAGTGGGGGCTGTAAACGTGGGTCACGGTGGTTGGGATTCCTCGAACGAGTCGGAGCAAGTGGCGCACGTATGTACGTAGACGTATGCGAGGAACGCGAGGTCCACGAGCGGAAACGGGTCCGGCTTACGGGGTAATTATTTTTTCAACTGGGCGGAAGGGGCGGGGAGGAAAGGGCGCGCACCGCGGGGGTCTCTCTCCGGCTCGGTCCAAGAGAACAAGGGTGAAAATAGAAGGGGAAAAGGTTGAACGTACTCTCCTCTGTCTCTGTAAATACGCTCGTCTGTTACCGCGACACACGTGTACAGAGACAAGAGCGTGTACGCACGGCTGTGTGCGCACGATCCGGTGGACAGCCAGCGAGCGAGCGAGCAGGAGCTCTTGCGCGCGGCACGCAGCTGGTTTTCAAGCGATGAAAGCAAAAGAGTACATGAAAGAAACGTTAATTACTGCATTACTGGCTAGCCAACCGTAAAATGTACTAGAGCTCGCGGCGTCGTTCTAGCACTAGCGTAGCCGTAACGCGAGGGTAAATGCGAAACAAAGTCCCCGGCCACCGGAGATGCGTCCGAATAATACGCTCCAGCTGGCTCAACGAGGAATTAAGGATAAACGAATTACGCATAGACGGTCGAACGTGCGGACCGGGGCACACGGCAAATTGCCCCGTTGTTTGCCTTACCTATGACAAGTAACAGCCTCTGTCCTCGCTCTGTTCCCGGGACAATGGGGGACGAGCCAACCTTCTCTTTCTCTCTCTCTCTCTCTCATTTCTTTGGAAATGTTCCTTTAATCGGTGGCCGTTCCAGAAAGATTCAAGGGCCCGGAAAATGACAAACATTTTCACTTAACATTTTCCTTCATCTTGTCTTCTTTCTCGGTTCGCTCGATCAACTTTGATCAACTTCATCGAGCCTTGCTTCGAGAGTAAATGAAACGCGAGATATTTTTTCCAAATATCATAAATGTGTATAATCCATGTGAAAAAAAGAAACAATCTTTCTGAGCGAAAAATTATATTTTATTCAATTATGTATGTATTTGGTAGCCGATGATCCATTGCGTGTACAAATTTGGTGGCTGTTGACCCTAGTCGGCGATCGTATCGAAAGAGGTTAAAAACTCGATTGCCCGCAAAGACGAGGCTGCGTCATTCTCCACCGCGGCCGTTAATTCCCCTTTATGAGAGAGCGAAAATTCGTCGCAGCGTGAATCTTCCCGACAGCGTAAAAAGCCCGGTGCTCGGGAGTTCCGGTCCATTTTAGTTGACGTTTGGGGCGAAAATTCGCGTAAAACGCGTGCAGTCTGGCATCAGGGTCCGGCAATAAAGGCGGCTTTAATAACTTTTTGTTTGCCAACGCGGCGCAACGAGCACCCGTTGGACGATTTCATCATCGGTACTTGAATTTTCTTTTCTTTTCTGTCATAAGGGGAGAGAGAAGAGAGGGTAATTCGAGTCCCGATGTTTGACCAATTCTTGAACAACGGACGAAGGTAATAACGGGCGGGGAAGAACCGGACCCCGTCTCCACTTCTTTCGGTTTGCAACCGAACGTGGGACAGAGGATGCCGCGAGAAGGGAAGGAAAAAAAAGAAAAAAGAAAGAAGCCGGACATGCCAGGGTAGACTATAAAACGGTATTAAATTGATACAGTGACTTATTTTTATTTGCCGGGGGAAACTTCGCCGCCGAATTAATTCAAATCTATGGCTCCGTCCTGTGCGTATTATAAAAGTTCTTCTGTGAGCAAACTCACCCTCAGACTAACGCACCCTTCGTCACTCTTCTCTCTCTCTCTCTCTCTCTCTCTCTCTCTCTTTTTCTTCCATTTTCCTTGTTCCTTTTCACATTTTTTCCCCCTCTCTCCTCCCTCTTGCCGAGCTGCACGCCTCTCTATACACGCACGCATACACCCGGTGAGCTCATAAAGTCAGACTTTTTGTATCCGCGTGTATACGTGACTGTAACTTCAACGGGAGCTACAGAGATGGTGGTGGTGGTGGTGATGGTGATGGTGATGGTGGTGGTGGCGGCGGCGGTGGGTGCTGGAACATGGGGTTAAGTATGTTCAAGGATTCACCGCCCTCGGGACATGTTTTGCACGCATCAGAACGCAGCTTTTTCATAACCACGTGCCGGGAAAAGCACGGCATCTGGGTTCGCGGCCTGGTACCTTCCGCCACGTTTCGTTTGATTTATTTATCTGGCGTCGCGTACCCGCTCGCGGCAAGTTTCTGCCTCTCTCGCAAGGCTCGAGGAAAGTCTGCCCGGGTCGGGGATAACCGTGTTACCCGCACCGAGCCGGGCATTTAATAAATAAAAGGCACCTGCCTTTCGATTCGATCCTCCGATTCCCGCTGAGCGAGAGAAACTCTCGCGTCTCGCGTCGCACCGAGCGACCTTCGTCCGTCGTTCCTCTCGATCAGCGTGACGAGAACGGAAACGGATGTAAAGACACGGGCGCCGAATACCGGACGATGGCTTCGAGAAAAAGAAGAGAGAAAAGAAAGGGAGAGGTGTGAGAAAAAAGAAGAGACGCGGAGCCTCGTTGGGAATACAATCACGGAGAGCAGTAGCACGGAGCTACTCGGGGTAACGAGCAGCCACGATTTACACGATCGAGGAAGATATATTAACGAAGATAAGTGGCAGAACGTGAAACGAACGAAGCCACGCTGGCTTCCACGAACTTCCGGCCGTATAATTTCCTTTGGTGAAGTATGCGTGATCACGCGTCACCCGTACCTGCCGTTCGTCCACGAATTCCCAACGCTGCACTTGAATGGGAATAGCTTGTAGCTTTTGATTTTGTCGTGTCTCTCGGTACTTTCCCTCCTCTTTCTTCTTCGCCTTCTTTTTCTTCTTTTTTTCCCCAAAGAAAAGATTTCCATGGTCACGAGACGCAATAACAAAGAGAGCGAACAGTCGACTGTTCGCGGCATCGTTTGTCGGCAAAAAGAGTCCACGCGGCTGGCGTCACCTGCGCATTTATACATCCGCAAAAACTTGCGGAACGGAGGGCATCTGGACGCGAATTTTATAGGTTTTTTATAGGTTTCGGGGGCCGAGTTCAATTAATCGGTTGATAAAGTCTGGCCGGTGTGACAACCGAGTCTGGTTGCTGTCGCCGGGTAGGTATCGAAGCAGAGGATCGTCGATGATCGAGCGATGTACGTCGTTTCTTCCAATCTTCATCGACTTTCATAGACGTACGTTCATTACTGCGTGTAGTTTTATCAGTGAAAGTGATTTTGGCGGGGGTAACTCAGAAAATCGGGCCTCCTCAGGTGCAACGCTGATGCAACGAAAATTAGCGATTGGTTGATTTGGGTCGCGTGATTCGTGAGGGGCCGTGGCGTAGACCTCGAGTAGGGGTGGCGTTGTCCGTCTGAGCGGTCGTGCCTGTAATTTGTTTTGCATATCAATAAAATTTTATGGCAAAAAAGTCGTCTTCATTTCCTAGTCGGAACAGTTACTTCTAGGCCTTTCAGCGAGACGAATCGTACGAGTTTTGTCTGTGGGACGAGAGATTCTTTTGCCGGTGATATTCACCTCATTTCAATCGTTCGAAAGACGCTCGTCGGTGATCACGCGTTAAAAAAAAAAAAAAAAAGAAAAAGAAAATGAAAATTCGATGGACTACGAAAACAAACCGACAATACCTGTACAAACGGTTGGGAACGCCAAAGAACAATGTGAATCAGCCTCTCGAGACAGAGCCGAGAGAACGAAGGGGCGGTCATTGAATCGAAATTGAACGAGCTCGTACCAGCTGATTACCATTGCTATTCAAATGGTCTACCTTACACATCTCGGAATATTCTCATAAAGTACAAAACAAATATGTATACCGGTAATCGATTCTACGCTCTCGCGGCCCACGATATCGCCTGGCGAGCGAGCGAGGAGAATGCGTGGCGAGAAACTCGTTTTATACAGTCGACCTTGAAACGAGCACCCTCCCAAGGCAAGAAACGCGTCACGCGTGCTCTCGACGTTGGTAGGTTTTCGAGAGACCTGGTAGACCCGTCGAACTCGCGAAAACACCTTTTCGGACCCTTGAAAAATCATTAACGCGGCGTATGCAAGCTAGAAGAGGAGG
>KQ435727.1:2183615-2208474 GCA_001276565.1 Melipona quadrifasciata | reverse complement strand
GACATCTTTCGGTATTCGTGTCTCGGATCCTTGGAGGACACTCGGCCGCCTTTGAAAGCCCGAGTTCTCGGCAGCGACGGCCAAGCATATTGCGGATGCCGTCGAGTATTTATGGTACTTGGGGCATTATTTGTGCGTGGAGGGGTCCGTTATAGGGACGTCGAGTGCATCGCTAATATTGGCACACACTGCCGGCGCTTGGCTGAGCACAATTGGAGCGTTGTGTAAGTACAGACTGCAGCCTCATCAATTACGCGTTCAATTAGCAGAACCCCCCTGCGGAAGTATGGTGTAGAGAGAGAAAGAGAGAGAGAGAGAGAGAGAGAGAGAGAGAGAGAAAGGAGCCAGGCGTGCACGACTCCGAAATCTGTGCGCCGGTTCCCCCTTAGAATCGTAAACGTCGCCGTTCAATGTCTCGTCGATTGCCTTTAAACCATGTGTACGTACGTTTCGTACTGTGAGAGATGGAGGGAATGGCAACGAGGGACACAAGAATGTCGAGCAAAAGGTACGGTCAATAAATAAGCTTGACACTTTCGCCAGCATTGACGCGCACACTCTCGTTCAAACGTTTAGAGAGTGGGTCTAAATGTTCGAAAAAAACAAAACGTCGTAATGTTACAGTTTTGACCTATTAATTAAAGATCGTGTAAAGAAAATCGGTAGTGCAATAAAATTCATATTAAAGGGAAATAATAAGAGCGAGATTCCCAAAGTCATGATTGACGCTCGAAAGCTATCGAACGAGTCAGACGAACTGCAGCGCTTTTGTATATTTTTTGACAATCAAAGTTGCAATTATAATGCCGTAGCTTCTTGGAAAAATATAAAAAGAGCGAAGGATTGCGTTTCATTAATAACGAGCCTTCCTCCCAACACTGTAACGATAATTATTTAGCATGGTCACTTATTCATTTTCGACTGCGGTTTCGCTCGAATGGTAATTATTCTGAAACTAGGAGCGATACCATTCCTGATTAAAGATGCACAATGTGCAACAATCGGCGCAGATGTCGCGCATGCGCGCAGAAAATTGAAAAGCACGATTGAGAAGCGAAAGTGTGTGCGCGAGCGTGAAAATTTATTTTCGCCGTTCGTGTTCGGTGAACTTGGAGGCCGACGTAGCTTCGTCCTCGACTCTTGATCGGCGCGAGCCGCTCTAGCCGGCGAAATGAGAAAAATGGAGCACGCTCGACTAGCGAAACGAGAAGTGGTAATAACCAGCGCGAAGGAGAGAAAGAGAAAGAAAAATATTGGGTTGCCGGGAGATTAAGCTCTTCTAAACTCATAAAGCATCATGCTTCGAGCTTGCGCACCCTCCCCCTCTCTCTCTCTCTCTCCTCTTCCTCTTCGCCGTTAAATTTATTATTCTTCTTTCGTGCTCGAGTTCACCGGCTCGATTCACGACGAAAAGCCAGAAACGTGCCCATTCAGCGAAGATTGTTAACAAAAGGAGGAGGAACAGAAAGAGGGGCAGAGATATCCGCGAATTTACTCGACGCGTTGTTAGCGTATCCGAGACTCAAACCGAAGACAATCCTTTTCAATCCACGTTGATCCTCTCTGTATGTACAGTTTTCTCGCGAAAATATTCCAACGTTTGTAGGAACCTTTTATAAATATAACTACGCGTGTCTGTGGTCAGAGTATCACGATAATATTGGTCAAGCTCGAAGAAGGTCTAAAGATACGCTATAAAAATCGCTCTTGACACAAGTACACATTTCGCCAAAGTGTTTAAAACAGCCGGAACATCGATGAAGCGTCAAAATGTTTTGCGTACAAAATGAAACTTCTTCCGTGAATGATTTCGTCGTGCCGTCGTGCGCCGCGAGTGTGTCAGTTTGGCGACCGATCGCGTAAACCGTTCCTCATTAACGTTCCACCTCCGCTTCCACTTCTGCGACCGCTTCCGGGCCGGTGTATTTTCGAGGGGAAAAAACCGCGCATCCGGCGCGTATACGGGGTAATCCGAGAATATTAACCGGGGCCATCGGTAACAATATCCACGAAGTTGCGGCAGTGACTAACTGATCAAACAGAGGTCGGGGTTTCGAACGATAGAGGGGTCCCTTCGAGTTTTTCGCCCCTTGGTAATATCGGTCGATATAACCGTGTACGTACACAGGAAAAACCTCCTCTCTTTCTCCGCCGGCTCCATATTGGTCACGAACCGACCGGGAAACTTGTGTGCACGTGCCTCGCGTGTTTCTACGCGCGCGCGCGCGTGTGTGTGTGTGTGTGTGTATACGAGAGGCTAGAACCGCGCTACCTGTGCCACAGAGAATTGCCAATATTGGACGAGCCACGCTGCGTTTATTATCGCGAGAACGAAGCCAAAAGTAATTCTTGATATATTGGCGCCGGTTGTTCGCCGTGTGGTGGCTCTGATCGGGACATTTAATCGCAATTAGTAGGAAATCGTTGCCCCGCGCGAGAGTCGGAACACGCTACGGAAAGCACCGTGGTGTTTCCTCGCGTTCGGTTTCCCGTCTGGCCAATCGGTTTCCGCGTCTGGCGTTCGCGTTTCTCTCCGCAACCTCTTTTCCAAATGAAGCTGCTCCTCTGATATCCAACACCGATATCGTTTCCTCCTCGCTCGTTCGCCGTTCCGTTTTATCGTGGCTGGGCTGGCAAGCTTTTTTCGAAACTTGATTCCACACTCTTTAAAAAGAGTAGCCCCGCGCTCCATTGAGAGTCGCCCGACGCCGTTATCAAACCTTTTCTGATTTAAATTTTTTTCAAATCGAGTCGCTCCAGTTCGTTCCCAAGTATTTCCCGTCCGTTCTTTGTTCGTCGCGCGTTGCCAATTCACCTCGCTCGTTCATCCATAACCCCAGCACTTAGCTTGCTCTCCGTAGAGTCGCGCAGGCGTATTTACTTTCATTAACCCACATCTTTTCCATCTCTGTCCAGCGGGCGCGTTACGACGACGTTGGAATATAAAGACAAGATTTTTAAAGTGTCGCCGAGTATATTTCAGCAGCGGCGGCGGAGGTATATGTATTGCCTCCGGGATCGCCGCAACACACCGGGAAGAATGGAACTAAAAAAGAAAAAAAAAAAAACGCGGAAAAGAAGATGGAGAGACTTTCTGAGCTGCTACCCTCTCCACTAACAAGGGGCGGTTGCAAAAGGTAAAAAAACAGAAGAAAGCGCATCCTGAAATACCGGAGCTGTCTTTGTAGAATTTTTATTATTGGTCCGTGTCTTTGTTACCCGTTGATCTTCGCTCGAACAAAAAAAAAAAAAAAAAGGGCGAAAGAGAAGCGAGAAAGAGGGAGGAACGAACGCGCGATGCAACCGCTGGCGGAAAAATGCGATTACAACCGTGCGTTGTTCCCGGCGATACGTACGTATGTATGTGCGTATGCCTTCTATTCCATCTCCGGTGCGCTTCCTCCTCACTACCCCCTGCCCTCCTGCCTTTTTTGTTTTGCTCGCTTTTCGAGCGTATCGGCAATCGATAATTTTAATAAAAGTTTGCGGTAAATCGAGTCAAAAAGAACAGTGACCCTCTGTACGCGGACCGCGAATTAACGTTGTAACGCATGTGCGCGCCGGCCAATTCGAGAGCCCGAATGGAAATACTTTTGAAAAAACGCAACGAAAACTCCGCCAGCGGCAGCAAGATTGATTTTCAGAGCGGCGCTCGTACATCGGGGATCCTGCGGAGTTTCGTAACAAGTCCGTTTATACCCCGAATTTGTCCGGGACTCTGGATAAAGTAGGTCTCTCGCGCGACCCGTAATTCGTCACGTTGCCAAAGTAACGAAACAACGTTCGCGTGGAATTTTTGAAGCAATACCTGCGTTTCATGCGTCCGCAGCCGTGTCCTTTCGTTTTCTCCGTTTCCTCGTGTTTAACTCGGTTCACTGTTTCTCTTACGTACGTCTGTGCTTCGTTCGCCGTTGCGTCGTATATTTTTGTGATTTTTATCCCGTATAAATAAATGAAATTCAGATCGTAATTGGCAATCGTGTTTCGTACCGACGAGAGAGACACAATATTTTGACAGGCGTGCGAGTTACACGCGGTGCGGAGGAGAAACGTTCGCGGGGCAATAAATAACAAATAGCAGAATTCCCTGCTGTTATCGTAAGCGATTCAAGAACAATTTCTTCAAGTCGAGCGTGTAATGACGGCGTCCGAGAGCGCCACGGGACTCTGATTATTTCCCCCAAGGCCAGGCAGGCAGCAACAGGTCCCGCGATCGGTATTTGGGAAATAAATATCCGCCGACGAGAGAGTTTGAGACAGTTTGCGATGAGTTATTAAAATCTCGAGTGCTCGTTCCCCGGTCCAGGTGAAATCCCCCGTTCCTTTCCGTTTCAACAGTCATCTTTTGATTTCCAAGCTTCCTCCTCGAAATTAGTGTGTTCAAGGGAACCGAGCTAGCTACCGCGAGCAGTCGGACGAGATCGTTTGAATTTAATTTCTTATTCAACGAGGGAAGAAACGCTTAAACGATCTTTGTTCTTTCACACAGAATAATGGAAAAATCAGTTCGATATTAATTACTCTTTGCCCCGCGCTTCTTTCAAAGTGGGTACCGCTCAGAGCGTTCTCTCGGGCTTGAAGCTTCCTTGTTCGGATCATCCCAGAATTACACGGCACGGTCTGGTAATTAAATTGCTAATTTCGCTGGTTAATTGCCAGACCGCAAATTTTCACGAATTGTCGAAGAACACAAATTTGAGAAATTTATGAAAGGAATCTCTGTCGGTGTTTGTTAAATCGCTTGGAAATATCCACGATCCAGTTGTTGCTCGAATCCCTACTACCTTTCCAACGTTTCTCGCGTAACATCCCACATTTGCAACAACAAACTCTTCTTCTTCCCGCTTTAACCGGGAATGTGACTGATCGTTTGCGAGGAATAGAGCGACAGAGGTTTCGTTTTCGCGTAAATCAAGATTGGAACCTCCACCTCGCTAACGATCGAAGTTTCGTTGTAAATAAGGCGGGATGCACTCAGGTGTATTGCCACGGCCGGCGTAGGAGCGGAGCAAGAAGCAGCGATGAAAAAGCAGTATCGCCCATCGGCGTTGTCGCCGCTCGGCACGATGGAAAAATCGTGTTACCGCGTGTACAGGCGGGGAATTTACATGAGGTGACAAATAAAATGAAATGTGTGTGACACTTGAAGAAAAGAAGAGAAAAGAAATGGAAAAAGAAAGGGAAAAAAAAGGTCAAGGTGTTTCACGCGTGCTACGCCGGCTGCCCGGCACTCTCACACCGACGAGCCCCCTTTCTTTGCTCGGCGGCACACCACGGAAATATGGAAATGAATAAACAACGATATGCATACAATGGGAGGGCAGGGACGGGAGGACGGAGGAAGGGAGCAAAGCTTCGCGCCCCGTTTCGGTAAGAAGATATTACAGCGGAAAGAAAACAACATTATAAATTAAACGGGAATTTGAAATTTAAACAAGTCGCGGACGGCTGCCCGCCCCGTTTAGAATGCGCGCGCGAAAAGAAATCGTGCACGGTCGCCGCACAGCGCGGTTCCCCGAGTGCCCGGTTACGCGGATACGTGTGCTCCAGTTATCCTCAACGGGGCAACCGGGCCCCTGAGAAACAGCTTATTCGTATAATACAATCGGTGCTTTGTGCAAAGTCGCAGTCGCGCGGTTTCTCTCCTGCCGATAAGATTTAGAACCGATGTATCCGGGCTGACGTTAAAATTCCGACCGGACCAGTGCCTGCCGATTCCGTGTGAAACCAATTCCACGAACCCGTCGTTTCGCCGATATCTACAACTCTACCCTCCGTAGGATTCGTTTCCTCCGAACAACGAGGAATATATACACTTTTACTCGCGGAATATTCGCGCTTCGACCACTGGCCACGGAGTGGAACTTTCATCTATCGAAGACGTGCTTCAATTACACGTATTGATCTATTTATCTCGCAAAGTTCATACAACCAATATATTAATACATCTTCCGTACCAACGCAACAAGTTTCTTAATAAATCCAATAAAGTGCAATTCACTCTACCTTTATTGATCCACAAGAATCCACAAGTTTCCGACTGACGGTCAAGCGTACGAACGGAAATCTCCATCAGTTAGCATACCGGTGCAGTAAATTTCCTTTCGATGCCGGTCGAAACTGAAGGGCAAAGTTTGTCCCATTCTTCCTAGCTCAAACACACACACAGACACAGACACATACTTGTACACGTACGTTACTCGTGATCCAATTACGACATGCAGCCAGTCGGACAAAGTTTTTGGAGAACGTTGCAAGCACGGCGCCGGAAGTGATTCCTGGGTGGGATCGCAAGCGAGAGCAGCTGGCCTCGCGCGCTCGAATTAGTCGCGACCGTAATCGAGGGCCAACAAGTGGTTGTGTCTAGTTAAGTTGCGGAGTCGTTGCAGGAGACAGTTGCAAAAGACACGATGTTGGTAGGCCAGCCGTCGAACAGCGGCAAAACGACTACGGGCCACGCCAGCCGGGATTTAGAGTATCGATCTGGCCGGCTCGAATCCAGCTAGCTAGCTAGCTAGTGTAGCTAGCTCGGCCACGCCAGAGCCCGACCTCGCGAAACGGTACGTGCACCGCAACATAAATCTTCCTCCCTCCCTCTCTCTCTCTCTCTCTCTCTCTCTCTCTCTCTGTAGCGGACCTTGCGAATCGTAATATCAATATCTGGATGCTCACCTGTTGCGGTCAGGCCTCGCGAACCGATTAGGCCACAGCCTCGAGATAATAGCACCGGTGCCCACGGCCGTTTTTGCATCATCTCGTTAAGACCGGTCTCCCGTTCCTCTTCCCGAATTCAGCTTCTGCCGCGACTCGCTCACCATCACGCGATATTTCGCTCAACCGTCGTTTTATCGTTGATGGTATTTCCACTAACGACGTTGGACGGTTTTTAATTTCGGGCGAACGTTTTGAGCGAGAGAGCGTGAGAATTATCAGAGGTTTCCTTAGATTTCGAAAATATCGTACAATCTAGGATAAGTACCGACGATGAACATTTTGAAATTATTTTTTTCGGGCAAAAATGTAATCAGTTAAAAAACCGTGGAATTAAGATGACGAGTAGGTGGTCGGGAAACGCGACGGACATCTTTCGAGCAGAGAGATTTGCACGTTGGCACGAGCGTGGTCCTTTTAACCCGGAGCAACCGTCAGAAATATCGCGAAACGCGAGAACGCCGGGGCTGGTTTACCTTTGTATCGTAAATAGAATACTAGAGCAGGTCGCCGCGTAAATCTTCAACGTTTGCTGTTATTACGGGCGCGTTTTGAAGCGAAAAAACGGCTGGTTTTCGGGAGCGGCGGGCAATGGCCAGGACACAGGGAGCGGCGCACACGGCAGAGCGAGCACCGAGACGACGAACCGGGACACCGGGACACCGGGTTGAAAGGAATTTGAACAAACTCTAATTACCAAGCACTATAATTTTCCGTTGAAAGTGGCGGAGCGAAAAATATGCTTCATATTTCGCTTTGCCGCCTCGGTGGCCGCTCTGCATTAACCCACGCGGACACGAACGCGCATAATTCTCTCAAAATGTAGCGCGCGCCCGCGCGCGCAAGTTGCCTCTGTCTCGCGGCCGTGGAGAAAGGGTCAGGAAGGAAGCAGATAATTTTGAATGAATTGAAGCCCCGCAACGAGCGCGCGACCCCGCGACCTAACACACACGCGGTGAACCGGCGCACGCTCGACAGAGGGAATTTACGAATGCGCGGGGTAAAATATGCAAATTGAACAACGAAAATAAGTTGGCGTTTAATTATCGTTGGGAGCGAGTGTCGCGCGAGCGAGCGAGCGAGCGACCGTGATACCTGCCGTGTAATATCTGTTCCACGATGATTTACAAATAGAAAGCTCGCGGGCGGTTAAAGCACCGTGGACGATCAAAACGAAACGTTACGGCTGCGTTATTGATCGATCGAGGGGCGAATAGGGGGGGGCGGGGGACCCGATTCGACCTGATCCCCGCGTACGTGTTCGGGAAATCTCCAAAGCGTGAAAATATGATACACAATGCGTGAAAGTATCCGTGGACGGGGCGGCGAAAACGACGTGGCCGTCGTCGAAAGTGTCAACAGTAATTAACATTCGTTCAGCCTGCAGTGTGAAACCGGATCACGTTCGTCCGTGTATCAATAAACCGGCAGCAACGGCAAATAATACACGATCGGTTCGACGCTGCGTCGTACGCATCGGCCTGGAAACACGTCACATCGAGCAGCGTCACGCGAATCCCGAACTAAAGAAGGACCTTGTCGGGTGAAAAAAAAATTCATTTCCGAGAGATCTTTGTCCCCGGTGGATGCGGTTCAGGGACAAAGTGGGATCTCTGAGGGTCCGAGGACCGAAGGAAGGGATCCGAGGTGAACGATTCTTCCTTTCGATCGTCCTCGGTCACGAGAAGAATTTCGGGACCAGTAGCTTCGTCAAATTAGGCAATTCTCGCGTGCTGGCGTGAAATTACGAGACACTCTCACGACCGACCGGTTTCTGCGGCGCGTCCGATCGAGATCATCCCCTTCGATTTCTAGTCGCTGCACTGAGCTTATCGTAGTCTTTCTCTCTCTCTCTCTCTCTCTATACGCCACGAAAGGGATAAAACGTCGACGTTAGAACGACAGGCAAAATCGACGTTCGCGAGACACGCGTACCTACCGCGCGCCGTAGCTACGATGTCGATTTTGCCCGACAGCTCATCGAACGCGATCATTTCTCGTTGCTGCGACGCAGCCGTGCCATTGTGACCTGTTCAACCGGCAAAGCGTAGAGATAGGTCCTGACGGAGACACCGGGGAGTCGGCTTGACGGCGCGAGCGGGAGTACGAGCAACTTTCGATGAAAAATGCGGCAACGGTGAAACGCGCACACGACAGTTGCGTACCCTTTCTTCTGGCAACTTTTCGCTACACGGCCTCTCTGTTTCGCCTTCGTTCGTTCCGGAAGAGCTGAGGGAAATTTTATAACAAAGCATATAGTCCCGAGACCGACGGGAAGCTAGGATTTCTTCGGCCGCGTTGGAGGAACGGAAGGCAAAATTGCTCGAGTGTACAGTCAGAGCACGGTTAAATATTTAGAGAATACTCAGCATCGTGAGTTCTCATTGTTACGCACACCACGCTGGCAATTTTTCTTTTCTTTTCTTTTTTCATCAACGAACCACCTCGGTGGAGAGTCGTATTTTTTTTTAATAGCGCTAATTATTTTAATTGACCATGTACGAGACGCGTCGTGAGAGTCAACGATCGGAGCATCGACGACCAATGTTGATGCTATCAACAAACGCGAGAAGCTCGTAACGAAAGAATATCGCGAGTAAAAATTTGATAACGCGCTGAAGCATGGATCGGAGAAACAGGAAACGTTTAAACACAACGACCGCGTGATACAATTTTTCTCTCGTTCCTTTTCCTTTTCGCAGCTCGCGTCCCGCGGGTTCGCCCCGCGTTCCTTTGCTTTCGCGAAACGTTTACAGAGCCAGAAAAGAAATTCACGATACTAATTCGCACGGTAGGTCTAACAAAGGTGGGCCAAAGGCAATGCTCGCGCCGCTCGCGTGTCACGTATTTTTATGAAACGCGCATTGTGAATTTTCGTGATAAAAATGAATGAAAACGAGAAACGATCGCCCGAAGAGTTTCGTTTAATTACATTTCTCGTGTTCGTTATCGCTCTAATTAACGCGTCGTTTTCCCCCGCGTGCAACGATCGCAACTTTACACCCCTTTGTCATTCGATCTTAACAAACTAGCCCCCGTTTACAATTCAATGTGAAACACGGCATAATGTGGCGCGTCACTCAGCTCCAGCGTTCTCGTCGAATGAATTTCAACGAAACTTCAACTACCGTCCACTGTTGTCGTTCACGTCAACTCTCTCTGTTGAAGAGAGAGAGAGAGAGGGGGGGGGACATTTAATGACCGGCAATCATCGAAACGTGGACACAATTTAAAACGATATTATTTTTGTCTTGAAATTCTGTCGCGCGATACGGAGGTCTGTCAATGGCGAGTTGATTTAACATGCTGCTGGTTTAACACCGGGGCTGTGAAACTTGCTAATTCAGTTGAATTTCACCGACCAACGGAATCGATCGATTCACCAACGATTCACCAACGATTCACCACTTGTCTCTGAACCTATCTGGAAAAACTTTAATTTCCATTTTCCGATGCACGCGCCCGTTCCTTTCAACGTACCGTGAATGGCGCTCCTCTTCAAACGAGCGGAAAACCGAGTTACGTTTATAAATTCGCTCCTCGGCATAAACTATCGAATGCTCCTATGAATTCCATAGATCGTTTATACATCATCGATGAATCTCCTTTTTATGTTGGAAATGGGTCAACGACGTTTCTTTCTCTTTTTTCTCTTTTTTCTCTTTCATTTTGTTTTATCACTGAAAGTGATTTTAATGGGGATAACCCAGAAAATCGGGCCTCTTGAGGTGCAACGCTGATGCAACGAAAATTAGCGATTGGTTGATTTGGGTCACGTGATTCGCGAGGGGGCGTGGCGTAGACCTCGAGTAGGAGTGGCGTTGTCTCGCGCCTGTAATTTGTTTTCTATCGATTCAAATGTTTGCGTATCGATAAAATTTTATATCAGAACAGTTGCTTCTGGACCTTTCAGTGAGACGAGTCGTACTGGGGTGCAAGTCGTGCAGTTTTACTATCCCCGTTTATTTCGCCAATCAAAAATCAAGATATACGTATATATACGCTCGAACGGATTCGTTTGCGGTGAAACGAAAATGTTTCTTCGTCCCTACTAATGCACGGATACCCCGATACCGATTTCCGTGCAGCTTTCCTCCAGTCTTTCGCTCAAAATGGGACGACATTGTACGGCAATAAACGCGACCGACTTCGGAAATATCGAATATCGCCATTTTCCTATGCCAAATTGCAGCCAGAACGACCCTATAAAATCGGCTGATACGCAGTCGATTTGTCATCGGCCGGCACCGGCTGTTTACGCCTGTGCGTGGCGACGTGTCTCCCAAAATTGCGAGATACCGCCGAGTCATCTCGTGGCCAGGCCAAAAATGAAGGGTGTCATTGGTTCCGGGCGACCCATTACGCTTGCCCATAAAAAAGAACGGTTTGATAATCTATCTACTCGGCTCTCTTTTATAGGGAAGAGTGGCTTGATAATAGGAAATCGATTTACTGCGTTACACGAGGAAAGTCTCTCGCAAACCCACTTTCTCTCCCTTTCTCTCTTTCTCTCTGTCGTAACTCTCCCTCACTTCGCCTCCCCATTCAGGAGCAAACCCAAGTATTACAAACGACCGAAGAGACTCGATAGGATGGTTTCTCCTTTTTCTGTTTCTATACACGCTCTCGCACAATGGCAGCCCGCCACTCTTCCGCTAAGAATAATATTTTCCACATAGTCACTCGCCCACGTTCTTGTTTTTCGAGGACGCGCGTGCGCACGTGTCGGGTTAAACACCCCCTGGGTCTTGGTCGCAAGATCCTTTGCGCGTTTCGCGGCGATCGTCGCCCATTTGACACGATTGATCGCTCGATCGGGTCGTTGCAGTAATTTCAATGAAGCGACGACAGCGACAATAGGTCGCCACTCTTGATTCATCGAGCAGTTACGAGAAAGAAAGAAAGAATTCGCTGGTTCAAGTGTATACGAAACTGGATTCTTTATCTTACAAAGTTATGGCGCAGCTTTTAAATGTGTGTGTCTACATTGTGTCTCGATGACGATTGTCAAGAATATGCGCAGCTGCTGTAAAATTGAATTAAGTTACAAGGGAGTGGCACTGCTTTCTTTCTTGAAAAATCAATAATTTTGTTGTTCGATTTAATCAATATTGATCGACTGATTAATAATAAGAATTAATATTAATAGCAAAAAAAAAAAAAAAATGTTTAGAAATGATGTAAAAAGAACTAATATCAATTTATTTTTCACAGCTTTAAGAGGTTAACCGAAGATTCCTCGACAATTTGATCGATCTCTCGTCTCGCGTTTTTCAAGACCGGGGAGAGGTCGATGGAAAAAATTACGACGGAGGGACGACGAGGATATTTTTTTTCATAAAATGTCGAAGCGTCGTAAATTTGAAGCCGAGCAAGGGGATCCATATCGCGCGGATTTATCTCAGTCGTAACGAGTGGCGTTCGCCTCGCGCAATCAAAGAGTCGAAGATAAAACGCGATTATCCTATCTCGCGTGCGTACTTCCTCCGGAATGAAGGTTCATCATTGTCATTAATACCAATATATCCAGCCGACTTAATGACCAAGCTGAATTCGTGGACAAAAGCTGCGCCGTCACACCCTCGATCTATTTTCCCTTCGGCTCGATATTGAAGTCGATTAATTTCTTCGGCCGGCGCTCTTCATTTCAGAGGCTCGCGCCCCTGCCTCCTGGTAACCGTAAAGGCGAAAACTCGCAGCGTCACGCGTTGACGATCCACGAACGAGATACACGCGTCCCGCGTCAGCGTCTTACAAGTCAATCCCAAGGCGAGATTTTCACTTGCACTGACTCGATGACACAGGCGTGTTGAAAAACTCGATTGTACTTCGAGTTGATAAGGAAAGTTCAAAGGACACGTGGAGACGTCAACGCGAATTTTACAAGATTTTCACAAGATTATTAGACACACCAGTTTTCTCCAACTAGGCAACGTAATCGGCCGAATTAGACGCGACTAAACGGGCTTAAGGGATTAATCTTTGGCAGTGAATTCGGTAGGTGGTGGAAGTTAGATAAAGTCCGACATCCTCGAATGGCAGCTCCGCCGCAAACCGGGCAAACCGAGTTACCTAAGCTAACAATAATTTAATCACATTCAATGGCAAGTACGATCGTTGTTCCGAGATTAGAATTGAAGCAGGACTTAATACGGGACACCTGTATATAGAATTCGTGCGAGACACTTCCGCCAAATTACCATTTCGGTAACTTTGACAGAGGTGTTTGGTAATAGGTTTGGTAATGAAATCCCGCGAAATCGTTCGTCGTACGAAACGAGATGGACTTGCGGATTTATCCGGAGAGAGGCACCGAAGAGAATAAAAAAACTGCACGACTTTGACAACTTTACCAGACAACGCCACTCCTACTTGAGCTCTACCCCACGCCCCTTCACGAATCACGTGACCCAAATCAACCAATCGCTAATTTTCGTTGCATCAGCGTTCCACCTCAAGAGACCCGATTTTCTGCGTCACCCTCGCTAAAATCACTTTCATGTGATAAAACTTTCGAACGATTGTCGGGTGACTGTCGGAGTGAACCGGTGACCCAGTGAGCCGATAGTGCGGGAAAGAAATCAGGTTCGTCCCTCGAGCGACTTCGCCTCGAAATCCCGCCGCCCCTTTCTCGTTCCGAGTAGGAGAAGGAGACGTAATTAGTGCCGGTGTAAAACCCGCCCAAGGCATTCGTCTAATAGTCGTCAGAGTTGTCCTTATCGTTCGCTCGCACGCCGGCGGCGGCCTACGTAGGAACAAATCGGATGGCGAGCGAACGAGGACGAATTTTAAAGGGAGGCTGGAGAAAGGTTCGGAGACTGTTGGAAAGTATCGATGCTTTCGGGGAGGGAAAAAACCGCGATCGAAACGAAAGGAAAGGGAGAGAAAGAGAGAGAGAGAGAGAGAGAGAGAAGAAGGGTGCGTGGCGTTTGGGGTGGAAAACGAGCGAAGAGAAGGGTGCCACGAAATAGAAACGAGTAAAGTGATTGCGAAAAGGGGGTCAGAGGGAAAATGGGCTGCGTTGCTTTAATAGAGTGAGAGCCATGATGGATGACGCCAGATCGATATTACTTCTTCTTTCCTCGGAGTATCTACGCGACACGGGGTATCCTCGGTATTTCGGGAGCCGCGGCGGACCGTGCACGATATACGAGGCCGCATACCGGACATTTTCCACGCTGGACGCGCGTACATACGTATACAAGATCGTACACAGACGCGCGACGCCGTGTGTCTCGCGACTCCGTTATTACGGCCGGTCTTATGGACGGTAGACGTCGGGCAAGAATTCGTAATACCGCGTCCGTCTCATTCGTGTTCGTTTAGCTGACGGGACACCGGCACCGCCGGATAAGCGCGATTTTCTTGGCCAAGGATAATTGTCGCGGGAATGGAATTCCTTCGCGCAAGAAATCCCGGGTAATGAGTTATATAATTTTCAGCCGAGACTACGTGCACCTCGACGCCCGATCACCGTTTCCCCCTCACCCCCTTTTACGGCGAAATGCTCGCCTTCCACCGAATGCCATCGCCGACACACGCACGCGAAGCCAAAGCCAAAGAAATTCTGTCGTCTGCACCGACTACTCGCAGGCTGACACGCTACTCGCTACTCGTTTCTTTACAAGGAGAGATTGTCTATTCTGCTTTCAGTAGGTCACAATGCCGAGACGATATTAAACCATAATTCACCCATAGTCACAACTACATCGATGGTACGTCACACAGCGAGCATCGTCCAGAGAACAATCGGAAATTAAAAACAGTCGCGCGACGATGGAACTTTTAATAAGCGCAAATATTGTTTTCCGTGACGAAGCTAGAGTCGCGTCGCGAAAAACGGAAATTCGTAGCAAGACGTAAGGACCTTCTCCCGTCGGCGACGGCGGGGAAAAGAGAGGAAGCAAGGAGAATGGCGAGTGGACGGACCCGGCTGGGAATGGCCTCGGAAAAAATATCCTCGCGCGGGGAGTAGCGTCTCGCTGGCGACGAACTGAAAGTATCGAGGCTCGTCACCAACTTCCCGGCGCCCTGGGACACTTGAACGGGGGAGGTCTCTCTCGCGCGATATAAAGTTACTCGAAATTACATCTGCATATTATTTCAATTTTGTAGATTGTTTAACTGCAGTAACGCCCCGGATACCGGGGGTGGAACTCGCCGGCAAAGTTTCCTTAGGATAATCTCTCCTAGGTAGCAGCGTAGAGAGAGAGAGAGAGAGAGAGAGAGAGAGAGAGAGAGAGTTGCAGTGTCGATCCCCTTCTACCGCCCCAACTTGCCGCATCTCATTGACTGTGTCGGAAGGAATTTGTTGGACCCGAGCCGCTCGTCCGCCGCCCTTCGTCCCCGTTGTCTAAAATTAATTTAGTGGCTGCCACTGGGCGAGAGCCGGAAAGAAAGATGGAGGCGAGGCCGAGGCTCAACGAGCCGCGAAGCGAATAAATAAGTCTCGGTCGACGGGCTACGCGTCGATGCGACGTCGTTACGATGGACGATGGAGGACTCTCGTACGCGAAAAACCGTGTACGAGAAAAATGTTTACAGTTGCCGCGACGTTCCCCGCTCCGGCCAATAAACAGCACGGTCGAAAAACAAGCGGGTAGCCGTGGAGGGCGGTAAATCATCCCCGAGGACCGGGGATATGGCGCGGGGGCTGGGTGCTTTCGGGAGAAAAAAATTCGACGATTTGCGCGTTCCCGTTGATAAAACTTGCGCGTCCCCGCCGGAAATACATTATTCGCGCGGAGAGAGTGGTCGGTTGCAACAAGAGCAACGACGAAGGTAGCAGCGCGTTGGCCTCGCGCGTTCCTCGTTGAATATTCGTTCGTTACGAGAATCCGCCGCGGTTGTCGCCACGAAATATCCCATCTCTACTTCTTAATCGAAAAACTTTCCACGCTACGTTCGAAAACCGGTGTAGTCCGCTGGCTCGCGGCTCTTTTCCCCCAAGTCGGTATTTCTCTTCTCTCGCCTCTCTTGGAAGAAGCGTGTTCTCCGCGAATGACGCGAAGCTCGCGCGACCGACAACTTGTCCGTTGCGAGCGCCCGGACGAAACGATCTGCGAGACATTATTTCGCGTAACCGCATCTACGGGGGTGAGGTGGGCGGGGAAGGCGAGCCAATATAGCCCGGGCGATCTTCAATTTCAATTTGCAGGAACGTACACTTATCGGGGCGTGTCGGGCCGTGACGTTTGACGGAATAGAAGTACTCGCGAGATTAATTCCCGCGCCTCTCGGCATTTTGATCGGCGGGATACGACGGCGAAATAACTTCGCCTTTCCTTTTCCTGGGATCGCGTCGACCAGAGAGCCCAGGGAGAACGAAGACGGCGGCGAAGTCGGAGAAGGAGGAGGAGAAGACGGTGGCTCTGCCGGGAGAACAGAGGGAAAAAACAGCGAGGAAACCGAGCGGGCGGAAAGAAGAGAAAGAAGTCGAGGGGGGGAGGGTGGGCAGCGTGTCGTTTGTATCAATTTACCCGAGCTACCCTCACGCCCACCGACTTGCTTCAGATTTAATCTAATGCCACGTCGAGAAGGGTAATTCATTAAACAAAGATCCCCACCTACCAGAGACTCGCCTCCAGAGACCTCCCCGGCGAGACGCGCGATTCTCCGAGGAAAAAAATAAATAAATGAATAATTAAATTCATTCGGAATCACAGGGCAGCCTAGAACTGCTTGAGATGTTTATTCAATCAGAAAATATCAGCAACTTTGGTCTTATTACACGCGAGAAGTTGCTACATTCCACGCTAATCTTTTTTACTAATTTCACTATTTTTACTATTTTAAACGTTTCACGCGACACGTGTAGTATGAACGGTATACGCGGTAACTGTTCAAACAGCTTTAATAATTTACAACTTTCGCGAGCCGGTGCGCGAACGTGGGTTTCGCCCGTGCGTTCGAGGCCTGGACTCGTTTCAACGAGCGTCGAACAACCTCGCGTTCTTTGGCGTTTTAAAAAATTCGTAATCTTGCAAGAGCTCGGACGAATGAGAATCTAAATAAATAAAGAAACCGCCGCCGGCCTGTCCAACAAAGCGGACCCTTAATTTTGAGTAATCTCTGGCTCCGTGATATCTCGGCGGGTAGGTATGCAGGTCTCTCTTCAATTAAAACTTGTTGCAACGAATCGAGTTGTTTACTTAGGATTAAGATGTTTCAAAAGAAATTATTCCATTCTTATTCCCGGGCAACGCTCGACGACCAAGCGCCCCGTGCCTCTTTGTTAAGTAATCCCTTTGTAGCCTGTATTTTCTATTTTAATCAAATTACGTCTAACTTTTCGACGCAGTTTCATTTTTAAAACCGTCCGTCGTTGGGACGTGGATCGAAGGGAATCGATTAGTCGAGACCACGACGAAAGGTAGTGCCGCGTGCAGAAAATTACGTGGACGTCTGATATTTATATACGTTTGACGTTTGTGTACGATGGCCAGGGCTGCGTGGGTGGTTTTTATTGCGCGTACGTACCGATAATATCGTCGAGGATTATCCCGTATAGACTCTGGGAATTATCCGACCGTTCTCGTATGATTCCGTCTTTCTAAGGGCGCCCCCTCCTCTTTTTCTTTCTTTTTTTCTTTCAGACACGTCGCGGTATATCGGAACGGCATCGGCGGAAAAAAGATTTGATACAGCCTTTGGTCGATTTCCAGGTAGACGGAAAGAAAATATTTTTCCCTCGGTGAATTCCTTTCAAAGCTTTTTCGACCAGCGATCGAGGCGAGTAGCCGAGCAAATGAATAAAAAAGGAGGAAAAAGAGGAGTTTCGGTCCGAAGATGAGAACGGCGCAGAGTTCGTAAAGGCTTTCCGAAAATTGGAAACGCGCACGTGAGATCTGGAAGGGCGGAGAGAACGAACGGCTTTCAATCGCGTGTCGTTCACCCAGGAGATCGTGAATCACCGATTAGCAAAAAATTCGCACGAGTCGAAGAACTTTAATTATCAGGCCTAGCAGCTCGGTATCGAGTATCGCGGCAATATTCAAGGGAACGAAACATTCCTTTCGAATGGCTCGTTAGATTCCTACAGCGTTTCCGCCCACCGTAGGAAAACTCGTTCAATAGATCACGGCAAACTTCCTGCGCGTTTGTGCCGGCAATTCCCTCGTCCCTGCACGAGTCAAGGATGCCCGTAAGAGAATCGAGGAAAGGAGGAAACTTACACGAAGTACACACACGTGCATCTGGTCTACGATAAATTCATTAGCACGCTGACATCAATTCTTCATTGATAAAACGCACGAGCAACTACAGCTCCCTCAAAGGGCCAAACTTATTAAGAACCTCAGCAAATACAAATTATTTTTATTTCCTGGTTGATCGCACAGATATAAGATGCGACAAACTTCAAATGAGGTTTTCAAAGCTTGAATTTTAAAAAAACTTTTTGCTACGCGACATTTTAGTTTCTGTCTTCTGTAAAGTACACCATACAAAATTTGAACACTGAACTTTTAGGCATCCTGCGGATATACATATGTACGCGCACGTCCGTAGACGTCCTTGTCCGGAAATCTTTGAAATTCGTGGAACACAAGAATTTCTATTGTTCGCGTTTCGAAACGATCGGCTGACTGCATTGACGACCTGGCTTTTTTCGTCGAAAATTTCAATAACCGAAAGCATGTGAATCAGTGTGGGTATGTATGGTGACCGTCTAAATTTCCATAGAATATTGCCGAAACTGGTAACAGAGCGAAACGTTAAAACGAACCCATTATCGTTAAATAATTTAATGCATCGGGAAACGTTGGCGCGCCAGCGTAACTGGAATTCTTGCATATATATATATATATATATATATATGTATCTAGCAACGGTGTAATTTCCGGTGACTACCGAGATATCAGCTTCCATAAAAATGAGGCGAACGGTCGTGAAAGTTACCGCGCGTTCGTTCGAATATCCAACGCCCCCGTGGACGTCGTTCCTTCGAGAATCGGTCTCGCGAGAATCGGCCGAAGAATGATAACGTCAGGGTCGCCAAGATTCATGCTTAGTATTTCGTATTTGCTTTAATTTTAATTTTAATTTTCGCAGCGGCCATCTCTAGCCGAGGCGAACGAGGCAGCAGCGACCGACCAGCGAGGGCTCCAGGCAATTATGATAATATCTTGATCCGATAATGGGACACGGTCTTATTCTTTACGAATTGTCGCGGGGTGGCCGAGCAGAGGGCAAAAGGTCGCGCGAAGGGGGTGTACCAGCGGCGCCGATTTCACGCTCGAGAACTCCGGGAATGGAGCTGGCAAAGAGGAATTAAGACCTCGCGGAGGCTCTCGTTCCTACGGTGCAAAGAACCTCCGGCTCTCCTCTGCGGAGCGAGAGAGCGCGGATCCGAATAAGATGGATCGTGGCCTCCGAGGGAAGGGAGGGGCGAGGACGCGAAACGGAAGAGCAGAGAAGTGGAGGAAAAGGAAGGACGATCGTACAACGAAACGAAAGTTCGAGTAAAATAGAGAGAGAGAGAGAGAGAGAGAGAGAGAGAGAGAGAGAGAGAGAGAGAGAGAAGGCAAAGAAAAAAAAGAAAGGAGAAAAAGATCGAGGAGAAGAGGAGGAATAAGGAACGGTCTGGTCCAAAACGGAGGGGGTAAAATCGAGAAGACGGTGCAGCAGCGGAACAGAAGCAAGGGGTCAGAAGGGACATTATACTTGCTTTTGCAGCTCTGTCGTCGGCTCTTTGTTTATATTCCCAGGACAGCCCGTTGGGACGGACCGTTTGACATGTCGCCGCTTGCAAAGATGTTAAGGGACAAAAGGGGGTAAAACCCATTCCCGTCGTACCACCCTACGTGCCCGCCGTGCGTCTTGCCCTCTCGCTCTCGGCCAAGGCTCTCTCCGTGCCTCCACCGTGTGCCGAGCGGTTCTCGCGGCCATTGTGAACGCGGCATGAAACGCGGCGCACAAGCTGCCGCTCGCGTACGCACGTATGTAAGTGCCGTATCATTATGCGGCTGGATAATGAACGCTCGCCAAGTGTTAGTGGGATAAGTAGCTTCCTATATTTCACGGAACCGACTGACGGCCGGTTTTTCGAGCGTTCGGAGCAGAAACCGGCGGGGTCCGTTTTTTTAAGAGAGAAACGCGAAAACGACGGGCGGCGTACGTGCAAGAAGCATAATTCGAGCAGCAGCAGCTGAGGAACCTCGACACGTCACACATCGATAGCGTGTTATCGTTAGACCGCTCGTTAACCTTGCGTTTTCTACGAAATTGTTCGAGCGAGAGCAAACACGATCCCTCGAGCGAAGAGGAACGCTCTATCGTTTCAATTTATCCTGCAATTCGCGTAGGACACGGTGTCGTAAGCGTAACGACGATAGAACGCGCGGCTCGCGCGTGTAATTAAAGTGACCGATGCGACGCGTGACACGGCCGCCCATGCCCCGTAATTTCCCCTTGATCTTCGAACGGCTCCGATCCGAGCGATCTTCCCCGCGGATCGCGCCGGCTCTCCCATAATTGGAAATAACTCGACGTCTACCGATCTCTACCTCTTCCCTCTCCCTCCAACCCCCGTCTTCTTCCACCTCATCCGTCCACCAAGAATATCTTCCGTCGAATAACTTGAAACAACGTGTCCCCTCCCATGACACTTCATTACACTGAAATAATTAATTCCTATCTGGTAACGAGGTACCGGTCGTTAAAGTTCGTGACACTCGTAATACGCCCGGTTAATGGTATCCATATCGCGCGCAGGTAATACGGCTCGCGTGCACGTATCGTAAGCTGACGCGAGACGTACAGTTTATCTTTAAATATTTCACTGCCGTTCTCTCGCGTTCTCTGTCGTTAAAAATTGACTCGCACTCCTTCCTTCTTAGTTCCTTTTTACCAGCTCCCCCCTCCCTTTTTCCTTCCTTTTTCCCTTCCGTTCTCTTTCTTTCGCGAGAAATTCGCGAAACTACGAGGCTACGCTCGAGCTGTCGGATCTCTCGGATATTTCGCCCGTATTATCGGACCCTCGTTCCACCGATCGTTTTCGCTAGGTAATCTCGACGAACTGTTAATTTATGCATGACTTTCTCTCTCTCTCTCTCCCTCTCTCTCTCTCTTTATCGCGTCGGCTACAGATTTCGAAAACTTCTCGATTTTTTTTTTTACGTCTCGTTGACGAACAAAATGGCCAGACAGGACGTCGGTCGTTCGCTGGAAAATTCTATCTAGGCGATACACATTCGGTTGAACTTGGAATTTCGCGGGATTTCGCAGTTGACGGTGTCGCAACAAGTTAATCCAGCATTGACCTAAGTACGAACGCGTGTTTAGTTCGGCAAAGTGTGAATTCCGGGTACATTCTTCTGACCTGGTTCCAGCGGGTTGCGTAACACTAGCATCCCTCTCTCTCTCTCTCTCTCTCATCGACCGGCTCGCCACTTGTCGAGGATTAATGGAACTCTTTTCATGCTTTTCGCCGCTGACCGATTCAATCTCGGTTTTTCAGATTAGTAAATCCGGCCCGGTGTGAAAAACAGACCGGCGAGAGGTCTGAATGTACGGCGGTTTCCACGGTCTTATTACGCGGCCGAAATGAGACTGTCCGTTTCGAAAATCAGTTTCCAGGCCGCGGCGTTCAGCAAATTCCGACCCAGCCGGGGATAGTCGAACGCTTATTACCGAAACGGTTTTTCCTACGAAAATCTCCGGGTGAAAAAGCATCGCCGAGTAAAATAGGAAAACGACGAAAATACCTTTTCGTCTGTCGGTGGTGCCGCGCGCCGCGGCTAAATACCAGTAATTAAAACGTCGAGGTTTCGCGTTGGTCCCGCTGTTTATTTGATATTTGCTTGCTTCGCGCGACGCGAGCTTGCATTCGTCACTCCGTTGCACCGTGTGCTTCTCTCCCCTTCTGCAGAACCTCTCCTCTTCTCGCTGCTACGTACATACGCGGCTGTATCGTTGATATAGCGGTTGAACGTTATACTCCGCCCGGTTTAAATTGTGTTCGTTCCTGCTCATATGTAACCGCCGCGACAATGCATCCTTATGCAATCGCGCACCAACCTACACAATGTTCCCTGGAGAACGCAGACCGAGCGACTGTGGTACGCTTGTCGGTGTGGCCCGCTTTCACGCGCTTCACCCGGGTGCATTTACATCGGGGTGAAACGTTCGCATTGGGCGATTGACGCAACGCTTAAAAACAGTCGAAACACCCGTTCCGATTTTTATCTTCAGAGAGTGATCGACTTTCGAGAATTTGTTGTTACTTATTGACAAAAGACGTTGTTACGTCGAAAATGAAAATTCTCCAGACAACGTAGAATCTAGATAGGGAACCAAGTACGTTATCGTACAATATTCGTTTATCGCAGAGATTCTCCGCCATTGTTGCAGAGACTCTTTCTACGTCCCATCTCCACGCGCGTACGCGTACCCCAACGCTGCGCCGTGACTCGCATTAGCGTGCTCCCGTTGCAACGATAGAACCCGTGGCAAAAAGAAGAAGCGGCATCGAAGCTGAGAGCGAGAGACGGAGAGACAGTCCCGAGAGGGAGAGGAAGCGAGCGAAGAAAACCGCGGAGTACGCGCGGCCGGTTCGTGCGGCAGCTGTTGCCAAGCCTCTGCGCTTACAACTGCACAGTTTGTTCATTCGCCGCGGCTCCACCTCCGCCACCATCGCCACCACCACCACTGCCGCGTCACTACCACTATCGCAGCAGGATGGAAAAGCGGCAAGAGGGATGGGTGGATCTAATGAAAGGAGTTTATTAGGACGCGCACGCCGGCGGACGAGACCGTGCGGCAGAAGGGCGCGAGGGTGGATTTGCATCCCTTATGCGTAATTTCGCTTCGATATTAGATTAGTCGGTTCTGCGTTATCCGCGCCACGGAATTACGACGTAGCTGCGCTGATTAGGGACGGAATCGTGCGTCGTCACGAGTTTCTTTCTTCCTCGGTTCCCAATACCTCTCCCTCGCTTTGAATCGCCAACCACCCACCCCCCCCCGCCCCCTAACCGCTGTAGGCCTCAGTCTCGCGGTCTTTTTAGCTGCTACTGCGGCTGAAATAAAAGCTGCCGATGGACCATTGTCTCGAAATTAGCCGGCTGGATGTCGTGCGCACCGGCGACGAGACCGGCTCGCACACCGAGAGAGAGAGAGCGAGAGAGAGAGAGAAAGAGAGAGAGCCGACGAGAATCGATCGCCGCGACTGTTTCCGTTGTCGTTGCGCTTTTGTCCAACTTGCACCGCTGTACCGAAGAATTGTTGAAACAGGCGAAACTGTCTCTCTCGGTTGCACGGTGCGTCGTTCCGCGACGACAGCAACTGCCAACCAATCCTAAGTTTTCGGGCTTGTTCCGGGCGAAGAACCACGCGCTGGAACCGTGTCCTCGAGGACGTCGCGACGAGGTTCCGCCAGTCGACCGGTGAAAGTGGAGTTTCCAAGGCGAGTAATTCGAGACTTTTTCTCCTCTCTCGGCGGAGACCATTGTACGGTGCTTCTTTCGGGCCTCTTTCGAATTCGTTCGACTGTATTCCATTAGGTCCGAACGTTCCTAGCCATTACATAAAGGTGAAATTCTCGTTTCGCGACCGAGGGTGAAGAAGCGAACGAAGGATAAAAGGAGGAGAAGAAAAGTGGCCTCTTCAGATTCCGTTGAACTTTATCAGTTCGCGACGGTGAGACGGTCGTTTCGATTTAAAACCAGACGTGGCGGATATATCTCTGGGCGTAGTCGTTCTTCCATTTGGCCCGGGTATTCCCATCGATGCGACCGTTTACAGGACCGTTTACTCGTGACGCGTACATTCTCGTGTTCCTGCGAGTCGTATAAACTCCCAAACGACGTAAACGTTGAGACGAGTTTTACAGCGAAGTTGCGACGGCTTACGTAGGAATGCAGACACAGAAATCTCAGCGACACAGTTCTTAACTTACGCGCCATGTTTTCGTCCTTTGGACGATGGTTGAGACTTTAGGAATTTTGGCGAAATTGTTCGGTGCGTTTCCCGCGTACGCGTTCAGTTCGATCGTCGATGTCGCGTTACATCCGGTAGCTGGAGCAAATTGTTGCACGTTCTCCCCGGAACCGATTCCTTCCAATAAAGCTACACGGCGTACAGCGTCTCGTTCGCTGGGCGTATTCGAGATGTATCCCCGGCGTACGTGCTCCGGGATCGTAAACAATCTTTCATCGCGCGTTTCCCTTGTTCCGATCCGTTTAAATGTTTGCTCACGCGATCCGTCGAGCTGCAATAAGCAAATACGGAGCCTGTTCCACCGATTCGGTATCGCGCGACTGGAGCCACAGAGAGAGAGAGAGAGAGAGAGAGAGAGAGAGAGGAGGAGGAGGATAAAAATTGAAGGGAGATTCGTTTCGATATTTACCGGTTAGCAGAGCGGTTAGCCCGACAGCGGAAAAAATCTCATCCGAGCAATCCGTCCAAGTAAATAATAATGAAAGGCTATCGATTGGCCAGACCGTCAGTCTGTCGATACACGGAATTACAGATTTCACGTGTCGAAGCGTGGATTTGAGTGTGGCTGCTCCTGATCGACGCGCGAACGTATCGTTTCGATTTTCGTTAATTCAAGGATTTTCGTCACGTCAAAATTAACATAAGCAGGCATAAGACTTTTTCGTCTTGAACGATATGGTGTTCAAGTAAAATTCACGCTAAGATAATTTTTTTTTAACCCGCCTTGATGGATTCGTACGGTTTATGAAAATTCCAAAGCTAAGAACTTGTTTAAAAACCAAGCTACGTGAAAATCCAAGCGAGCCGATCGTGCCGTGACTGCAAATGGTAAATGCCTGGTGACGAGTGTTGCTGTAGGATGCGAGAGGTTATTTAGAATGGCCGAGGGTAACGTATACAAGAACCTTTTTAAGTGGTTTCAACACGTGTTGGCTCCAAGTGGTTTCAAACGTGTAATCTTTCGAGTACACACGCTTCGTGACTTGTCACCGGTTTTCGAGATGTAATTTCTAAACTCTGATGTAACATGTATCGTTCTCGACGCATCGAAAGCATCGAAATTTCTCCAAAGCGATCGATCATTGTGTTTCGACAGACGCGAGCTTTTCTATTTACTTCCCTATTCTCATCGTCGATGTTAAATACGATGTCGTTGCAGGTCCGACTATTGCGTATCGATAATCGTTATCGGAGAGCGAAGCATTCTTTC
>KQ435727.1:2160068-2183397 GCA_001276565.1 Melipona quadrifasciata | reverse complement strand
AAACCAGATCATGCACGGTCGTATAGTTGCATTCGATGCGCGTTCTACGCGACAAATTAACAATCTAGAATGGCTCGCAAAAAAGGAAGAAAGAGAAAAAGCAAAAAGTGAAAAAAGAAGAGAGCACGATTTTCAATCGAAAGGAATTTTATCGCGGCTCCGATTCACCAGCGTTTCTGTTACGTATTAGCTGAAATTGGGAGACATTCAATATTCGCGCGATTGCGTTTAAAAAATGAAGGTATGATCGATCTTTGAATAACTATACGCAAATTCAATTACACGCGGAGCTTCTTGAGAGTTGCTTGCGCGTTAAAATAGAAACAATATTGATACACTTGCTGTTGAATAATTCAGCCAACATTTCTGGTGGAAATTTTTAAATCAAGCTGATAAATTTTGTCGCGCGACAGTAACGAATTTGGCGACGAATCAAATTAAATTTTACAGACGAGTTTCACCGTGTCCGTCGTAATTAAATATTCGAAGAGCAAAAAGTCCCACGCTTAACGTTCGACTAAAAAAATTCGCTGTCATCGCTCGGGCGCTTGCTGCACATTTTCAAGTCGTCTTCGCTGACAACATTTGTAACGCTCGCGCGAAACAATTTCCCAGCTTTTCAATTAATGCGCCACGCGTTCCCCGCGTCGAGCAATTTATCGTAAAAGGAGAGCAACGGACAAAAGGAAGATGAAATTCGAACGGACTCCATCGTGGCGAGAAATCGATTTGAATCGAAACGGATGTAGGGCCGGGCTCGGAGGCAGAACCGGAGTCGGAATTCGGAGAGGAGACACGCGGTTCCAACAAAAAGGGGACCCGTTCCTTGAATCGATCTGACTTGCATCAATCGGATCGGATACGAGTAAAAAATTGCACGCACGCGAATCAATCTACCCTGCTTGTGGTAGGGTTTTGTTCTTCATCGCAGCTGGACGACTTAACGAGCCGGTACAGCCTCAGACGAACGATGACGTTTCACGAAAAATAGCACCATAAATTTAATATCAACGGTACACGCGGCCCTGTGTTCGTCGTTCTCTTTTCTTCTTCTTGGAAGAATTGCGAAGGAAATCGTGATATTCGTTGGATTAGTTCGAAGCACGTTATGGGGGAAGAGTAAATTATTTTACACGTATCTACGTCGTGCGATAGAAAATATCTTACTTTAATCAATATTCCTTCGGTTCTCAAATTATTTACATTTGAGACACGAATGATTCATTTCTAACCAGAATTCGGCGCTGAACATTCCAAGTCGTATTGTTTAACAAGTACACTCTACGTATAATACGCTGTGCGTATGCAAAGTGCCCTACATTTGGTTTGAATCAACTTCGGGGAAATGGGTAAAAATCTCCCAATGTTTTTAAAGAAGATTGAGAGTTCCCGCGACGCCGATGGTCAATCTTCTTAAACGGAGAACAACTTGCCGCGGGAAGTGCTTGTCTCATTTGCAGCATCCGGCAGTTCGTTTCGGGCGTGTACCGCGAAAAGTGGCGTCGAAATGCGGTTGTTTGGAAGTGTTGCGCCTTCTGCAGCGGCGGAGCTCCTTTTATTCTCGGAAACTTTCTTCGCTCGTGTATCTCTCGCGCACGTACATCGCTATGCACTGTAAAATTGTACTACGGTTCCCATCTCTTTCTTTTTTTTCTTTCTCTCTCTCTTTCCTCTCTCCGCTTCCTCTCTACGTAAAAACAATTGCGGTGGGATGTAACCAAGGTATGATAACCATTAATTTCCCCGTACTACGGCTCTCCCCTTGTGTAAACTCGAAAGAAACGCGCGCCGTATGTACATCGTTGTTCCACAAAAAGAAAGGAAGGAACAGAGAGAGAGAGACGAAATTACGTTTGAAAATTTTTTCGAAGGCGACGCGGGAGACTTGGAAGCTCGTCGAGCAGAGACACTACGGCTCGATCGTCCCTCGAATACCGATACTTTCGCCGTCTCCCGGAGTTTTCAATCTTCTTCTCCACCCCCTCGAGCCGCGTCAACCCTTTACGCTCGACGTCTACGCTCCGTCCCCGATCTTTCAATAAATTGTAAATACTACCGAGTGTTCCAATATTGAAAGACAGTCGCGGACTGATTGCCAATTACTTTCGGACCGACGATTTCTTTTTCCCTTTCAGTCGCCCGTCTCTTATTTTCGTTGTTCGTTTGCTTGTGTCGCGCACACGAGGGAAAATCGACGAACCGCCGAGAGGCTCCACCAGAGCGAAATGTGCTCGAACATTGAACGTACAAATTATATATGTTGTACGAGAGACATTTCGAAATTTCATCAGCACTGTAATGAGAGCTCGGAGAGAACGGGATCACAGACAGTCTCGATGTTCTCTTTAAAATAATTATTCGTATTACTCGTTAACTTTTTTATTAAATATATATATTTGCAATGAGTGTCTTGTTTGCTAATTATTTTGAAACGCCGAAATATCGTTACAGCATGAACGAAATATATAAATACCAAATACTTTCACGAGCACGTTACACGCCGATTTTTCTATAAATTATCAACTATTTTGATTCGTTTATTTCGCATAGGATTCTGGATAATGTTTTTCTGTCCTATGAAACTCCGGAATTAGAATGTTTTCCCTAGTTACAGAAAATGGAAGGTACGGCCAGGTGTTTACCGTGCGCGACACGCTATCCATTATGCGCGGTGTTTCCTATCGTATCGCGAACCACCCTGACAAACTTGTTTGACAAAGAGCAATGGACGAAGATGTGGGCGTTTCACCGTTCGCCTGTCCCGCGTAGATTTTTCGATACGCCACACGGTTGAAATACCGCTGCCAGCCGGGAAAAATCCAATGTAAATCAAATCGTCGTAAAGCACGCCGTTGTCCGACACATTATAACGCCGCGTTGCAACGTTCTACGCCAGAAATTTCTGAACGTCATAGATCGACGCCGCTATACGGTCCGTTAAAAGCGATATCCCGAAGAGCATCGATGCGCCTCCCCCTCCCCTCTCAGCCGTTGGAAACCACGCGTCGATACGCCACGCCACGGCGAATGTTTCTCGAATCCTCATCTTCCTTTTTTTCTCTTTCTCGTTTTTTGGAAAACTACGCGACCGAATCGATGAACCGTGTCCACTGTACTTTTAACCGTACCATTCGTTATTTTAACGAACATAGGAAACACAACGACACGGTTTATATATACGCTTTAAGGACCGTCAAATCAACGACATCGCCAAACTGATACGTGTTTTTCCCGCGCACGTGTATCACGATCAACCCCCGCCGACTCCCGTCAAATGATTGCTTTGATTCTATAGAAAGTTCGCTGTTCGCGTATAATATCGATGCAAGTTAATTAGAACGATACTTCAAAATGATATCCCGTTTGACACGATTCTCTCGATTATGCACGTCAACGGCTTCGCGGATTTCAACGAACAGTTTAATTAATAAACAATTAGACACGTTAATGCAACTGGAGCGCGAAGCGTATTAAATGTTGACGCGACGAAGGTATTAAATTCGAACGATTTCATATCTGGCTCGAGATCGTTTTACGACTGCTTGGCGAGAAATCGAGAGAGAGAAAGAGAGGGGCGTTGGGGAAACTTTCCTACGGTCGCTAATGATTCTGTGAAATCACAAAAGACTGCGGAGTCATGGCGGTGAACACTTTCACGGTAACATATCGAGTGATCTCGTAATTCCGACTTACCGCCATTAACGTCGCGGAGCTTACAGAAAAGTCTTAGGAGAGTTTTCGTCCAAACTTTCCTCGAACTGTGAGTATAATAAACCGTTCGAAAAATGCACGAGTGGTTTTTTTCTCCCTACCGTATGGAGGTACGATAATTCCTGTCGAAGAAAGCTATCGAAGATCGTAATAGCAACCGGGCCACCCTGTACGCGGACGCGTCGAAAGAATCGATATGCGCTGGTAACGAAAAGTCTTGTTGGCGAAGTGCTCGAGAACTGAACGACGCTGACTGTGACGTTACCAGAAAAGCTCGTAGCTTTTAATAACATCGGTTCCCATTGGCACGAGTATCGAGTCGGGCCGGTTTTGTTTGCGAACGAAAAAGGGCTTTCAGAGAAGCATTCGACGCGAGTATTTATGGGGGCGGCTCTCTCTTGTCCATGCCACTCGAGAAAGCCGCGAGGAATCATCGAGAAAGAAGCAACCGGGCAGGCAGCCTCTCTTTGACCCCTCGCTCGTTTTAACCCCTAGGCAATTAATCCCTTTTGCTCGATTAAACTCTTATTCTAGCTTTAATTAAAACTTCTTTTCCGCCGTCATTCTCGAGCCGGACCGGCTACTCCGCCCAGAAGATCGCGCGCGTCACCAACGTGATTCGCTCGTTTTTTTACATGGAAACTGAATCTGCAGCTAATTGATTTTCGAATGGGAAAGAAGAAGGAAAGTTTCGAAGTGAACGCGCTGCCAACCTCGGTTTATCGACCTCGATAGTTTTGAAAGAGAGAGAGAGAGAGAGAGAGAGAGAGAGATCCTCTTGAGCACAAGTTGGAAAAGGGTAAATGGTAAAACAGAGTGTAAATAAGATAAACAAGGGCGAAAAGTGGAGGAAGTTATCTAGCGCGAACAAGTGTTTCTGATCTTTTCTTACACCAGAGAGCACCTGTCCGTTGAAGAACGTGCACACGTGCATCGTTGCTCTCACCGACAGAGACCTATTTCTGGCAAACGTCGGAGTTTAGGACTTCCCAGAGTTGACTTTACCCGGAATGTTTCTCGCTCGAAACGAAACTTTCGTAGACCTCCCGCGAGCCTTTCGTCGGAGTTATAACGATTCACGATCCTTCCCTCCATTTCCTAACGGTTTTAATTACGGATCGTCCGTAAGGCGTGATCTCACCCCTCTTTGCCTAAGAGATATAATAGATATTAATTACGTTTCGAGAGAATACCCTCCCCGATACCCATTCGGTTCTTATCGATTTTTATCGATCGACCATTACGTAATACCGAGCCGAAGGAGATCAGTCGACAGTTTGGAATCTCCGTTAATTACCGCCAGATAATAAAGTATCTCTGTCAGGATTAAATGATATAGTCCTGGACGAGCGAGGAACAGCAATCGGAGCAACCGTGACGTTCATTTACGACCGATAATTCCTCGTAACAGGTGATACCGTCGGAGATCTCTTTCGTCTTGGTATGCGTCAATTAAGACGGTGATCAATCATTCCCGGTAAGAAACTCTCTTCTCGCCGTCGAACACGTCGGCATGAAACGAAGCATATATAATATATTCGCGTGGGAGTGTGAATGGGCTCGCCGCGCTCGAGATTTCTAATCGAATCGCTGGCTATAACCGCGGTCTAATCCCCGCGCCTTTCCAGCCCGCTTATCCCTCGCTCCGCGCGCCGTACAAAACGAATTTGTGCACTCGCAGATTCCTCGAAATTCAATTCATCGCGACAGGGAACATAATACAAATCATTCGGGATCATCATCGATCAAGTCGAAAGTCTCTCGACGGGTGGACAAGAATGAATCAGCGAGGCTTATTCAAAGCGTATCAAGGACCCGATCCTGCGGAGTCAGTTCGTCGTGTTACACACAAATCGAACATCTCGATGGCCCGCGAGGATCGCCGCCGCGCGTATAAATACGTACCCACGCTCGAACCGACAGAATACTCCACCTCCCTCCTCCCTTGTCGAACCCCATCGTCCCCCTTAGCCGCATAGAAAGAGAAACAGAAAAGCACGCAGGACAACCGACCACTTAAAAATTGATCGAAACCTTTTTATGAGCAGTCCGCGGACAAGGGTGGTGCTCTGAATATCACGTGGATCGCGATAGAGAAACGAGAGCGACGAGGGAAGACGAGAGAGACCGGTTCGTGGCTCTCCTCGTGCAAGTTTACCGCTTCGACCGCGAAGTCGCTTCTCCTTTTTGTTCGGATAACTTCAAATATACTATAAATATATGCGTTCGTTTAATATTTAGACATACGGCGCATGTTTCTACATTTATTGATTTATGTATATGCTGAGCGGAAAAACCAAAAAAAGTAAAACTAAAATCACTCGTGACAGCGTTTAAAGAACAAAGTACAGCGGTTCTAGCATATACTTGCACACGTTCTCATTTTCTAACAAAGTATTTCTGTATCCGGTTCTAAATTTCGCTTTGCATAATATGGAGTTTTTTTCTAATCTCCTTTTAGTAACTAGTAGTATCTACTAAATTATAGCAGAGTTAATTAATTCGCATGTAGATATTGTAATTATGCTAAAATTCAAATTTGCATAAATATTCGCTGTCTGATGATAATAAACCGTGACACAGACAATATCGAATATTTGAAATATTTAAAAGTATTTGAAACGTTGTAAAATCGCGCCATCTGTGATGGAATAATATTTTGCTCTTCGTTTTTCTCTTTTTCGCACGACGGTATTAACATTTCATTGAATTAAAAAAAAAAAAAAAAAAAAAAAAAAAAAAAAAAAAAAAAGAAATGGCTCTCGAACGATACGTGATTCACTTGAAACGATCGATAAAAGGTATCAATATGGAACGTTCGCGCCTACCTTCAATACGGAATTTAAAAAGTTGCGTCTGCGCAGTAGCGTATGCAATCGGGCAGCCATGTTGCATTTCAAATATTCGACAAACGAACAATAAACATAGGTTAGCTCGAGCAAACGAAAAGTTCTCTAGCCAACGCGGCCGAGAACGCAAGAAAAAGTAAACAAAGCCGTCTATTCCGAGCGTCGAGAACAGAACGCGACAGGTCCTCGTGACTCGCCAAACTTAACTTCGCAATAGCAGTTCCGAAATTGCTCTACGAACAAATCACGCCATATTGCGCCATATTAAATTCTTACCGTTTGCAAGCGTTCGTAGAGCAGGGTGGTCGCCCACGTAGGAATAAGATTTCATCGCGTGGAGACGAGGGTGGCCGTGGACGTTGAGGTGTAAGGTGTCCAGTTGGAGAGAAAGCCAGAGAGAGAGAGGGAGAGAGCACGACACGTACGCGAGTTCAAATACAACACTTTCGACCGCACAAACGCAACGGCGAGAAGATAAAGACAGGTTACGCGGTACGTCCATCCCGTTTCACGCGTTATACTATTGCGTTCGTCGTATCCGCGGCGTGTGTAACTACGTAGCAGACCGACACTCGTGGAAGAGAAACGCGCGCGATTTCCACGTAGATTGGCAAAAGACAGACGAGAGGAGTACGAGCGAACGTATGCCGTCTTTCTTACACTATAGCCGGTCGACGAGAGGCGCGTGCTCGTTGAATGCCGGTCCCCTCGGTGTGTTAGTGCTGCCGCCAGTGGTGGGGGAAGGAACGATTGGTGGACGCTGCGTCGAGTTAGATGCTGTGAAGATCTCAACCGTCAGTTGCGCGGTGGTCGCCGTACCGAGTGTCACGGTCTTGGGTACAACAACTTTGTGGCTAGTCTGTCCTGTCCCTCTTGTTCTTTTCATTCGTACAGAACTCGCGCGTACAGAACTTGTCTCGTCTCGGCCGGTAATTCAGTGAAAATTCAGTGAGAGCGAGATATCGACCGTAATTTCGAACGAAGTGTCGATTGTATATCGGAAATGCGAATCGATGATACACGGTAACGGGACATTCGTTACGGAGCCTTTGGTGTTTTGGCGAAACGCGAGCACAGTGTCGCGTGTGAGAACTTGCCGAGCAATCTCGTCACGTTTGGGAAACGACGTTTGATTCCGTGCCCGGTGAGTCAGAGCATCGCGAACAATTACCATTTCGATAGGCCAGGGGTTGGAAACGAACGTTCGCACGGGATGCGCGGACTGAAATCACCGAGCATCCCGACGCGTGCGTAATTATCCGGAGATTTGTCCCGTCGTTGGTACATCGTCGAGGACTTTCCCAGTCAAGCGAGTCGAGTGTCTCGCGAGTCGAAACGTGTAGTAGCGCTCGCGGGGCAGGTTGACGAAGGGTACTCGCGCGGGCGCTGGATCGAACGATTTGCGAGTGGAAGTGTGATTCTTTTTAAAATGTAAGCGCCGCTACTTGGGGGAGCACTTACGCAGTGAAATGCGATAACACCGGCACCGGCACCGGCACGGGTGCTCTCGCAATCGTTCACAGGCGAGCCAAGTGTCATTCGGATGACAGGTCGACTGGCAGTGAACTTCGACCCCTTGAATTCCCATTAACGAAACTCGGGGAAACTCGTCGGGGATAGTCGAAACGACGAGATCTGACAACGTTTCGAGGTGAGGCCGAGGTGAGTTGGACCGGTATCGATTGCCGGAAGGGGGCACACACATGCCAGTCACTCGGAGTAAATATTGGAGGGCGTACGCGAGCGACGACAACGTGCGTTAATAACGGGGGCATCTGGAATTGAACGGGGAGAGAGCGGCGGCGTGTGATGACCGGAAGTGGACGGAGAAGCGGAAACAAGGGAAGGCAACGAGTTCGCTAAAGATGCGTGGGCTCGTCGGTCGGAGAGGGTTCGGGAGATCGGTGTCGCTGTCGTTCATCTGCTGTTGCTACCTTCTCGTTCCGGTGTACCACGTGCTCGCCGTGACCAGCGAGCTACCGCCGAGGCTCGATTTACCGGAGCATTGTTCGTGGGACTCGCGGCAGGATGGCGCGCTCACTTGCATCCACCGTTACGCCGGCAACGACTCCCTCAGGACGAACTTTTCACAAGCGACCAGCGAGTACGTGACCTCGATCAACGTCGTCTGCGATGACTCGGAATCGATGGAAAATGGCATACTGAACGTGGACGGATTCGTTCAGTTATGGAGATTGCGGTCGTTGAGGTTGACCGGATGCAAGCTGGTCCATTGGCCGGCGAAAGTTCTGAGCGGTCTGCGGGATCTACGTAATCTGACGATCAGGAGCTTGAACGGACGAAAGAGCAAGTACAGCTTGGAGCTGGAGAGCGGGGCGTTCGACTCGGTGCCGCAGATCGAGAAGATTGATTTATCGTGGAACAATATCTGGCAGATACCGGAACACTTGTTCTGCCCGTTGTCCAACCTCCTAACGTTGAACGTCTCGCGGAACATGCTGAAGGATATCACCGAGCTGGGATTCAGGGATATCGCGGAGAAACACCCGTTTTTTTTCGCCGTTCCCCTGTTCCCTGGACGTGCAGTCGTTGGACGTGTCGAGTAATAAAATCTCTGTCCTGCCCGTTTACGGATTTTCGTCGTTGAAGAGGCTTCGCGTCTTGAACTTGTCGAGCAACGCGATCTCCATAGTGGAAGACGAGGCGCTTCACGGACTCAGATCCCTCGAGACGTTCGACCTGTCTGGCAACAGAATCGTCGCGTTGCCGACGGATATGTTTCGAGACGCGGCCAAGTCGCTGAAGGAACTGCGACTCCAGAACAATTCCATCAGCGTGCTGTCACCGGGTCTGGTCGCCGACATGAATCAGCTGGTCGCCTTGGATCTGTCGAGGAACGCGTTGACCAGTTCCTGGTTGAACGCCGCCACGTTTTCCGGTTTGATTCGACTGGTTCTCCTGAATCTGTCCCATAACCGAATCACACGATTGGACCCAGCCCTGTTCAAAGATCTTTACACTCTTCAGATATTAAATCTGCAGTATAACGAGATCGAAACGATACCGGCGGACACGTTCGCGCCCATGAGTAATTTGCACACGCTAGATCTAGCGTACAATCGATTAACTTACCTGGACGCTTACTCCCTGAACGGGCTGTTCGCACTTTCTCTGCTGTCGCTCGATTCTAATCAGCTCGAAGGCATTCATCCGGATGCCTTTCGAAATTGTTCCAGTATGCAGGACCTGAATCTGTCCGGGAACAGCTTGGACAGCATACCGGTCGCATTGAAGGACATGAGAATGCTGCGTACGCTGGACCTTGGCGAAAATCAGATCAGAAGCCTGAACAGACCCGGTTTCCGTGGAATGTCCAGCCTCTATGGGTTACGAATGATCGGGAACGAGATCACGAACGTCACCACGGAGGATTTCGCCGAGCTTCCCGCACTTCAGATATTGAACTTGGCGCGGAACAGGATCGAGGTCGTGGAGGACGGTGTGTTTTCCGCGAATCCGGCGTTACAAGCGATTCGTTTGGACTCGAATTTGTTGCAGGACATGAACGGGATGTTCGCGAGCGCGCCTGGCCTCCTCTGGCTGAATATGTCCGACAACATGATCATGCAGTTCGATTACGGTTACCTGCCGGAGAAATTACAGTGGATGGATCTGCATAAAAATCTTATTATGGATCTCGGGTTCGCGCCACAGGGCATGAGATTACAGACGCTGGACGTGTCGTTCAACCGGCTAACGAGGATACATTCGAGGTCTATACCGGATTCCATCGAGCTTCTGTTCGTTAACGACAATTTGATACAGACGGTCGAGCCTCAGACGTTTTTCGACAAGATCAATCTGACCAGGGTCGATCTCTACGCGAACCAGATCGTCAAGATGAATCTGTCGGCGCTTCAATTGACGCAGATGTCGGCCTATCGGCAATTGCCGGAGTTCTACATCGGCGGTAATCCCTTCATATGCGACTGCACGACCGAATGGTTGCAAAGAATCAACTCGTTGTCGCTGAGGCAACATCCGAGGGTGATGGACTTGGAGTCGGTGTACTGCAGACTACCGTACGATCGTCACAAGTCGTTCATACCGTTGCTCGAGGCAAAGCCGTCTCAATTCCTCTGCACGTACAAGGCGCACTGCTTCGCGCTGTGTCATTGCTGCGATTTCGACGCCTGCGACTGCGAGATGACCTGCCCGACCAACTGCACTTGCTACCACGATCAATCCTGGTCGGCGAACGTGGTGGATTGTTCCAACTCCGGTTACAAAACCCTGCCCGGCCGATTACCGATGGACGCCACGGAGGTTTACCTCGATGGAAACAATTTCGGGGAATTGAATTCCCATTCGTTCATCGGCCGGAAGAACCTGCAGATCCTGTACGCGAACGATAGCAACATCATCGCTGTACGCAATCACACCTTCAGCGGTTTGAAGCGTTTGCTGGTCCTTCATCTGGAGAACAACAAGATAAGCGTGCTCAACGGCGTGGAACTGATGCCTTTGGAGAACCTGAAGGAACTCTACCTACAGAACAATCTACTGACGTATATAGATAACGGAACGTTCCTTCCGCTACGTCAGCTGGAAGTGTTACGATTGGAAAACAATCGACTCGGCACTTTCGCCGTTTGGCAGCTCGGTCAGAATCCGTATCTGGTCGACATCGGCTTGTCCAGCAACCCGTGGAGTTGCGAGTGCTCGTACCTCGATCGGATGCGCGAATGGATGTCCCGCAACAGAGCGAAGATAAGCGACTGGAGGAGCGTCACCTGTTCCCTCGGTATGCCTATTACTCTTCCGGCGAACGGATCGGTCATAAATTGCGCGGCGTTAACCGGAACGACCTCGGTCATCGAGACTCGACCGCTCGAGGCTTATCTGCCGCTACTGCTTGCCACCGCGGTGCTGATTTTTGCCATGGTGGCACTGGTGTGCGGCGCGGCGCGTTCAGGCATCGCCGCACGCTGAGGACGTGGGCCGCCAGCAGGTGCGGGCTGAGAGCGTGTTACAAGACAGCGGCGTTCGAGGATCAAGAGAAACCCTTCGACGCGTACATCTCCTACTCCGCGGTGGACGAGGCGTTCGTTTCAACGATCCTGGTACCTGGCCTGGAAACGTCGTACCGGCTGTGTTTGCACTACCGCGATCTAAGCGCCGGTAGCAACGTGGCCGACGCGGTGGCGGAAGCGGCCGACTCTTCCAGGCGAACCATTCTCGTATTGTCGAAGAACTTTCTGCACGGCGAGTGGGCCAGGTTCGAGTTTAAAGCGGCACTGAGGGACGCTCTGAAAGGGAAGGGCCGCTCGGTGATCCTGCTGCTGGTAGGCGGTGTGTGTCCACGAGATCTCGACGCCGATCTCAAAAAGAGGATCTCGTCGCACACCGTGCTGGTGTGGGGGGACAAGTTGTTTTGGCAGAAGCTAAGGTTCGCCATGCCAGACGTGTCCCCCGTTCCTGTTTTGGAGAGACCCCTGCCATTGCCGCCGCCGCCGCCGCCCCCGGCGCAGCATCAATGGACGTAGAACTGCCATTATTTAGGTAAGAGCCATTATTTTAATCTTCTTGCGTTCTCCCGTTGAGGCTGCTGCCCCTTTGATTTTTCCCTTTTTACCTCCGCCTGTTGTACAAGGAGTGCGATGGACGTGTCCGAGTCGAGATCGACGACAATGGAGAGAAACGATCGCTGAAGCGGGATAGAACTCTGGCTTCCAAGCCAAGAAAATCCAAGCCAAGAGCAATGATTTTCTTTCTATCTTTAAAGACAAACGTTTTTTTCTCTCTCTCTCTCTCTCTCTCTCTGTCTCTTCACCGGTGGCTGCTTCACAAAAGAACAGCGTTTACTCTCCGCATTGATCGCTTATCGGCGTATATCTAGCCTTGCAAAGTATACCGATTCCATTTCCAGTTCGCTTCGAGTCTAAGCCGCTCCCGTGTTCGTTCCCCTTCGACTCACGTCGACGTCGAGTCGTCTCGAAAGAAAGGATCTCGCCGTTCACAGTCGGGCTTAGTCGCTCGTCCGATTTTTGTTATATAGCGAATCAGTCGTTCCATCTAGTAGCCCGCCGTCAAGTTTCGAGTACCGCGTTCGCTTCACTCCGCGTTCGCGGTTCGATCGGATTTATCGTCGACTGCGCTTCAACGATCGATTCGTGCTCCGCGAATGCTGGAACACGTACCGGTACAGCGATATCCTCTCCAACGGCAATACTATAAAATTATATATCATTCCCAAATGACAAACTAACGACACCCGTGGCCGTTTCATTGAATACACGGGCCTCGACCCGTGGCCTCGATTTAACAGCGGCACATTTCGCGCCATTGTGAACGGACGTTGTGAATGGGGTCATCTTCTCGGCGGGCGGGTTTTGCGGGGAACATATGGACCGATCGAAAAGTGTGCGAGCCGGTGTTACGCGTGAAATTTTGTCACCGGTGGTCGTGTCGGGCCAGTTGTCCTCGCCTTCGGTTCAATTAGAAAACTTTATTGATCGAACTTCACCCTCCAACGCGAGGCAAGCACGGGCTCGCAACAATTCTCACCCACTTAGCAATTAAGTCGCCTTTATCGGATGGCTGCCTGCCAGCGCGTAAAGGAACACAGTCGAAATTACATCATCCGCTCGTTTCGCGTACGGACATTACCTTTAATCGATCATCACCGGCGCGTCGTCGTCATTGCCGTCGTTCTGAATTCAATACAGGCGGCGACACGCTATTTCGCGCGACAACCTACCTCACTCTCGTCGATGTTTAACACTAACGCGCCCTCGATACCCGGTGCGCCACCCCCTGGCATCCTTTAACGCAGCTTGCCGATCCATACTGCGACAGATGGCCAATTTTCTCCGTGGCATGTTAAATCGAGACCGCTGTTCCACTTCTTTCTATAGAATATTCTACGATATAATTCACGATCTTACTTTGAACGATTAATGTGCATAACCTGCTCCAGTTTGTTTCTCCTTCTCTCCTTCGAGAAAAGAGTCGTTAACCTCTGATTGTGAGTACGTATCTGGAACAATTTTATTACCGTTTCGAAGGACGTCGCGTTCGTCTGAATCGCAGCTGAATCGTCGTTAGAGTCGGTTTGTCGTACAGCGGAGACGAGGAAATTAGGAAAGCCGATTGATCGTCCGATCCCTCGGAATTGTCCCTCGGCGAGAATGGCCTCGCACCCCCTCACACGGTCTCTTTCATTCGTGTCAGGTGGCCGTTCGCGTCCGGTCGCGTTAACTTTTCATGACACGCTTCAGTTTCAGCTGTTCGGCTCGGGCTACGTAGCCTGGTTGGTCAGTGCCCGGTTGGTCGAGGGAGATCCGTGGGTCGAAAGGGACCGTGCGTGGGGACCCTTTTTTATCCGACGAACCGGCGTATTCACGCCTCGTGCCGCGAACGCATCCATTAGCGGCTGATCCGTTGATAAGCCGCATCGATACGAGCCCTGCCTTTCTCCCTGTGAAATTACTCCCTCGATCCAGCCGTCTTACAGGATTACGCGAAAAATATATTTAGCCAAACAATGCGCGATCCGAGTCATCTTCCATTCTCGTGCCCGTTATTTTCCCGTTCGGGGAAATATTCGAGAGGAAGAAGATATCCCTTCGGTGGGATAGCCTCGGCTGATTTGCAAGAATATATACAGTGGTACATCTCGTCGTTTCGTCGCGCGATTCCAGCGGAATATAGGCAGTGGAATGTTTCCAAATTCGTCCCCCCGACGGAACAAGTTCGTAAAGATTTTCGTATCGGAGCACGTGGATGGTAATATTTTCGCGTATCGAATATTCGGAAGACGATCCTGCTTCAGCAAGAGAAGAAAGATGAGAAGATCCTTAGTTCCTGGTCTCTCGTCGTACGAAAAAGACAGAGAAGGAGGACGCTTTGTGAGATCAGATCAAAAAGGCAGACAGTAACGGAGAAGCTAGGGTTTCGTCAGGCTCTCTCGCTATGGGGGAGAAAAGAGGACCGCGTGCGCTCTTTTTACCGTGATTTATTACACGCCATACGCGTAGCGGTACGGGGTTCTTTTTTTTTTTTTTTTTGTCAGTTTCGATTTCGGCCATGATGTACGAGTCGGGTAAAAAAATGCGTTTCCATCGATTGGCGGAGGCTACTTTATAGCGAGCGCGCGCCTACGCTTTCAAATGCACCGCGTAATTTAGTCTCATAATTCCCTTGTATTTGTGTGTTTTCCAGCTACGGCCAGAAGGTGGTTAACAGGGAAAAGTGAAAGAGAAAGAGAAAGTAGAAGAGAGAAAGGGGGGGAAAAAGGGAGGGGTAAAAATTCACCGGCGCGAGATCGGTACCCCTTGCTCTCGAAATACGCGTTCCGCCTCCTAATTGCGCGTAGTCTCCGTCCCCGGAGCCGAACGGGCCCCGTCGAACGGAAAAGGAACAGAGAACGCGCGGCGGTTGTCTCGTCGGAGGCGTCCGCCCATCGGAACAGGTAGAAATCCACGATCGCGTGTACCTGTTCGTCGCCCTTTACATTTGTACCTGACAACGGCTGGACCGAATCTGGAAGACAAATGGGATTACCAGAGCGACCTTGCGTTTTCCCCTGGCCCAGAAGGGACGTTAGAAATTAAAAGAGGATTTGTGCCGGTGGTTGCTTTCAGTAGTTTTTCTCTTTTTCTATCTACGCGCCCTTTCTTGCGCGTAGGTGGGTGGTCGTTCCAGTACGGATTTTCGTAACGACGCGACAATGACGATAATGTCTCGCGCTTCGTCACCGTCACGTCGCGCGGCAATTTTGTAAATTGTAAATAATCGAAGTTTGGATCTACCTCCGCCGCAGAGGATAATCTGTATCTAATGTAACAATAAGAGAAAGTCGGACAGACGGCGAAGCGAATTGAGTTGAAGACTGTAAAAATGCAATAAACGAAGAAGTTGATGAAAGAACGAAAACGCGTTTTGTTTCTCCTTTAATTAATTCCCCGAGGTTGGATCTTGTTTCTCCTTTGGATTCTAGATCTAGAATCTCTCCTCCCTTATTATTCTCTCTCTCTCATTTTCTTCTCTTTTCTCCTAAGAGAAAGAAGACCGCGTTTAACGCTCGATTATTTATTTAGCCAGCGAGCGGCCGTCAGTGGGCGCCGCTTGAGAATTAATTGAAAGAAACCGCACTCTCCTCTGTGCTCTTTACTCTCGTTAGAATTTTCTACGCACATTACGCAAATTGCACGATAAACTTTACGATCCGTGGTACGTGGTAGCGAGACGTCGGAGTGGAGAGGGGCCACCCCCGTGGGTTTAATTGCACGCACGCCGGAACGCCGGCGTCGTTACTACGAAACAGCCGCTTCAAGATACCGTTCGAAAGCGTAAAAAAGAGAGTGTCCTCTCCCTGGAAACGGAAATGGGATGAAAGTAGGAGAAAGTACGAGAGGGCGATGGGAGAAGGAAGACGAACGCAGGGAGCACCATTATCCCGCCTCGCTCTCGTCGGCGCGAGGCCGTTGTAGATCACGCTTAAGCCTCTCATAAATTTCTATAAATCTATTAAGTCGCGACGCGTTTACATAACAAAGAGTGGATATTCCCGTGCCGTATTTTCGTCGATCGTAAAAATATCCGGGGCGGAAAAAAAGAAATGCCGGGAGCGACGCGTCATCGATCGGGGGTTAATGAAAAACGGAACGACGCGGCTTCTTGTCACGGTCGTTGCGCGCCAAACGACCGACTGTGACTGCCTGTCGCTATCCCTGTGCCTATCCCTCCCCCGTCCCCCTCCCTCGGTTAGCCATTTTCACGCCGGCCTAGGATCGCGAGGAGGAGGACAGGAAAGTCGAGGTCGGCTTGACGTATCCGCGTATCGACAGCCGTGCTCTATTACGTTCTCAGATGGGCGTATCGGTCGGTCATTCGCATCATCGGGCTGTCATTCGCCCGGCGAAATATGCTCGCGTTGAAACCGAACGGTGGCGGTTCATTGTCAGTTGGGTATTTTACGAGGCCACCGGGTCACCGCAGATTTACAAGGCCGGGCTACAGTTTGCTTTTATCCTTTCGTCTCGTCGGCATTGTGCGCTTCTTTCCTGCGAATCCCTTCGAAAGCCGCTCTTTCCACGGGCATAAATGTAACTCGAGATATATACCGCGCCGAATGAAACGAGTCAAATAAGCCGAGTCGGGTGTTCCTTGTTCCTTCGAAATCCCTTCGCTGTCTCCGTTCCACCGACGTTTCTCCTGCTTTCCCTCGCGCTGCCACCCTCGTTCTCCTGCTTTCCCTCGTCGCGCTTTCACCCCCGCCCCTCCTCTCCCTCTCTCTCCCTCTCTCTCTCTCTCTCTCTCCCTCTTTACACAGGCGTGAACCACTCGAAGCCGCTCTTGACGTTTCAACCGGCGGCAGGGAGATTGGGAAAACGCACACAGATATCCGCTTCCTTTTCGACGGCAGTCTCGTCTCTCGCGGCAGTCCCGTCCTCGGCCCACCCACTACCGCCGCATTACGCCGCGAAATGAATCGCGCCGCTCGAATGAATGAGCGAATAACGAGCGACGATTCCGAGTGTGATTCCGACTGGCGGATAGTTAAACGCAGGAACGATGAGGTTCGCTGAATGGCCGACCGTGCCATAGAGGAAACGATCGTTATGAAATTTTCGGCTGGAAATTTGCGAGACAAAAGTGCCGATTTCGAGTTTAGAATCCGGATTTAGATAGACGGGGCTTGCAAATCATCGGCCGCGATTGAAAATATCGAACGTCCAAAGAGTCTGGCAATTTCCCTCGATCCAATTTTACGATCGTTTTTTAACCGAAAATCGTCCACTACCCGCTCTCCGAGCAATATGACGAACGTAATGTAACAGGAAGGGACGTTTGTTTGCCGTATGACAAATCTGTTTAAAATTGCAGCCGCGCCGAGCGTGCGAAGGGTCATCGCACCGTGCAAATCGCGGCCCGTCGATTTTATTAAAAAACAAACGCGAAAATCGCGCGAACGTCAATATTTGCCCTGGCCTCCTGCTCATTATCCACGCTCCTCGTTCCTCATTAACGAAAAGGTCAGTGCATCTGTCCGGGCGATTCCTCTCCTCTGCAAATATCGGGAAATCGCTCGCGTCGAACAATTCCAACAGTCGCCGTGCAACTGTTAGCAGGTATCGTATTGCGCGATAGTGCGCGTAGTTTCTCAGAAATTATCTTAACTAATCTTATCGGACCTGGCGCGCCGCTGTATCCAGAAAGCACCTGCATCCTCCGCGCGATGTTTGAAGAACTGAGAATTTTTATGGCGCTTTTAGATACCCGGCCCGGTACATATCCCCGTAGCTTTTTCGTCGAGTTCCGTGCAAGAGGGCACAGCACTCGTCACCTCCCTCTCTCTCTCTCTCTTCACTCGTCTCTTAGTAAAGTCGTTAACAGACTTATCTCGCGGCGTGTTTGGTCAATTTGGAAAGCATCTCTTCGCTTCAGCGCTCGACGATTTCCATCCAGTCTCGGGGCATACACCGGCTAACTTCGTCATCAGGGTGTTTCTTGCGTCTTACTTAAGAGCTACTTCCACTTTTAATACACGCTTCGCGCTGCTTTTTATCTTATCGAACTTCTTCCGCCGCTCAGCGCCCTTCCTTCTTCTTCTTCTTCTTCTTCTTCCTCTTCTTTTTTTTTATTAAACTCTAGCTCCGTTCCATTCCGCGGTCCGACTTTGTATACAGGCTCTTACGCGCGCTTTCGACTAGGACGAAACGAGGTTAACGCGACCCGTTCGAAAGTCTTTCGAGATCGACCGTTTCTTTTTTTTAATTTTTCCCCTCCCTGGTTGTTCCATCTTTTTCTCCCGGATAAATTAAATAAAATTCGAAAGTAGCGGAGAGAGGATTGAAGGTTAAGTTCGCCTAATGGCTCTTAACGCTGCACTTTGGCGTATTTGGCACGAAAGTTTCAAATGCTTGGCAGCATGTCATTTTTACTTGACACGTTTATTAACCCTCTTGATGCTCGATATTTCGCTTCATCTTCGCGAGACGAGAATTTTTGAAAAAAATCTTCCCACTGTACGTACGTGCAACACGCCGTTCCTATACATATATATATAGTGCTACGAGGAAATTGCAAAGAGGGTTAATAAAAACGACCAAGGTAAGGAAAATTAGAATAGATAAAACGTAGCGGAACGATGCAAATGACGATCAGGATAGAACCGAAAACCGGTTAGAAACTGTCGGCGTTCAGCATTCGGCTGAACCAGCCAGCTCGAAGCCAATGCCGTTACGAATAATTTAATTGTAACGTTGGAACATTTTAAATCTTTGGTATCTTATCGAGGGTGCTATAAAACCAACGTCCCGCAGCCGCAGGCGTTGCCTGAATATTTTAAGGGAATTATTTTCAAAACGTTGCTTTTTATTGCTTCCCATTCCTCCCCCGGGTTGGTTCAACGTCTATCCCCCGCGCGATCGCTGGTTTTTCGACAATTTGTTTGGCTCTTCCTCGGTCACGGAGTTTCTTTTTTTTTTTTTTTAATCATCGAACCGGGAACCGTCACGCGGAAATTACAACGACGTTCATTGCCGTGCGAGGGGAGAAATATTATATTAGACCTTTTTTTTCAGCGGAATTTTTCACGGTCCGCCCGCGCGTCCACGTTGTATATTTTTATCATGGCCGCGGTGTAATACGGCGCCACGTATACACAGCTTCCGTAAAATATGGTTACGTTGATTACTTTTTTTCTCTCTCTTTGCCGTATGCCCCCGTTATCCTTACGGAACCACCCTCTTGCGTGGATCCCCGCTTTTACTGCGCTTTCCCCTTCGCGTCTTGTTCGGTTAATGCAAAGGATCGGATATGACTCACCGAGACAGACAGAGAAAGCGAGAGAGAATAAACCAGAAATTTTCAGCTGCGTACAAATCGATACCCTCGCGATTTGTCCTTTCTTCGATCGAACCTCGACGATGTATCGATGCCTCGAATGTTCAAAGTCCCGTTGTCTTTCGTTTCGAGCGAACGATTTTTATCGTGTCGAGTTTGTCGTCGACGTTGTAACGTCGCAGACGAGAAAAGGTTGGAAGAAGTAGGTTGGGAACGGAAGCGCGCGAATGAGCAACGCGGCTGCCGGAAATAACAGACTGACCTTAACGTGGCCACCGGTGCAAACTTTCAGATGTTATGAGTGTAAACTCGAGGCGGAGTATCGCCCGCCCCGCAGTTAGATACGCGCGGTCCGTTTTATTTATGAAACGAAAACATTCTCGCCGGCCGACTGCGGCCGCTGGGAGAATAATTTTCCGCGCGCGGCCGCCGCCACTTCCACCGTCTCCGTCGCCGCCGCCGCCGCCGCCGCCGCCGTTTCGAATTAGTCATGTCCGGCTACGTTTCGGCTGATACAGAAAGTTATCGTCGCACGGCTGCGTACGCCTTGTCGATCCAACTTCCGCCACCCTCGGCTCCACCATCCACCCGGAATATTATACGCTACCTTTCGGTTACCTACGTTATTACGTTCTCTTTCCCGGCGAGTTGTTTGCTTAACGAATTCGTCGCCAGTCCACCGATGTAATTTCCATTGAAATTCGCGTCGGGTCGAGAGTTAAGAAGAACTCGTCTCGCGTGCGAGCAACGAAGATCGCCACCTGTGCCTCTGCGTTGGAACGAGAATCTCCCGGATATTCCGGCGTGTTTTGTACTCGATTCGACCTGGCGGACCGAGAATAATTGCCGCGGATTTTAACGACGTCAGACCGACCAGTGCTGACGTTGTTCCGAGTCGTTGCGAACTCGGTTCGAAACGAGGCGAAAAGTTCGTCGTTTTTGATCGGCAAAGAGATCCCGTAGCGCGGCGTTTCAATCGACACGGTCCGAAAAATGCTCTGCTTCGAACGATCCCTCTCGCGAAAATGCCCGTCGGAAATTAGGCTGGCCCTGCAGTTAACAGCTGCGACAGCGTGGCGAATTCCGTGGCGCGATCAATTTGTCCGAGAGAGACGCGGACGTGACCAGACTTAAGCATATGGCCGATTGAACGATATCGACTGGGAAACTGGATCCATGACCGGCGGTGGCTGTCGGAGATTATGCCCGCTTTCCCCGGAATATTTTCCGGACGCGTCGACGTAAAGCCAACCGGGGCTTGGAAACGCCCGGTCGGACAGGCGACGGCCAGGGGGAGCCGTGTAAAGGAGAGAAACGAAGCCAATTATAGCAGCGAGTACCAGCGAGTCGAATTCGTTACGGTGTTACATTGTAACCGAACGCGGGCAACAACCAGGGGAACGCAATGAATGAGTTTAATGGGGGGAGAAATTTTTGGACAGTCGAGGCCAGGTCCAGGTCCAGATCCCGTGACTGGTGGCTTTTGTGTGGAGCGTAGGGTTTTCGGGATTCCAGACCGAGTCACCCCTCCCCTTTTTCCTTCCCCCCCCCCTCTCTCTCTTACACACACGCGCACACACGTCCACTATTGCCGCTCGATGATTTCGCAGTTCACCCCGGCGCACGGCCGCCCTTGGCGTTAATTACTTTCTCGTTTTTGAACGACGCCGCTCGTCGATTTTTCCTTTGTGCCTGATTAATGGACGGCGGTAAATGTTCGCGTGCAACCGGCGTCGGCCGCGAGATTGACAGACGGGACAGGGGTGAGGAACGCGATCCCGGAACGGGGTGAATGGTAATTCTTTTTCGTCGCGAGGCTCGCCACTGTTGCGATTTCTACCTGGAATCGACCCGGAGTTTTCAAATTCTGCGTATAGCACAGGCACAACTTCGATACGTTTTCAATTACCTGTTGTTCGGAACTTTGACCGCTGACAAATATCTCGTCGTCTTGCGACGATCGACGACGAATCCCCGAATCCCCGGATCCCCGGAAGGAAGGAGCTCTGGCGTGGATCTTCGAGACAGTCTTCAGTCGCGAGGAGGGAAGAAAAGAAAGGAAACGGTGTCTGTTGGAGGTTCTTCGAGCGGGAAGTCTCGAAGGAAGGCAGCGAGTATCGACGTTGGTCGGCGTGGTCGTGAATTATTTACGAGCTTTCGCTCGAGACCGACTATTTAATTCATACGGAAGGAACGATAATATCCGAGAGGGGCGGGGGATGAGAACCGCGGCGTAGGGTCCACGGGGGAGGGGGGACGAAGGAGAACGCATCGTCGAGCAGCGGCGACTGTCGGCCCGCCATTGTTACGCTCGGCGACGAGTTTGAAAAGGACAATTTTTCTGGCCGCTTTGCAATTCGTCGGATCTAGGACGGAAGACGGATACCCACCGGAGCATCGCGGCAGATTCCTTTCAAACAAACTTTTCGAAATTCAGGCAAGCAAAGCAGAGCAAAGGAAAGCAAAGCAACGAAGCAACCGACCGACGGCCGACCACCGCTCGCTCGCTCGCTCGCTCCCCCTCGTTTTCAAGCAGCGCTTCCTCCTTAGCGTTCCCTTGTTATTTCAATTGCCGGCACTCTACCTGTCATCGAAGTGTCAGCTCTGGCCTGTGGGCCGTTTTAAAAGAGCAAAACGCCATGGAATTGCCGGAATTTCTCTCTCTCTCTCTCTTTCTGCCAGAATACCTCCCTACCTCTGTCTCTCCATTCAGGGGATGATAACCGTGAGAGGGTCGGCTGCAGCAGTCGGCGGAGGTAGGCGCATCTTGTCCCGCATCTTGTCTTCTCTCGCGTGCGTACCTTTTTCCCTCTTCTCCTTCGGCCTGTCGTCTTTTCTTCGTTTCTTACAATCACCCCCCCCCTCCCTTTTCTCTGAGCAGCGTTTCGTGCTCCCTTTTCTGCGTCGTGGGGGAAAATCCGCAAAACGAGCGGCCGCCTGCCTATCATAACATTCTCGTTTTCACGGTAACAATAACGGCGTAACGAGACGTGCGGGAAGAACGTCGAATGCGAACACAGGGACCGGTCCCGAACTGGCAATCGGAGACGCACTCCTTCTTCCTTTTCAGAGGCGCGAATTTTTCAGTTGCCGAGCGAAACCTCGCGAAACGCGACGCCAAAGAGGGACACACTGTTGCGGCTTTCCTTTGTTCTCGTTGTTTCTTTCGAGCAACCGAGGACCCGCCAGGGTCAACGCGTGTCCCCCTTAAATTCTCAATTATCGTTCTCTTAAACGAAAATTTCACCCGGTTCGCACGCGCGAGCGTGCTCTTTTAAACGCTGAATGCGTTTTCCAAGTTGTATCCTATATATCCTAATCGCGTTATAATTACGAGTGCGTTCGCAGGGAATTTTCAACGCGAGAAATGCACGTGACGTGGATTTTATAAAGAAGGCGCACAAATATCTGAAATAAAATACGCGTTTGCAATGCCCGCGCGTTTCTGCTTCGGTAGAATTCTCGCGCTGCTTTGAAATTTCACCGATACAATCGCGACAGCCTCCTTTCGTTGTAATGTTAATGAAATTTCCGAATATTTTACATAATGCGTGCAACGTAAACACGAAAGCTCTCCATCGTCGATATTCGAAAGCTTTTCGCTACCGCGCGCGCGATACGAATATTTATCGTAATATCCGATAGATGAAATAAAATTTCTATTTATACGTTCGGCGTTCAAAGGAGCGACGTTCGTTCTACATTTTTACGAATTTGAGGAAGCAAATAGGAAACTACGATATAAACGCAGATTTATTATTTGTTATTTCGCGAGTAAACGCGGGAAATATTCATCGTTTCGCGATTGCCAGCGAGGACAATCAAAAAGTGTGTCAATTTAGCAACCGAAAGTAGCGAACCAAAATTGCGCTTCTACTTCCCCCCTCCCCTGCAATGAATTTCATCGTCAATTACTCTTCCCCGTACTCGCTCCCGTATCGTTTACGGCATTTTCA
>KQ435727.1:2137074-2160009 GCA_001276565.1 Melipona quadrifasciata | reverse complement strand
TCTTACGATGGTAAACGTTAAATGCATTAGCGTTTGACAATGCGCGCCAGCGCGTGCGATCATTAGTCAGGTACAAAAGCTTGGCCGGTAGCTTTATTTTCCGAGTCTGCCGGCGCCGGCGTTACGCGCGTTTAATATCGGCTGCACGGTCGACCGATCAGAACGGTTTCGTTAATTCAAAGCGAACTGTTGCCGCACTTACGCGAACAACAATCCCCCGCCGCTGCACGCGAAAATTAATTCGCCGCCTTTGTATCGAATCAGCGGATCCGTTTTAAATTCCACTGCTTCGCGCGCGAAGCACGCGAGCGAACGCGAGAGAAACGATTTCCCGCCGTTTACCTCGGTTTTTCCATCGTCTGATCGTCGAAAAGAACTATCTTTGTGCAAACGGCGCCGCGAGAAATTTCAAAGTGATCCTTTAAACCTGGCGAAAAGCGTTTGCGGAGTTTCCCTCATACCGGCGAAACACCGAGTTATTTAATTTCTAATTCAACGAAAAAATCACGCCTCGAATCCCGCTGTCGATCAGTTAGGAAAATAAACTATACGCGCGACTTCTTTCCGGTGGGAAAACGGTGGGAAAACGGTGGACGAGCCGGGTCGTTTGATCGTCCACCGGGCGTGTGTAGTCAAACAAGAAGGGAGGAGGAAGAAGGTGGCACGCGAGATCGTGGTGGACGTTCTTCGACGCGAATTAACACACGGAGGGAGAAAGGGTTCCCCGGGGAGCCGGGGGAGGGGGGCAAACGGACACACGGAGGTCCCACGGGTGAACCACGTCGAAGACAGAGGTGAAAAATCCGAACGAGACGCTCGGCGAAGGCCGGCGGCCGTCATTAGAGACTTTGAGGCCGCGCACGAAATTACGCGTGGATCCTCGTATGATCCCCGCTTTATTAAATCTACCGTGTAATTTTCGTTCCGTTCGTTCCAGTTCCGTGAGTCCCACGTGCGTGTCTTTGTGCCATTAGACGGCCACGTTTCGCCCCGTCCTCTCCTTCTCTTCTCCTTCCACCTTTTCGTCTACCCCTTCTTATTTCCCGTTTAATAATCCGTTGTCCGCCGTCCGGGACAATATCGAACTCAACGTCGGTCGAAAGTTTGGTGGCTTATCGAATTTTTCGCATTCTTTTGCAAATTTTGTTGCCGTGTAGCGCGGCTTTGAAGGCTTTATTAAAAAATGTTTGTACGATACGTCCTTCGAGATAATACGAGGACGTGCGTGCGTCTCTGACACGCACGCGCTCGCGTAGGAAACGCGAATCGAATGTTGGACGTGGTTTCGCGCGGAAAGAACGACGTCCGTCCCTTGCTCTTGCCTCGTTCGTTAATTCATTCGGCAAACACGCGCGCGTTCACGCACACGTACGCGAGGAGAGGGAAAGCTGGATGGTGGAGAGGAGTCGCGAGAGAAGGAGAACGGAACGGCCGGGCAGTAATTCAATGAAAAGGGGCTGAATCAACGCCGCGAGAAATCGATAATTTACGGCCGTGATTCGTCACGCCTTTGTGTTAATTGTTTTTACCGGGACCGACGGATTTATCCGTGGGATGGATCATTAAGAGGATGTGCCCCTTCTTTCACCGTTCCAGCTGGAGCACCGAAACGGACGAACCTCCGATTATCGTGACCGTTGATTTCGTCCGTAGGGTTCGTTCGTAGCTCGATTCATTACGCAATTCCTCGTGCTTGCGTTCGCAGCTTTGGACACAGTGACCAATTTTCGACACGCAGGTGGGCAAAGTAGTTAGGAACGTCGATGTGCCAAGAATTTTCAATTTGCCGTCGATTTGTCTTAGTTTCAAAGCATCGCTCTGCGTTTGTATGGAAAATAAAATACAAGTTTGATCGCACGAAAATCGGCCGTTAAAGTATCGACCACTTTGATCATTTCGACGCATCCTCGACCAGCTACGAGTGCAAATTTATTTATTTGAAAAAGCTTCGAGGAAAGACTTTGGATTGATTTGATTTCGAGACGGGTTCACGGCAGCTGGTAATTGGTAATCCGAAATTCCCTCGGTTTTCCGTCCTCCTTCTCGCAACAGCGGCGTGGAACGAGGGAGAAAGGGGTGGCAGGCACGAAATGAAAACGAGATCGGGGACGGCGTCTCAGAACCCGGGGGAAACTTCCCTCTTTCTCCGTTTCTCTTTATCCGACCCTGTTCTTTGTTTACGCGGTTTCTGAATGAAACGGAGAAACTATTCGGCGGCGGCGTTTCAATTAATAAACGGATATACGTTTGCCGGGGCGAGATGCCCTCTTTCTCTTCGCCCTCTTTTCCACGCTCTTCTACGTACCTATATATATATACGTGCACGTGCGTTTTGTTCGTCAACGACGATCGTCCCGACAATTTCGTGTATAAATCGGCGCAAATATTTAACGAATCGCGCAAATAAAGCGCTCGTTACGGCGTTTCAAGTTGCCGGACGGGGTCGTTTCCTGGAAAACGTTCGCTCGTTTCCCACTTACGGCGAAATTAAATTACCCTCCCCCTTCCCCCCTGGCTATCGTTTAAACATCTTCCAGAGCTCGTCAGTTCTCCGTCGATCGACTGACCGATCGACCATCCCGATTGCCGCTCAACGAACCGTGAAGCAAGAAAATCGAATGACGCGAATGTTATTTTTATTACCTCCGAGATTATCTTCGTCTTGCAACCTATCTATCTATCTATCGAACGAGGGCAATTTCAACGAGGGAACGTGATTTTTCTTTGAAACAAGCGTTCGCGATAATAACGGCCAGGCACAGGAGGTCGGGAACGTTGGAAAGAAAAACGAAGTTGAAGTCGAGTTGAAGATTCCCTGTTGGTACGATCTTCAATGGCCCGGTGATACCAGCCGAGGATCGAGGCGACTCGATACGCAAGGCGTTATTTAGGTCCTATTTCTTCACTCCATATCCGTGAAAATTTAAATATGCAAAGCTGTATCCACGATCTGATCGTTGCAGACGATATTACGAACGGCGGGACGTCGTTTGGACTCTTCCCTCAGATTCTTGCCTCGAGATACTTCTTTCTCGCCTTTCTTTCCGTCAAGTGTCTCGCTTCTTTATCGACCATTCACGATGCGCTGTTAATTCCGGCGAACGCACGCGCGTAACCGGTCGTCACGACGTCGTATTAGCATGTCGATTACCATCTTGCAACAACGCCGCGACGCTCGTCCACCGATGATCGCATCAAGTATCGCGCAACGGGATCGCACTCCCGGCTCATTCTCTCCACCGGAACGACGTTTCCCCGCGAGGAACAATGGCAATTTTTCCTGGTCGCGCTGGCGTTCCTCCTGGATACACCGGCCGACCCAGCCTCGCGACGTTGCCGGACAAAGGGAAGCAATTTCGCGAACTCCGCATGAAATTCGAGCGGAGCGCCAGCGATCGCTTTTCTCCGCCACCTTTTGTCGCCCGTCGAAACGTTTCAACGTCAAACGTTTACTTGTTGCGTGTTGGCGCGATTTTCATTCGCGACAAATCATCCCGCGATCCTCCGTCACTCCGGCCCGGTAATTAACGGTCGTTGCATTAATTAGCGCAGCAGCCGGCGCGCAACTTCGTCCCTGGTTTCCCATTCGTTAGCTGGGCGCAGTGACAACGCTTCTCCTTCTTTTTCTTCAAAGTGGACATTTTACAATACCGTCGCAATTAACATTCGTTCCTTTCATTTCGTTTCGTTTTTTACTGTTTGCTCGTTGCTCGAACCTTCGGCTGAGCGGCACGCTCGAAGTCGAAGGTGGCAAATAGTTCGTTCGTACAATTAAGAGATCGCTGATTTTTTCGCCGCTGGTGATTCTCGCTCACGCTCGCCGTGAGCTGGCGCTAATCGGATCATCGGATTCAATGAATTCGTTCAATTGGATAGTAACTGAAATTTCGTTCGTTTCTAATCGGATCATCGGATTCAATGAATTCGTTCAATTGGATAGTAATTGAAATTTCGTTCGTCCGAATTAATTGTTTATACCGTGACAATATTTCCTTGCGTTGAACATTCCATTGTGAATACAATTGTTGATACAAATTTCGATATGATCAGGAGTCCAAGCTGTCAAACGTATTTATTTGTAAGACTTTCGATCGTCGCGTCTTGATTGAGGTAAATTCAAATATGTAAAACTTAAATTTCCTGGGTTAGGTTCTTCGCACGTCTAACTGTATTTTTTTTATCAGCTACACAATAAAAAGAAATGACCCTCAAAAAGATATTCTTTCGATGAATACCACTTGCGACGGGCAAAAGATATTTTTTGCATCCTCGCAATTCGAAAAGATCCAAAATCCAAGTCGAAATTTTCCTTCAGCATTTCACGATAAGTTCAAGCAACGTTGGAGCTGTATTGCGAAATTTGGAGCGTCGCGAAATCTCGAGCGTGGCGAATCTTGCATCGTAAAAAACAACAAGGTATAACCAGGATGGAACGCAGAGGAACGCGGTTGGATTAAAACCGGCGACAGGCGTGAAAACGAGCCGTTCCCTCGGTTTCTTTCTTCCCTTTTTTCGCATTTCCACGGTCTAATCGATAGTCTAATTAACCGTGGTCGGCGCGAGAGAAAGGAGGCGGCGGGCCAGCGCGAAAGTGACGCGACGCGTCCGGCCGTGATTCATCGCGGGCGATTGGTCTCAAAGGACGAGATAAAAAGCGTTCTCCATTAGCGCGTATTCCGGGGTAAATACGTAAGACCGGAGATTTATCGCTTTCATAAAATTCCCCTGGCCGGGGTCAAGAGTTAATTTCCCGGAGCGTCGACAAAAACGTAACTCGCGGGGCTGCGTTTTTCCTTGTTCGGGGCCGTGAATCGCTTGCGAAAAACGGAAAACCACCGAACAGGATGGGGAGAACCGAGTCCTTCTCGTCGTTATCTAGCGACAGCCAGTTCACGGACGGCGAACCCGATCCTTTGACATCGGTTCGTTTGATGAAGATAAGGCAGGACGTCGTGGGATCTAATTTATTTTACGTGCTCGTCATCTGGGACTTGGATGATCGTCGACCTTCTGGAGCAGATATTGCTCTTTTATCACGGTGGGGTGATAGGGTTGAAGTCTTCTTCCCGGGGTATCAGTTTGAACTTATCGACAATTTATCGCACTCTGTCTTCGATATTTTACGAATCGGTATTGTTACGCAACTGGAGGATTTTGTGTAAGGTCTTGTACAAAAAGCGATAAGCGAAACAACACCAAGCTTTGACTCTTCGTTCCTAACGCACACATATCACAGAATTCAACTACGATATTTATGTATGCACTTGATCGCTGTGGATTTTGGTCCAACTTTGCATCGTACCAAAGGATGAGAGGAAAAATAAGAAAATTCCGCAACGCGAAGCGACCGGCGTCTTTCGCAAAAATTTTAATTCGCGAAACGATCTCAGTTTCAAGCTGTCTTCGCATCCAGAGTATTAAAATCCCTCGTCCGGTATACGTGCGTTGAAAATTCAATAACAAGCCCCGATTCACTCGACTTTCGTTTCCAATAAATAATTTCCGTGTCCCCCTCCCCTCTCGCACACATACACACAAGTTCAGCGTCGCTCGGCTCCGAAAAGTCAGCTCCGTCGTGTCGCTTACGATAAATATTTGCCTCGAGTCAGCATCCATCGAAGCTCCGGGTAGATTAATGCCCGAATCCACGAGGTGGCTCGTGACGTGGATTTTCGTGGTTGCAACCGGATCGATCGGACGTCGACCTGGAATCGAGACCTCGCCGGTTCCGCCTGTTTACGTTCTCGCGAAAACTTGCGAGAGCGCCGAGCGTTTCTTTTTGTACTTTCTCACACGCGGGGAAAAAGGAGCTGCTGGCGCCGATAATTCGCGCCACGATCGGCCACGTCGCTCGAGGAAGAAGCAGCCGGCGCGGCGTGCGTGCGTGCGTGCGTGCGTCTGTTGTGTCGCGAAACCGAGGGAGGCAGATGCTCACTCTACAGCCTCACGCCCCTGTACAATGGGTCCAGAATGCGAGACGAAAATAATGGTGGTCGCCTGTAAACCTATGAACCGATTCAATACGGTCCCACCTTTCTTCCCTCAGCTCCTCCGGGGAGAGAACGTCGACCGTGTCTTCTTTGTCATGCCACTTTTACCTCCATTTATCTCGCCGCGCATCCGTCCCCGGTTCTTGTCTCTCTCTCTCCGCCGATTCACGGCGTATCAATGTCCATCTCTCTTTATCCGCGCATCTATCTCCCCTATTCTGTCTCCATGCGCCTGGCCCCTGTGTATCTTTCCAGCGTCTTACCGCGCCCCCTCCTTTTCACGGAAATCCTTTTCCCTCGCGAGAGAAAGATCCACTCTGCTCACGCTGCATCCGATTCGAAGACTTTCCGCACGAGTCCGCGGCCTGACTCTTCTCAGCTGTCCCGCGTGTGGAAACGAAAGCACGAAATTTTCCCAAATCCCTGCTGCGGCGTCGCTTCGTTTTGAAATCTGTGCCTCGAGGGTCAAAAGATTCCCAAAATCTTGAACGGAATCTACAATCACGTTTATGACTTGACTATACTGTACAAAATCGCAAGCAAAGTTTCGAAAGCTCGAGAATTTGTCATTTCTTTCGTGATCCTCCGGTAGACTCCGAGTTTCTCAGCTGCGGCGTGCAACCGCCTCCTTCGTCCCACAGCGCGATTTTTATTAGAAGGGTGGCAAGTTACATCGTTCCTCCATTTCCCGCGTGTCGTTCGGGCACGCGTGGCGAAATCGAAAACTCCGAATAAACGGCGAACCCTCCTGCGAACGACCACCATCCTTCTCGGACCTATTCCTCCAGCTACTCATCCACCTCTTAAATCACTCTCTCGAGAGACATACGCGTCTCTCGGTATTTCCTCGCTAGATCCATCGTCTCTCTTCATAGATATACGTACAGGAAGAAATGGGACGTGTGTGTGTGTGTGCGCAAGAGAGCGTGAGAGAGAGAGAGAGACAGGTAACGCCATTGTGCTAATCCCGGGTTACGTCTGGAGGTACAATTGTGTCAAGTTTACGGTCGAGCGCGATTCCATTCGGCCGGCGTATCCAGGTACGTATACCGCCGTCGGTGTATCCACAAGCGGTCTGCAAACGGAATAGAGACGGAGACGGAGAGTAAATGGCAGTTGGAGGGGGTGGCGGATAACAGAGTCGGTTCCCTATCAAAGAAGGAATTACAGGGAACTGGTTTTCTATGAGCCGTTCGGCTTCCTCGCGTAACGTCTGGTCCTGCACGATGATTCCATTATAAGTTCCCTCTCTGCCCCCAACTCGTCTCTGCCTGCGACCTCGTTACTCCTACTTATTTTTAACGAACACGCGAAACCTTCTCTTTACCCCGGTTCTATCGCTTTTACAAACTGCGCTACTTTGTTCCTCGAGAAGAAACGTGTACCTGTCCGAGAGTCGAAAACGTGGCCGTTGGAACGTTACACATTCAGTTTGTATTTGTCGTCCATACAATTTTCAATATTAGCTGCGATCGTTTCACCGCGTCTTTTCACTTTACCAATCTCAGTCTACCATCGTTTTAGCTCGCGGTGCAAAGAAGCTGGTAGCTTCCTCTTTGGTGACTGACTAACTCCGAGCGATGCGCTAAAAGCTCGCGATCTTAATCGAACCGGGGAGAAAGAGATAAGTGGGAAGATCTCGAGAGAGAGAGAGAGAGAGAGGCGTCGAAACGAGGGGGTTGAAACTCGGTGAAAGTTTCCTCGGCGTTTACGAGCTGGGGGCCGGCTGCGTGCCGCGTGGTGGGGACGATTCGATGAGTAATGGGGGCCGCTTAATCACTTTACGCAACCGGCGATTATCTGGCCAGCTAGATAACAGATACGTAACCCGGCGTACGCGCAAGATTGATCGTACGAAACGGCGTTCGGTCCGCGCGAAGAAAGAAATCAATTAAATCCTTTATATTAGTCCCCCTCTAGCGCGGACCGTATCTGCCCGGGCGATATAAAAACGTCCACTCGACGATGATTTATCTTCCCGGCGTCGAGAGTATCTCCTTAATATTACCGATTAGCAGACAACCGTGCATTCACGGCTCACTCCTTGAACCCACGAAGGAGACGGAGGAATGTGAAACGATCGTCGAGCGTCACGAACGCCCGAAATGGGATCAACGATTACGAGAGTCGTTAGACTTTATCTTTCTTTTTTCTTCCTTCGCGCGTAACTTTCTATCCGACATATCTGATCTGTGTTTTGTTTACTTTCTGCGAAAGTAGGATCCTTGATTCCTCAACGCACGCTTCACGTGTATATATCAAGAACGCGATCCTGTATTGCTTTCGTAGAGACTGGCGATAAGAGTGATAAAATTCCGCGAAAGTGCGGATCCTCGATTCCTCATCGAGAACGCGATAATTTCTTCCAACCGCGATCTCTCCTTCGTAGACGAGGTGTGTCGGTACTGTCCCACCGACGAGAAAAAAAGGGAAGCACAAGCTGCCATGGTTCTTTCGCCTCGGTAGCCGAGGTGGTTGTATCTCTGCAGCAGCGGAGCTTCCTGCGCTGGGTAGGGAAACACCATGAATTTTAACGAACGAACGCGAACCGGATGATAATATCAGCGCGTGGTGCGAAGATACCTGCTCCCGGAGACCCGTGTCAACGGCGAGAAAGCGTAACGCGACGTAGCGGCGGCTGTACGCGTCCACGGGGGTTGGAATTTCGCAACGAAATTACGGGTGATTTAAAAGCGGCTGGGCGACCGGTGTTTCTGCACCGGTATCGCGGCACGTAGCGGCGCGTGCACGCGGCTATATAGATTCCGGCTATGGATCGTCGGCCGAATCCTTGGCCAACAAATATTCGAGTATCTCTTTTCCTGCGAGAAAACGCGCCCATGGGTCCAGACGAGACGTGACTGAGATAACGAAACGGAGTTCCCTTCTCTTTCCTCTCTCTGTCTTTCTCTCTGTATGTGTGTGTGTGTGTGTGTGTGTGTGTGTTCCCTTGCCAGCGCACGAACACGAGCGTACGCGGCGGCGAGATCCTTGAAAAGGATCTGCGAAACTTTCTTACGTAACCGCGCAGAAAATCGCGAAGAAAAAGCTTATTCTTCGCAATTAGCACGGAATCCACGCGCCCCACCTCTCGATGATTTTCGGTTAATCCTTCACTTGCGATATTCGGTATTTATATCGGTGAACGATAACGAAGTCTTTCGATTACAAGTTGCGGAACGCGCTATCTGGACGGGATCGTTTCATTGTTAAATTTCGTTTCGTTGAACGGTGCTTTTCGTGCGACTGTGAAAATTTGACGTCGCACGTGGAAGGGGAACGCAGCGCGTGCAAATGTCACTGTACGCTTTATAGCAGAGTTGGCAATATAGCAACATTTTGCAGAGATCTTTATTGTACGTCCTCGCAGTTACTTGTTCCAAGATTTCCAAGCAAAAGTCGCGCCAGGGAGGAGATATTTATTAGACGCTGGGTGTACTGAATCCTTAGGAGGCTGGTTTTCTGTCCCTCCGTCGACGGGAAGAGGCGCGGTTAACCAACCGTGAACGATAGTGGATTTTTACGATTATTTATCGTTATTACCGGATACACGTGGCCTCGCCCTCGCGAATCCACCCGTCGTAAAATCATGAACGTGCAATCGAGACTGCTCCGGGCGACTTTTATGTCATCTCCAGCGTGTTTGATAGTCATCCGTGTCTTTGCGTTTTCCCCTTCTTCGGCCGACTCTCCATCCCTCTCTCTTTCACCATTTTCCCCGTTGGAGTTTTTCAGGCTGATATCTCTTGGCAAATGCCTGCGCGGGGGATAGGGAAGCGTAGCGAGGAATGAAGAGTTATGTCGTCGCTGATGGGGGTCGAGACTCGACGTATTTTTCTGCTGGAGAAAGGAGGTGTCTCTGAATTAGAAATCGCTCCTTCCGGCTGATTTATAGGGCTGAATATTTATGATTTTAGGGCTATTTGAAGAAGAAACGTTAGAAACGCTCTTTGTAAAATGAAATTCATTCCTGTCACTCTCAATTTATGGATCACATTCAGAATCTGCGACAATGATGTAATTAAATTCGTACCAGAAGGTAGAGACTGATATAGAATCAGTAGAAGAATTCTGTAAGAGAGTAAAATTGTTTAGATCAGTGGAAATGTTCCGCTATATTTTTCACTTCAACGTCGCTCAATAGTTCGATAAGCACCTTTCGGTATTATGCTGCACCGGATCTGTGTGTCACAGTTTTAACTATTTCGGCTATTAACGAATAACCGATCCGCAGCAAAAATTCGCGACCCTTTACGATTCACGGGGGGGAACTTGCCGTAACTTTAATCGTTTGGCTGAAAAAACGTGAGGTACAGAGAGAAAGAGAGAGAGAGAGAGAGAGAGAGAAATGTGTGCGCGTGCACGTGGACGTTAAATTCGGGCGGAATTTCAAGTCAACGCGGTCTCGCGCTCGCGTCGCGCGAAACTCCGCAGCGCGCGGCATTTATCTGGCTAACCGCGCCGAATAGCGATCCGTGTCCCATTGTGCTTAAATAGTTCGAAATGTCGCCGGTCGATTTAATTTCGGGTTACGGGCAACTATTTCCATTTGTCGGAATTTATATCCGTCGTTTCGCGCGGGCGCGCGCGTGTGCACCGCGCGGCTCCGTAATTGCGCGTCGTAAAAAATCCCCCCCCCCCGTCGAGCTCGCGGTGCGACGCTCCTCGCTGGCGGGCATAATTTCGTGAATCGCTCTCTCTCTCTCTCTCTTTCTCTCTCGCGAGTTAGCAGCGGTCCAGGCTGCCGCTAATAAGAGGCCACTATATTATTTCTCGTTTGCTCTGCGCTTTAATTAATCGCAATTACCCGTGATTAAATATCCAGCCGCGGGACCCGACGTTCATCGTAATAGAGCCGAGGCCGAACTCGACCGAGTTCGTTTCCACGGAACCTCTTCCTGGCCGAACGACGAGTTCGTTAGCGTCGCCTGTAATATTTTTCGCCTCCCTCCCCTGTGTTTTCACGCGCGCGCGCGCGCGCGAGAGAGAGAGAGAGTAACTCGATCAACAATTACTCGCTAATGAAACGCGTCGCACCGTGACCGGGGAATGAACCAGGGGACGCGAGGCGGCGCGATATAATAGAAAAATCGCGTCGTCGCCGCCGGAAACGTCACAATAATGCTTGTCAATCGACCGGTCGCCCCGATAATCGCGGTGGCACGCGCGTTCCGTCGCCGGGCCAGCGCATTCGGCTGCCGGACGCCGAATAAAATCCACGGTACAAAGCCCGCCGCCCGGTGGAATCGATCATTTTCATTTTCATTTTTTTTTTCTTTTTTTTTTTTTGCTTCAAAATTCACGCCCTCTGTCCGCCTGTCTGTCTGTCTGGCTGCCTGCCTGTCGATAATTCGATTCGCACTACCACCGTACGTACACGTATACGTGGTTCTCCCGGTGCTAACCTAACGGTGCTCGTATTAACGAACGAAACAGAAAGAGAGAGAGAGAGAGAGAGAGAGAGAGAGAGAGAGAGAGAGAAGGAGGGCGCCGCCACGTGCGAATTACGCGATAATCCGCCTCGAAGAGAGACGTAAAACTACGCACGTGGACGCCTCGTGCTTTCGCAGTAATCGCTCGTAGACACGTGGCTGGCCGTTCGAATTGGAAAATCATGACCGGGAGAAAGTTTTTCAACGCGACCGCCATCTGGCTCGCTCGCTCGCCGGCTCTTACGTTTCACAACTTACTGGGCGAGTTATACTCGCTGAAGGGGCTGGAAAATTGGCGAGTTTCTACACGGTCTCGCGTTATTACACGGGCGAGTTTCACCTCGTTCCAGCTGAAAGTTTCCAACGAGTCATCGAGCTCTTTGGAAATATTCTGTAAGCGAAATAGCTTATAGGCGGGAAAGAAAGATGGAGAAAAAGCGGCGAGAAGGCGGAGGAGTTTTTCGAGGAGGGTATAACGGAGCAGCAGGTGCTCGAGAGGCGGCGCGGTTCCTCGCCGAGATACGGTACAGCTTGCCCGGCAATTTCTTTCGTCTTCTCTTGCCCTCTCCCGTCCCCGAAAATGATTGGTCGCACCTTGCATCGGTTATGCGCTTTTTACCGGGGGTCCCTGGCGCGCGCGAGCGCTCGCTCGCTCGGAAGCTAATAATTTAAAGGCTGCCTCCCGGGCAGATCCGAGAGGGATTTCTCGGGAACGCGGCCGAAGGAGTAGTAGCCGCTCGCGAAAGTTACGCGGGAATTGGCGCGGAAAGTCGTCGGCGAGCCAGCGTGGACATCCGGTGGTAGGACACACTCTATCGCGAAACTTGCCTGCTCCGTGAAATTTGCGTGGGACCGGTGGAAACTGGAACGAAAGGAAAGTAAGTGACTCGCTTTCCTCTTTCCACTTTGCGTCTCCTCTTCCTCCTCCTCCTCGTTCCTTAATTGAGGGTAGCCGAATTGTGTCGAACGCGGACAAAACGATTCGACGCAGAGGGAGCTACAGTGTTTTGGTCATCGTTGGCTCGGCGTAGCGACGCGATTAATTTTTTCCCCGACGTTGCATTGAAGACGGAGATAAGTAAAAACTGCACGACCTGTACCGTAGTACGATTCGTCTCACTGAAAGGCTCAGAAGTAACTGTTCTAACTAGGAAATGAAGATGACTTTTTTGCCGTAAAAGTACTAGACAACGCCACTCCTGCTCGGGCTCTACCCCACGCCCCCTCACAAATCACGTGACCCAAATCAACCAGTCGCTAATTTTCGTTGCATCAGCGTTGCACCTGAAGAGGACCGATTTTCTGCGTTACCCCCGCTAAAATCACTTTTAACGATAACAAAGTCGCCTTTCACCTTTTCTCCGAACTACTATGGAACAAAATAAGCAAGAAGCCGACGAGTACGGCAAGAATCCGGCGAATCGGGCGAAAAAAGTTAACTCCGTTCGTTCCGCGAGTCGGTGTGCCGAAAGATCTGCAGCGACCGCTCAAAATCGACGTTTCCCCTTTGGCGAGAGAAAAAGATCGGGGAAGGAAGATCGTTTGCACGCTAAAAGTTACGCGGGGCACGAAATAAATTCGAACAACTGCCGGGCCAATAAAAAGAGTCCGATAAAACATCTGCACGCGGAACGCCGAGGGTGGAGGAGGGGAGGCAGGTAGCCCAATAAATTTCCAACCTACGTCAGGCTCGTCGATTTACGTCCGACGACGAATTTGCCATTTATGCCGGATAACCAAGTCCCCCCCCCCTTCTCGCGTTCGTTCGTTCGAAATTACGCGCGGATGAAGGATCCTCTTACTCGTTGCGCGTTCGTTGTCTATTTTAAGGTTTCGAGAACCTTCTGTAAATATCAGTCACGTGTACAATCATCTCTGTCGCGTTAAAAATCGTCCACCTGAGACGTTCGCGAATTTCTGTCCTAACAGAGCATGCACAGACGTACGCACGTGTTTTACGTCAAACATCGTTCTGCGGTAACGTAGGCGAACGCAGCACGTGAGCGTTTGAAACAACGAGTCGATGTACGTGCAATTTTGAAAATTCCAAACTACGAAATTGAAAATCAGTGATACGTGCAACGTACGTACGTATGCGGTGAAAAATTTGAAGTGCCAATACACGGCAGTGTATTTCGATGCGTTGCCTTAAGTCGCTTGTGAAAGATCTTCACCGGGCTTTCGCCGAGCTCGGCCCGGCTCGATTGAAATGAAGTCGTGGATGCTGTAATTGCGATCGGATAAACAATATCGACGTACTTCCTTGCAGTCGATCGGCTTTTCTCTCGTCCTCCTCTTGCTTCGTGCGTTTCTCTCTCTCTCGTGGAGAAGCTCGTTCATCCGTTGCTCCTTGTCCGTTCCTCTTCTCGTCCGCCGGCGCTCCGTTGCAGTCCGTACTCTCGATTCCTCTCGCGATGCAGCCGACCGGAATCTGATCGTAAAGGTCAAAACGACTCTGTCTCTGATTGATTTACCCACGATCAATACACGGTGAAGAATTGTTTGAGAGCAGCGTCGATTCTCCTCTATTCTCTAGCCTCCGAACATCCAATTCCCAAGTATCCAATGGAGAGGCTTCCCCCATGGCGCGGAACGGTACTTATTCCTGCCGCTATCCGTTCAACCTTCCCATCGGTATAACGCCCATCCCAATCGTTCCGGATTGCCGCGAACATTTTCTTCTCCTTCGGCCTCGATCGAACGTTAACCGTTCGCGCTGCCGCGAAACGCCTGTACCGGTTATACGCGTTGCACTTTCCGCTCGCTTCTAGAGCTCTTCAATCTGCCGAACTTCAACGAGCAGATTCACGCTTGGAAAAGTTAACTTTGCTTCAAGCGGTGTCGAGTTTGAACCTGGTACGATTAATCCATTATTAACTGCGATGCTACGAAAAGTAGTCTTGCATAGAATTGATGTATCGCAATTGCAGTGCAGCTGACGTTGTTCAAAAAGTATCGCAGCATTAATTTGTCAGATTCGTTCGTGTCACTCACTTTTAGGTGCTTGTACGCAACTACGATATATCCCACTGCGTGTCGTAACGAGTCAAGCAGAAAATTGTTCGAAACCAAAGGCGAATTGCAAAGCAAACTGTCGTACTTGTCTCTGCTCAGACAGTTCGCTTGTCTCTCCCCCTACGTTCAGTCCCTTCGATACCTATCGACGAACAGAGTTCGAACGACGAACGCGATAAAATATTACCGCGGGAGGGATAGGATTTTGCGAATCGTGGCCAGAAAGGGATAAACCAGCGGTGTCTCTTCTGTCATTTTAGTTTGTCGTTGGCTGTTATCTGTCGATCCGTTTGCCACCCCCGTTGCAGCGCCCGCTATCAGCCGCGCGGCCTGGTCAAGCGTTTATTGTGGTACCGCGAGTGTGGTTTTTTTCATTTTTTTTCCCTTTTTTTTTTATTTCCCCCCCGTCCCTTAGTTTTTCCCCCCCTCGTCCGCACGGGCACGGATGGGCACGGCCCCGCTAGATTTTTCGCGGCCGCCGAGATTTATTCGAAGAGTCGCGCGAAAGCTTTGACGCGTCTATGTATGATGGACGGGAATTTTTGTTCGGCGGTCGAACGATACCGGTGAAAAATTGCTCGAGGAATGGTGGCTGTAATCCCGCGATTTTTATTCTGTTCTCTTTTGTTTTTAACGCAAGCCCGTGTGCGTCGGTGTACACATACGTACGTACGTCTGTGTATTTGTTTTTTCTCTTCTTTCTTCTTTTACCTTTTTTCTTTTTTTTTTTTTTTTTTTTTTTTTGGGTTTTCCCTTCTTTTTTTTTTTTCCTTTTTTTTTTTTTTTTTTTTTTTTCTTTTTTTTGGTGCGGATTCTATCGAGCGGAACATGCTGATACACTGATTGCAAAAGTTTCGGGTTACTTGTTCGACACGGGGAGAACCAGGATTAATTGGATTTTAATTTCGTGTCTCTTTATTTGTCCAATTTCCTATCGCACGAAGATGTTGGACGATGTACGAGCACGCTGTTTTATTTTTCCCGCCGAATAGGGCGACATTCCGATATTCTCCTGTTTCAACGTTGTTATTTCCTAAATAATCAACGTTTCGCGAAACCTTCGTACAAACAGCAAATTACTACGTATATTTCATGACACTCACAATCAGAGCTCGATTTGTCTCAACGTTGACGTTAATTACCTCGATAATTATCGGAACAATTCTTTCTCAAAAGTTAATTTCTCAGCTTGTAGACCAATTGTCATTGCAGAAAACCAATAACAGAGACTCTCGGCAGCGTACCAAGGCTACTCTAAAATACTCCGTGCGTCACGCGTCAAATCTCTCTCTGCCGCGATAAATACAATTTCCATCATCTGCCCCGGTTATCCCGGGAGCAAAACTCGCCTTAGCTGCCACTTCGACTCAATTAACCCGACTCTAATGGTCCCTCCATTGCGTTTCTCCAGCGCCAGCAGATTTCTCCGAGTCATCCGATCGGATCGTTACGGCCGATCGTTCGGCGTCGCGTCGTCCCCTATGCAGGAAACGAACGAACGAGCATGTTTTCAAGAAGTTTCCAGCGCAGACGAGCGGGGGCTTTCGTCGAGACAGTAATTATTTGAGCGGGCGGCCGATGAAGGGAACGGCGGAACTTTTCTTACCGGCTGGTTCGCGGAGGAAAAGTTTCGGCCGGAAGTTGCGCATAATACCGTCGCTGGAGAAAGTATGACGGACCCTTCTATACCGCTGTCGAGACGAACCTGCACACACACGCGTGAAACACACAAGGGAACGTAAGGAACAGGGGTTGCAGGGTGGATCGGTTGAGCGCACTTTCCAAGTAGTTGGTGAAACGGGACTATTGCTCGCCGGGAGAATGTGGCTGCGATAACGGAAATCGTGACACACGCCATTTTCCCTGGACCAGTCTCTCTCTCTCTCTCTCTCTCTCTCTCTCTCTACTTATCGAATCCCGAACCAATCAGACTGCTGTTCGCCCTTACGTTCTGTGTACGTAGGTGGAACGTCTGAGATCATGGCCGCTCGGCTCCCTGGCCATTGCCCTGTAATACGCGATCCCCGACTGCGGGGAACTCTGGCTTAATTAAAATCCGTTATCTCAGGCGGCGAATTAACAACGATTCGCCGCCCTGCCTCTTCGCAGTGCGAGTCGATCGCCGCAGCGAGCATCGTTGAATCCGTTCCTGATAAGTTTGAAGTATCGTCGGGCTTGTTGTGAAAGCTCGAAATATCGAAATGAAAATGTCACGTGTCAGAAAATCTCAGGATTCTTTTAAAATTCTATCGCTCTTCGATTCCGACTTTCCCACTTTGTGGGACGCTATTTCTGCGGGAAATAGATCTCCCATATCTGGCGCGGAATTTAAGAAAATATCCGCGCGATATTCTTCCGCGTGCGTCAGAAATACGGTGGCTCGGATCAAATCCAGAAGGCTCTGCCCAGGAGGAGGAGAGGATCGACGAGAGGCAAAAAGCGAGCGTGTCGCCGGCAGCTCCAAGTTTCCGATTACTTGGTAAGCCTCAATTCAAGTTGGCCCATCGCGAATTACGTCGTTCCCTTTTAAAACCTTTCTACCCTCGATCCTCGTCGACGAGACGATCGAGGCTCCAGCCAGTTACCGATTGATCGTCCGTCGAGTTTGACGACCGAGTTTTCTCCCCTCCTCGCTCCTATCCGAAGAATTAACCGCGCTCGATCCTCGTTCCTCTTTCTCTTTTTCGTTACTTTTCCCCGGGATGTCGCGAACGTTCCAATTGTACTGGAACCAACCTCAACGAAAAGTCGTCCGCGCTTTTTCCTTCTTCTTGGCCGGCGAGTTCCGTCGCCATTTAAATTCGATTACTCGAAACTATGTTAATTCGAGAGCGGGCGAGGGTGGCCGGGGGGGGGGAGAATGGGGAACGGCGCGGGAATGAAACTGGAACGGAAGATCGAAAGTATGTAGATGAAGAGGGCAGACAGGACGGAGAACGGACACTCGGGCTGGAACTCTGAGAGGGACAAAGATGGCGGATGAAATTAAAAGAAGAGCACGTCGGAGAGCGGAGGGTAGAGCGAAGAAGGTAGACGGAACAGAGAAACAGAGAAAAGAAGGAAGCTGGGAATGGGAAAATGAAACGTTAAGGAACCAAGGGAACGAGATATCGAACGTAGCCGAGGAAACTGGAGAGGAAGGTAAAGAAGCCAAACAAGAGAGGAGGATTTAGCGTGAAAACGAAAGATCGATCGCTAATGATGGATACGAATTGCGAATGCAAGAAGGGGGGGGGAGGGGAGGAGCGAAGAATACGAAGATGGAGACGCAAAGCAGGGGAAACGGGGAGAGACGGTAAAGGGTGGAAAAAGCGGGGAAGCGTCAAAGAGACGAAGACAGGGGAGAAAGTGGCAGAGAGAGAAGGACGTGGCAAAGAAAAGAGGTGGGGGGGGGACGAGAACGGGGTGTCAAAGGAAGAAAAGAACAACCAAGGGGAAGGGAGATTCACGCAGAGTTGAGGCAGAGTTGGCCGGGGAGGGGTAAAGGCACAGGAGGGAAAAAAGTAGCCCGATAGGGGGAAAGAGAGGCGAGGCGCGTCAGGTGAGCCGGAAAATCCGGTAGCAGTTTTCAGGGATAGAGCGGAGGCTCGCAGGCGTTCGACGAGGGTCGAAAGGTGAGGAAGAGGGTAGGTGGCGAACGAGTACAAAGCCGTGCAACCAGGAGCTCCGGCGAGCAGTAGGAACGGAAGAGGCGAAAGGTAAAGAGTGCTCGAAAAAATTTATCGAGCGCAGCACTTAACTCCCGGCCACGTTTTAAAACAGTCTGACGGCGCCGTTTCAAAACACTCTCTCCCTCCGACTCCGGAGAGTCATCCCCGTGCCGTGTGCCCGTCTATGGTAAACGAAGAGGGAGGCAAGGGCCGGGGTTGGCAAACGTACTTATCGTTCGTTCGACAATCGAACAATTTTCTGCAGGGAGGGCTCGTCGGGTCCATCGACGACGTTTAATCATAATCAGACACTGGCAGAGTAGAGTAGCAGTCGCTCGAAGTCGAGGAACGAATCTGGGGCTTCTTTGTCTCCTACGGCAGATAGAATTTCATTAATAATCTTCCAATGATCTTTGTCGCTGTTGGATTCAACAGGCCGTTAACGAGTAATTTCGTTTCGCAGAAAATACGTCGTAAATTATGAAACGTTTAACGGTTAATCCTGCTGTTTCCCTCGGGTTTACATGACCCTCGAAGCGGACGTTGCGCCTTGACGTGGAGATATTATGTAATTTTTCATATTTTACATTAATTAGCTCCCGTGCGTTCCGTGCTTTTTGAAAATAAATCAAAAATAAATCAAAGAGAAAGAGATATATATATATATATATATCCGAGTGGGAGCGAGCGCATTGCTCGATTGGCACGCAATTAGCGGGCTAAATATGGCTGCTACATCTTTCAACAGCACCAATCGAGATTTCCAATTGATGAGCAACCGGTTCCCTCCTCTCATTCTCATTCGACGATATTTCTATGAAAATCGCGCGAAATTCCAAACATTCCTCGTGCTCCGTGGAAACGGCTCGATCGCCTGATACAACGGAGAAACACACAGTTGTTTGACACAGTTCCCATCGGAGCAGGTTGCTGAGACGAGCGCGACGCGGTATTTCGCGGATTACATTCTTTCTGGGTTGATACGTAATTTCGCAGTGTTCCGCTGAAAAGACCAGGCCAGTTACTTTTAGCTCGACGGTTGCCCGTTAGCCGGGGCGAAACGTGAAAGAGCTTGTCCATCCATTCTGCTTCCGGCGGCGAGCTCATACATAGAGGCCGGCCGCGTCATTGGCTCGGCGATAAATCCGACCCCCGTGTTCGCTCGTCCAAGAGGAAGTTACCGCGGCGGTCGTTGAATTATGTCCGTTTCGACGTTAGATAAATTTCACGTGGCTCTGTTCATCGATGATTCTAACCCTCTTTTTTCGGCTGGCTTGATCATGGCCGTGTCGATTCGATCGTCAATCCAACAGTGCCGCAGTAATCGTGGATATACCGATATCTCTCGGAATTTTGATCGGAATGGAATTTCTTTCTCAATTGAAACGATCTTTTCCTTTAGAAAGGAACTGTATTTATTCAGCATTTACAGCTTAATCGATCGAATCCAAGTACGTGAAATTTCGTAGTGCCTCGAGTAAGAAAAATTTTTCATAGCAAAAACGACACCAAGACCCTTCATTGGAAGATGAGACGTTCGTCCGACGTGTCAGTTTGTAAAAATCACGCATTAAATGCGAGGATACTATTTTAATAACGATAAATCAGTTTTCCCTTAGAATAGAACAACCCCTCTTTGAAACAATTTTTTGATACAGTTAACAGCGCCGAGAATATCTCGAGGTGACTCACCCGGTATGCGTCGTTCAGAAGCTGCTCCCCGTAAAAAGGCAGGGTGGAAAACGCGACGAGGCGCGAGCTCGTGTCGCGGACAAACGACCGACCACGAAAATATAAAGGCGGGATATCCATCCATCGTGCTTTCGTGAAACGAGAGCTGTGTACGTCGTACCTACGTATACGTCGGTTCGCGCGATAAATCCGTGGCTCGCGTTCGCGCCCCGGGGGTGGGGCGAAGGGACTCTTACATTGTGTCGGGTCGGATAGCTCAATTCGTATCAGGATCACGGTGAACGACGAGTCGGGACGTACGGAACTGGGAGAGAGCGTCGGAAACGACGGCGCGCGCCATGCCAATCGGATTTTCCACGGGAAAACCGAAATTTGTGGGACACGCGGCAAAACGCCGCGCCGTTCCACGTTCTTTCTCTCCGTTCATACTTTCACGTCCGGTATTCACTGGCGCGATATCACCGGCCCCCTCGGTGGCCGGAAGCGACGATCGGGCGCGCCTGACGGGTCCAGGCCGTCGCAAAGCCATCGCGATCGATGCGCGTTTATTTTTCAAAAGTCTGCGGGAAGGATCGCGGTTCTGAGCCCCTTCGAGCCAGATTAATACACCCGGTCGTATTTTCGTCTGAAGAATCGCGCTGATCGCCGAGTCGGGAGCCGAGTACAGTTCCAGGGGAAAAATTTTGACATACTTTCACTTTTTTTCTTTATATAGATATATATATATATATTTCATGTTTTGTAGAATATCTTCTATTTTCATTTTACGAACTTTATTTTTGTAAACACGATTCTCAGGTAGAAGTTTCTGTTGAAATAGTCTTCACTTTCGGTTTTTATATATTTTCACGTGTTTCCTTGCGATCTTTGCAGTCTCGTTAAAAAATCTACGTTGTTTCTATATATAATACATAGAACGCGCGAGTGTCCAAACTTGGGTAGAACCAGATTTAAGTCAGATATCAGAAGGACTTGAGTCTGTCTTAGCTCGAGACTGGATCCAGGATGTACGTAATACTGGGGACGGACTTAGCCCGGGCATAATTCACAGGTATACAAGCCCAGTGTGCATCTAATCCAGTTTATCATAGGCCAACTCGGATCTGGTTTACACTTAGTTTACACGTAACTCCAGTTTCCGGTGGTAGTTTCGAGTGACTACTTTAATCGGCTAACTCAAGTCGTTGACGGCTCATTTTCTAACTAGAAGCCCCGGGACGCCAAGCCACGTGCACGGTACAAGAACTTTGTATTTGTGAAATTCGACTGGAGACTTTCTTATCTCAAAATCCTACTCTTTGTTCCCTTAATTTTCTTTCTAAGTAATCTGAGAATTTCGCATCGCTCTGATTCTTGGATCAACCCATCTTCAAATTGATCTCTGGCACAGTAATTAACAATCAATCTATCGAATCTGTGAAAGATATTTTGGTTTCTGTTTGTGTAGTGATCTAATCGCGTTGATGTTAAGTTTATCCTTTTTTAATTGTTACAAATTTCTGTACCAAATCGTTTCTTAGTATCGGCACTTGAGACAGCTGAACTCAAAGGTGAGAAATTCAGTCAATTATCCTCCCCCCTCCTTGATATTCCCGCTAACAAAGAGCAGCGATAAAAACACGGATCCACTCTGAATATTAAACGAGATGGGGGGAAAGAATTGTTGGAAACGTATCCTTTCAAACGTTAACTAGCTCCCATAACGAAGAAAAATCGTATCGACCGTTCCCGCCTATCTCTCACTATCGTCGATTGTTTCGTCAAGGGAGGGAGTCTCTAGGCTACGCAGTAACACGGAAGGCAATTACACGCAGATCCTGGTTGTTCAACGAACCGTTCGAAGCCTTCCGCAGTCGAGCGTTCCGGGTTTTGAGACACGCGGAGAAAGGAGCCGACTTTGTACGTCGCCACTTTTATCCACGTCGTCGCCGGACGGGGAAAACGTCAGCTCCGTGCGCGGCACCGTATGCGAAATTCATACGTTCGTTCCGTAACATGGTCGAAAAGGGTAGAAAGATCGTGGCCTGGTCCTTGGCAACACGAGCGTTTCGCGGCGAAACGACCGGGAAAAGGGCTGGCTTTTTCTACCTTTCTGGCCGTCGCCCGTGGAAATTGGCGTGCAAAGGTCCGCGCAGATGGCCCGGTCACGATAAGAAAAATTTTGCACGAATTTACCGATATTGGTCGATCGTTATCGCCGCTACACCGCTCCCGCGTTCAATGAGAAAAATCGTGTTCCCATTTTTTTCTTCGCCCTGTTTCTTCCTTTTTTTTCTTCTTTTTTTCTCTTTTTTTTTTTTGCGTTTCGATATTTCTACAGCTCCGGATAAAAATGTTCCGATATTTCGGTTCTCTTTTTTTTTTTTTTCCTTACGCGACGTTACGTGCGATTTCTATTTTATCTCGCCCTTCTACGTCCGATGTTCGAGAGATAAACTCAATATTGTTTCGTCCCGGATTTCGCGATTCTGCAAGGTTTGCAAGAAATTGAAATGAATACTTGCACGGGCCAATCGGGCGAAGCAACAGCGAAGTTTGGAGATCAATGGAAACGTGATTGCCACGTTTATTCTCCGCGCGATCGCCGTTGTATCGTCCGTTGGGCGCATGTTGTATTAAATGATAGAGCCGAGTGATACGAGCGCTGCTGGAATTTGACGTGCATGCGTTAATTACACGGACGGGATGCCGGCCGCAACCGGCACCAAAACATCGCGCACTCTGATTCGAAATTCGCATTAGCAGATAACACACGGGAACTTATTACCAGTGGCAAAGGGAATAGGAACTTACGACGGAACTACCGGTTCGCAATTACCGGGTCGCAGAGGCAGAGAGCCGATGGAAGAAACTCGCGGACCAGTCGCGGCTGCTGCTACAGTTTCAATATCCGTTTCGTATCGACGCGACGCCGAAACAGATTGCACGCTACATTTTGCGCGCTAATTACACGCGTGTAATCTGCGTTTCGCGAGCTCGCATTCCGAGCGCGACTCTGAAAATTCCGATACGATCGGAAACGCATTCTCTCTCTCTCTCTCTCGGAAAAGAATATAAAGGACCGACCACGTACGGAATGCAAATAACAAGAACGTCCTCGGATTTCGTTTGTTGTTTCGATCCTCTGTATAAACGGGCCCGCGTTTTTCGGCCGCG
>KQ435727.1:2105428-2121059 GCA_001276565.1 Melipona quadrifasciata | reverse complement strand
TCGATGAGCGGTTCTTTTGTTTCTCGTCGAACGGAGAGATTTAATGTACATAGCGGAGAGTTTTGTATATTTGTAAAATAGATAGGGCATTTTATTATAAACAATAAAGTTATTTATATATATTTTAATCACAACACGGAGAACGATTTCATCCCGAACCTACCGTCAGCAACGCGCAGTAACAGCATCGTCGCGCCACGAAGGATCGACCTCTGGAAGGGCCGGTGCGGTTAATCAGATCGACCATCAGCCGCACACCACGCGGCCACGTGGATTCACGATCTACGGATGGCAGCGGTCATCTAAAATTCTATCAACCGGTATGTATTATGGAGCCGCTCGTTTAAAGCGGCCGTTAACCAAAGCATTTAATATCATTAGCGCACGGATCGGTTTCTTCAATGATGCAATTCGTTTCCAGCAACGTCACTCACCCGTCCATCCCTTCATTTTCTTCCCTTCCGCCATAGACGTCCGTCATCCCGTGAATGATTTCGAATCGACGGCCGTCCACGCGGATCGTTTCGAAATTTTCCTCGAGGGTCCCACAACTTTCCCACGTATGAATCAAAGGTACGATCAAAAATTTTCTTCGTTTAGAAAATGAACTCTTGGTAGCTAGCGACGATCAGAGTGTCTCTTGCGAAAAGTTTTCAAACGGTAAAGAGACGATAGACGATACAAATTCTTGCAAAATTTTTAAAGATCAAAAGACCGTGGCAACATTTGTTTAGTTAGAGATACCCCTCGCTAAAAACTGCATGAATTCTTGGAAATGTTTAAGGACCAAGGGTTGCGCGATGCTCGGTGGAAAGTTCGAATTGCAATTTCCGCCAGTTAGGGGAACGTTTCCCTTTCGCGAAAATGAAAAACGCCGCGATTGGCAAATGAAGCTCGAGTCAGCTCGATAATTTTTAAGGCTCGAGATTAACGCGATTTCATCCTATGAAGAGGAATAATGATTTCTTGATCTTCTTGTCCCATTTGAAAACAACCATCCTGTGGGAGAGGAGAAGCTACGAAAGCAATAAAATTAAAGATCGTTCGTCGAACCCACATTGCCGGTTCCGTAATTACTCGGGGATAAAAATGGACCAAAGGTTATTATGGAAACTCCGTGAGATTGTCGCTAGAGAGTTTTCCAATGTTTCTTCCGAGGTCTGATAACGTTTATTCTATCCTCTTTGCTCGGTTCCCGGCGAGAAACATTCTCGGAATTCTCGAGAAAAAAGTATTACGTTTCATAGAATTTGCTCTATACACTGCGAGGTAAAGTTCGCTGTGTTTCCACGGAACTTGATACAACATTTATTTTACTCTCTTGAGCCGAAGTAACAAGCGTCCCTGGTGGTGTCGTGAAAAGAAATTAATTCCCAATTATGCAGAGTGTTTCTCGAAGGTCCGGTATGAAATTGTCCGCTCGCTCTCTTTTCTTTCGCAATTCCAATCACGTTATTTTCGTTGTCATTGACGAGAAGCAGCTTCCACGATTCTGTTATTTGTAAAATAGATGCGTTCCTGGAGATTCGATAACGTTTCTCTCGTACCGTTTCCCGAAGTTGGAGCAAAGACAAGACGTTCTTGGCACATCCAACAGAAATACGGACGTCGTCCCGACACTCTCCATCCAGCTCGAGTGCCATTAACGCGATAAAGAAATAATTAACAGCGGGAGGAAATTTCAAAACCCGATCGTTGCTGGCAGGCACCTTGTTATGTGCAGAGACCCTTCATCACGCGTAGGTAAGCGGCGCGCACGTCGCAACTTCCGGCTGCAGGGACAAACAATGGCCGGGGTAACAACGCGAGATATAGGTTAATAGATCTCCGCGAGTCAGCTCGAATCGAGCTATCTCTCTGACGCTTGCCACGCGTCATAAAGCCGAGTTCTTAGAGCAGCAATTACACGGGTTCCGCTGAAAGCTGCTCGCACATCCGCGAGCCTAGTAGTCCTCCCACTTTTCTAATTATTCTCGTGGACTCGCGAGCCGGAGAATAACCACGGGCGACGAGAAGTCGTCGAGTGCATCGCCAACGCGTAATAACGGGGGAAACCTTGTTACGCTTAATTCTTCGCCCTCCCGGCGAGCTCGCCGGTCACCAACGATGGCCCTTCACCTCTTCCAACCACCCGACGATCGAGTTACCCTCATAACTAGACCGACGTGTTCGAGCCGTGCAACGCGAAATCCGTTTGACGGAGGATCTCGCGTTTTCTGCAATCGTGGCTTGGCCACGACGATTGATTTCTCGCTTCGCCACGAACAAAGTGTTTCGGTCCACAGATTACCAAAGTGATCAAAACGATGTATAAACGTTTATAATTTTTGTTGGACATTTTATAGGCGTTTTTGAAGATTTGAACTAGTTCTCGTAAAGTATACAAATAAAAGCTTGTATACTCTAAAGTTTCACTATTCTTTGGACTTAATGTTCATCGTGAAATTTTATGCTTTGATCGTCGGTAGTTTCAGCGTTCAGTTCCGGTCTTTGCGAATTTTTACACGTAAACGAAACGGAGAAATGGAACGTTATAAAGTAAAACAAGGGATGAAATAATTCTAGACTCGATCGAATAAATTGTTGTGCCCGCGTTTGTTCCCGCGGCGCAAAGAGTTAAACGAGCACGATGAAATTCTATCGGTCGTCCCTCACCGCTGCTGATATTAACCGGTGGCTCGTTACTTTAATCAGTTCCGCAGAATCCATCACAGAGTCACGTCCTTTCCATTCTTTCGGGTTACCTACCTCTTTAGGTAGTTAGGTAAGAACGAGCCTCCCCGAGTTGATAAAATGCAAACACCATTTAGACCAATGGAACGAAAGGAACTCGCTGAATTGAAAAAGAAAAGAGGAACTCTCAGGAAGATCATTCGCGGGGAAACGGTCCTGTTGCGAAACGTCGCTTAATTAAGATAAAATCAGTAACGGTGTCGTTCGTTCGTTGATGAAACTCGCGGCGCGAGCTCTAGCAGCCGAAAGTGAGCAGCGAGTCTCCTCGTTTTTGGCAACTTGAAAATTCCGTGAAAATTCGAAAATGTGGAACGCGCGACGGAGGGAGGAAGGGGGGGGGGGAATAATTCGTTCCCTTTCTGGCCCGGCTCTCGTTTTCCGTCAGCTCCACTTTTGGTTGCCATTTGTGTCGCGCAATGGAGTGCGCTGCTTCTGACAGCACTTCACGTCCCCGGCTCTCGCTTTGTCCGCCGCGGCGGCACGACAATGAGACACGGTCTCGCTGTATGAATGAATGAATCCTTGCCAACCCCTCTGGCAGCATCTCCCTCGGGCTGCAAGTGCGGATCGCCCCCTGCGAGCGTCCGATTGCAGGCTAAATTCGACGCTTCTCCCTCTTCTCTCTTTCCATCTGAATCTCTCTACAGTCTAGTTGCGCAAGCACTCGTGATCGGGGCTCTTATTTCCTCCAATAAAGTCAAAGGTCCTCGAGAGTACGGTCAGCGTTTCGAAAGCGACGATCGTTGCCTTTTGGCCGTTGCTTTGATGTACACCCCTTGGACTATCCCTCTCCTCCTCCTCCTCCTCACCCGTTGCTCCGTCTTTTGGTAATTAGCGATGGCCGTGCGAAACGCGATCGCACGGTATTGATCGACAAGTGCGATTGCTTCTCGAGCAGCTCGCTCAATTCCAATTCCGCTGGCTTCCAGAGGAAGATTTGGTAGATTCGGTTGATTGTTTGATTTAATTTTATCCCCGGGTGAGAGGTGAATATTTCACCGCCGAAAGATTCTCGGTGGCGACGGGAATTCCTAAACTGGAGGCTTGCTCGCAAATTGGATTTGAAATCGGAGAGACCGGTACACAAACGTTCATCATCCGAGAGCATTAAGGGTAGTTATTGCTCGACGAGGGTGATCTCCTCTGCGAGGTACTCTAAAATCGGGCGGGCGGGTAATCTGCAACGGGCCACTTCCTATTTCGTTCAATTACACAATTGCTCGAAACCACAGGTTCCACGCGCTGGGGAACAGACACACACACACACACACCCATTGCTCGCCGATGTTAATATCGAAGAAAATATTCGAGTAGCGGGAATAGCAGCGGGCAACACTCGCGACCTCTCCATAAATTCACCGTTTGCTCTCTCTCTCTCTATATATATATATATATATATATCCGAATCACAATGGCACTTGTATTATCCAAATATCACGGATATATCCATATTAACGGCACAAAGCCGATATCTTCATTATCCGAATATAACGCGGCTGTTGTTACACGCGGACTGCTGCGAACGCGCCATTACATCCCCGAAGACTGGGCTATCAGCCCATCTCGAAACCGGCCGCGGTTTAATCCTTTTCAGTGCTTAATAATCGCGGGCGCAAAAGTGAATGTCGAGGGTGCCGAATGCTTCCAGGCCGGGTATCGCGTTCGTCGACGATAATGGAACACGGTTTATCTGGATACTATCGGAATCGATAACCATTTCATACCATTACGCCGTCATCTTTACTCGTTTCGGGAGATTGAATAATATTGATTAAGATCGTGGAACGGACAAGTATAAAGAGCTCCGCTCCCGGTGTGTTAAATGATTTAAACGATTTACGGTCCGTCCGATGTTTGCTCCGGAGATTATTAGTTGCTGCATTTGGTTGTGAAGATAATTTTTCGAGAAATTAACAGAGGAATTAACAGCGAGAACGTTATTAAATCTCTTGGTGGAAATTCTACGACAAAGTGCGAAATTTAAAATTTTCTGCGCCGAACGGAAGACGGAAGAAATTCGCTTGTTGCGGATAATTTTTATAGTTGGAAAAGAAAAGAAAAGAAAAAAATCAATTCTTTCACAGCGCTTTGTCAACCTTCGCAGAAACGTCAGAGTCAACGTGACGAATATTCGCTAGGAGGAAAGGGGACCCTTGGAATCGATAGGAAACCCGGCGGCAATGAAAGAATCGACGCGGCCAGCAAGGAGTCAGCACGCTCGTTCCGGGCGGGCGCTCACACCCCCCTGGCGCATTTCCATGTAATATAAGAGGACGTGTCGCGCGTCGAAATTTATACGGTTATTTGTCGCCATAGGTAGGTGTACGCGTCGCGGCGAATGGACCCCGCGCGCGCCAGAGAGCTCTATGTATCTTTCCCCTCGTCTGGCCCCTCCGCCCCTCTCCCGCATCTTCCCCTTCGTCGTCAAGGTCTGGCCAGCCTATTCGTGACCGGAGCCACCCCCGCGCGGCGCCATACGGATAACAAGACGGCCATTTTTTCTTATTTTCCAGGCGCGGCCACGGACCTTGATTTATCTCGCTCGCCGGATGATGTACTCGCGGTACCAGCGAGATATCCGCTACCGGTCGATAATCGCTAACGACGTGCCCACGTTTCGCCACCTTTGATGGCGCAGCGGTTCCCTAGCAGGGATTGATCGGACGAGAGGGTTGTTCGTTACAAGGGATCGAGCACGAATAGGTTTTTCTATTGCGGTTTGACTTACACGCACCCCCTACGTAACGGGTGTTGCGTGATATTTTTGGAGCAGAGTTCGACTTTGTTCACTAGCCTGGAATCGTCAGTATCGTTGCGTCTTGTTCTTCAATATGACTGTAACTACGATAGTGAGTTTCAATGTTTTATTTTTTTCATTTTGCTCCATCGGGCCGCGGCAAAAAATGATACTTTGCTCTATTCGTACGGACAAAGATATACAAATTTCTATTTTCTCGGAAATCAGTTTGCACGCCGGCACGAATGTGTTGAAGAAAATTGAAACATTTACAGCGATAAATCACCTTTAATTTTTAGTATCGAATTTCAACGAAAGTAAAATTTCCCTCCGGGAAATCCCACGACTGTTCGAACTCTCGAAATACGGGGCGCTTCGAGCGTCAGTCTAAGGGTTGAATTTTCGCTCGTGTCGCCAATCGGGGAAAAACGTCGGCCGAAAATCAACGGCGTCACACGGGCGAACGTTGTTTTTCATCGGAGCGTGTCTGCGTGTGTGCGCGCGTGTGTGTGTGTGCGTGTGTGTGTGTCGGGCGTCGAGTTAACGAGCGCGATAGTCGCAAGGTCTCGACGTTTCGTTCGGGCAATGGCTTCGGTTCTCCGTGCCATTGCGACCGAGCCACTCGGTGCCTCGCGTGACATTCAGGCGGCTGTCGCCGCTGGAAACAAGCGGCTCTCGCCTCGATATCGCGGAAAAAGCTGCCGCGGCCAACCTTATTTGCCGCGCGAGTAGCTGGCTTATTTTCTGTATTAATTAAGGTAATTGCGTCTGGCCGAGCTCTGCTCGCGTTCCACCTCGGTTTTACATCGGTGATCGCGGCGGGCTATTTTCAACCGCCAGCGCTTGCTCGATCGATACGCTCGGCTTTCTTTTCCTTTTCTCCTTTTCACTCTGTAACGAGCGAATCAGGGGATTTCGCATCGATATTGTATTATCGGGATATATATTTTAGCGAGGAAAACGGGGCCTGGAGATTGATTCGAAACGAAGCCCGTTACTCTGTTCCACGCCGGTGGAAATAGTTGCGAATTTTTAACGAAGGTGACGACTATCTCGTGTGTCGGCTTGAACAGCGGCGAGGAAAAGCTTACGGCGGGAGGGAAATGTTCGGAATTTGTAAATGAAAGCGCGGTTAAGTGTGAACATTGCTCGTGGGCGCCGCCGCGTCGCGTCGAAGAGAGAAAAGAGGAGAAAAGGGGAAAAAGATTGGCGAACTTTGAGCGTCGTCGCCCGGCGAACGCTCAAACTTGAGCAATTTCTTCTCGCGCGAGCCGGCGTGGAAATTGACTGTTGAAATTCCGCGGTAATATTTAGTCGAGGACTTTCGCCGTCCGTCGCCGGGAAGAATGTCTCGAGGAAGTTTCTCAGCTACGCGCAGACCGATTCATCGAATCTCGAGCGCGAGTTCTGTCGATCTCCGCCCAAGCGGAGACAAAAATTTGTTTCACGAGCGATCTCCATCGCTCATTACATCGATCGATAGAATCAATTCTCTATTCGCGCGTGGAATATTACAATGTTGGGCAAATTATTGTTTAGCAATATTCCGAAATTCATTTCTACAAACTAGAAATTCTACGATTTAAATCGACCATCGTTAACCATTCGGTTATCCTTCGTTCCAATTTCGTCAAACTTTTAAAAATCAGCCTGTTCGTTTCTCGCGTAGCCAGGCGTCGTACGACGTTGCGTTAGAAACGACGGAAAAAGATAAGGCAGCCGGAAAGCAATTGAGATTCCCCCGGTCCCGAGAAACTCGATCAACGACGGATCCATCCGACAAACGACACGTTATTATCCTATATCCCATTACAATCCTGATGATCGCGCGCGGCAGAAACGGTCTCTTTCTTTTTCTTCTTCGAGCGGTCCGGCGATCGTTTCACGGAAAGCCAGGCCCCGCGCCTGGTAGAAAAAGGTGCACGCGAGCAACACGTAAGGCGAGCCGTGGCGCGCTGAAAGCGAGGCCACGACTGAAAAATGTCGAAAATAATTGAGCCCAACGGCCTGGCTCTTCCAGTTTGTTACACTCGGGTCTGCGCTGCCGCTGCCGGTCTCCGCCATAAAGGCGTTCCGCGTCGAGGAAAAAGCGACGGACAGGGACGAGTGCATCGAGCATCATTGCTAGAACTGCCGGCGATTAAAGTATGAGACTCGGTGTCGGAGAAATTAGAGTGCAAGAGGTAGGAAAAGGGTTACACAGCGATACACAGCAGCCAAATGGGCACGAGCTTTTGTTTGCCGTTGCTCGCAAAAGTATTTGTGCGTTCGTTCTGGAAAGGCTTTCGCGTCCGCGTTCTGCGTTCTGTTCCGCAAAGTGTTAAACAGCGCGATTATACCCGATACGTACGATCTGGAAACGCGCGCAGGTGCTCTGTAATTGTAATTTACTGCGACTGTATGTTTGGTAAAATCTGTGTTGTACAATGTGTAACGGATAATTGACTGTTTAAACGCGTTTGTAACCTCTGCAAAACATATACTCGCGGCAAATGTTTCGCAACTTGCGTGTACATTTTCAGAATCGTTGAGCATTTTACCGATAAAACCTTGACGAGCAATACATTCGCCAAAAGTGAAAAACGTTTTTATCCGCGTCACTGTGCGCATTTTACGAGAGATTCCGTCATTTGTGCGTACACATTCACGAAAAATCTAAAATTTCGACTACGTTATTCCGTTAAAGCACCGTGGCAGTTCCGTTATCGAGAGCCAGATTATCGGGCAATTCCGAAAGTTTGTCAGCTCATCTCGCGAAGGAACATACAAGCTGATTCCTCGGAAATTCTAGTTCCCCTAGTCCCTCCCTCCTTGGCTATTGTTTCAGTTCGTTTGTCCAACGGCAGCTTTGCGAAAAATTGCGGAGATTGGATTCGATTCCATCAGCGATGCCACGAACGATAAAAGTCTCGAACGAATGGGTCTGTCTAATATCCCGCGGTTCGTCAACGTCTTAAAGTTCATTGGTTCATTTGCAGATAACGAACCCGTAAACCTCCGAAACTGCAACCGGAAACAATCGGGAAAATTGGCCGCGATCGTGATACGTTTCAGCAGCACCGTTTCCGCGAGGTCGAGCGACTGCGGAACATCCACTCGGTTCCGGCGGAATTTTTCAGAACTCTGGCTCGGTTATCAGAGCGAGAGGAGCCGGAGGAACGTGTAAGAACCGGCTACGTGTCTCGAAATAAACATTCACCAGCGAGCGTGTCTTCCGCGTCGGATGGAGGAGGCTCCACGTAGCCTTTCCTTCCATCGTTCCGCGCGCGTGTGTGCGTTTGTGTACGTGCGCCTTCTTTTTTCAAATTTCTCGCCGACCACGAGAGTCTCACGGACGCACTCGCCTATTCACCCCGGCGCGGGCGCCCGCCACTCGAGCATCAGCTTCTTCCCCGGCCGCCTCTCGTTTCTTCCTCCGAGAGCTAGTTCCGCGTTATCTCCGAAGGCTCTCGTCGCGCAACTGTACCGCGAAGCTTTTCAAAAGGGGAGAAAAAACCGCGGAAAATTTCTCTCTCTCTCTCTCTCTCTCTCTCTCTCTCTCGTTCTCTTTCTTGGAAAGAGAGGGAAAAAACTGAAGGCAGATGCTCGTCGAGGTAATCTATTCGTTAAGAAAGTCGAAAGTCCGTGAACGTTGGCAAAAAATGGCCGCGATATTAAGGGAAGCGGCCGCGGAACGCGGAAAGTTTGTCAATTTGTCGGCGCGCGGGCGGAAGTGGCGGCGGGCGGCCTCGCCACGACCTCCGCAAGTGCTCTTCAAGTCGTTCTACATTTTCACGGGTATTATGTCTGCCGGTGCAGCACGGCAGTAGCTTCCCGGTTCCGCGTGCAGGCTTCGCCAAAGTATGCGCCGAATGTCTTGCGCCGGAATACTCGAGATCCTCCCGGCTGGCAATTCCCAGTTATCTCGAGCGTTTTCCACGCGGCGACGCGTTCGCCGCCGCCGATTCTTGGATGCTCGCTCGCGTTATCGCTCGTAAAAGAGTTCAACGACGTCGCGTTACATCACCCGAAAGTGGACTGCTTCGCCCGCTGTCTTCGTTGCCTTTGCTGTCTTTTACACAGGTTGAAGCCGCTCGAAACGACTCGACACAGATCCTTCGATCGTTACTTTCGTCGCTTCGAACGAAACAATTCCTTGGAAAATGTTCCACAATTGTACGTTCTTCAAAGAAGATATTTTTCTCGGAACGTTGTAACGCCGTGGGATCTACGTATTATAGACGGAGGCAGAAGTACCAAGAAAGTTCTTGGACATTCGTTTTTCATAACCACAACGTGAGAAAGAAATTACAAATGAAACGTTGATCGAACGTAGCGTTGGCCTTTACACTGTAAAATGGTACAAAATTACAGCCGAGTAATTTCTGTCGTCGAACGAACTTCCTGCTAGAAACGCTGGAGATGTGTAACTTGATGATAATTCTTATCACGTGTTGCATTACGTTTCCCATTGAATTCTGCACGCACTTTTTAAACAAGTCAAGATGAGAGATGAGAGATGAGAGAGAGAGAAATTTTTACAATTTTTTCCCCCCATTGATTGACTTAATATCTCCGGCGTGATCCATCGAGTTACAGAGGTACCGCAGCCAAGCACTTTCGTTGCGTCCGATTTCATTTAAGTAGAAACCGATAGCCGAGGACAGACAGTTTTCAGACAGACAGCGACGGAAGAATTCTCGCCGGCGAACACGGCGTGCTCGATATCGCAGAGAGCCCGAGTTACTTTCCTAGATACGAGATACGTCGCGAAAATCCTCCGTGGAATACATGGAGTCTGCTCCTGTTTCGCGTAGAAAACGTCGCCCAGACTCCGCTACTTCTGAGGAGACCTTCCTTCACCCCGATATGCAAAAATCGCCGGCCCCCGCCGCGAAGATACGGACTCAGGAATCTGGGCTTATCCTCTTAAGCCCGAAACGTTCCTTAAACGCGCGCGTAGCACCGAGTACGGTACGATCAACTGGGAATTTGGATTTGGATACCGTCAATTAAGGTCGAGTCCAGCTTTGCGTCGCAGCGCAGCATAGAAACACGGGCAAATGTGGCGAGGGCCATTCAAAATAACAGATACGGAGGTAATAAGTACGGACCAATTGGTTTAAAATACAGTTTCAGTAATATTTGACTAAACGACGAAGAGATATTGCGTTCTCTCACGACTCGATGTTCTCCCGATATACCCTCTAAACTCAAGGCCCTCGCACACGTTGAAACATGCCACGCAGGAATAAACAACTTAACCAATCAATTGGTTTCAAAGTTCCCGAATCGAGATGCGGAGACAGTTTTAACGAACTTAACTTTAGATCCAACCGACGACTCCAAAGTTAAGCGAACGTCTGCCTGTTACACGCACGCACAGTCGGTGTATCGCACACAGGCACTCCCGAGTTCCACTCTGACGCCCGATCTATCCGGACGCCGCACCTAATCTATCCACGATCTGCCGTAACTCGATTTGAACTTAATTCGAGCCAGCCTTCGCGTTTGAAAAATCCAACCGAGCCACCTATAAGCCGGATCTATCGTTCGGTCGGGCGACCGGGGAATCGTTTATCAAACGTCGGAAAAGAACAACTGCATGAAGCTACCGAGCGCGTACCACGCCGTAGCATCCGTAAGGCATTCAGGGAACGTTTCCACGTTGCAGCCGTGAGCTAGCTGGCTGGCTGGGAGAAAAATGCGACTGCTAGGGATGAGAAATATCTGATACGAACGTGGAACCTAGCTTATGTCTCTCGGTGTATCGGTGTCTTTTCGCCGGATTCAGTTAGCTTCCTCTCTCGCGTTCCCTCAGTCGTTGGCATAAAGCACGCGAATTGTTATGCGCGCATTCTCCGGGTACATCCGCGAGATGCTGAAGACGTTCCACCGGCAATTCGGCGCTATCAGTAACGTCTGACTCGGAGGGTGGTGCGATTCGCGTGCTGCTCGTCCTCGTCGTTGTCGTCGCCGTCGTCGTAGTCGTTGCCCCTCCCCGGGGTATCTCGTTACCGTCTTCCCGCTGGCGTTTTCGCGAATCGATAAAATTTAATTCGTACGCGATCTATGCTCTCGCCTCGGGCGCCGCGGCTTTGTTGCAAACGGCCTCGTTAACCGCTCCGCGCCGGAGAACCAGGTCGAAACCGGCGTTGCGGTAGTCCCTCTTTCTCTCGCTGCCTGCCTCCGCGTGATAATGGTGGCTGGATGAGGCATTGTTCGCGGTGGAATCGATCGTTTCGCCCGCAAAAAAATGATGAACAACTCGCCGGATTTACGAGCGCGGCCGGTACTCGATAAATTCACTAATTTCGTCTTTCTTGCTGGATTCGATTCTCCACTCTTGATCGAACTCGCTCGCGGCAGCGAGGTCGCGCTGCGCGTGGAAATGTTCAGCGGATTGTACGAGTCGAAGATTTTCGCGCGACAATCGAGCAACAATTTGTCGCGACAGTGATGGAAATTAACGCGACGTCGTTCCTTTCTGAGTCATGGTTGCCATTCGTTTCGATTAATCGTACACGAGGCACCGTTATACGCGCGACACAAAGCCACGCGAACGAAGAGCACCAAGAGCACGATGTGAAACGCAGTTTTGGATTGGTCTAAAGTTTCTAAGCAAGGGCTCACGATCGAGGTAATCCCTCCGGCGTAAAATTCTCCGCGTGCGATCGATCGGCGAGAGGGGGGCAATCTTTCAAATTTGCCGCGGCCAGCGAGATCGGAAGTTGGAGGGAAGATGGTATCTGCGAATCTCTCTGGGAAAGATCGGCGGGGTCCGGCAGCGAGTCCGGTGGCTCGGCGATATCGTCGCTGGATTTATGCGGCGGTTATCGGGAAAACGTCAGGCTCCGTGGCGCGTCGGCAAGATAGAAAACGTAGGTTGATCCGCGGCGATGATAAAACGGCTGGCAGAACGATAACGAATTATATTACTCGCCACCCGTCGGGGACCGCCTTGTTGCGCTGGAACGCGTTTCGAAAGCCAGAGCCACGGATGTGACACCGTATAAATTGAGGCGCGGGCCGTCCTGCTACGACGGTAGGGAGTAGCAGAGAGCATCGTTTCGGGGCTCTCCGCGGCACGTTGCCATTGCATAAAGTGCAATTACATTTTATCGATACCGTGAATTATGTTGTAATCGTTTTCCGATAGCCGATCGTCAGACCCGATGCCGCCCCTCCCCCGAGCCACTGGATTCTCTCTCTAATATCGCTCTAATCTGCCGGTGATCTCGATATAATGATCGGTAATAATTAAACGCGCGTTAGAAATTCGTTACGAGCTGCGTGTCCCGGATCCCGTGGATTTTCTTGTCCCGCCTACGACTTGCCTCGATACCAGTGTGATTGTTTCCGGATCACGAAGCCGTTCTTGCGTTTCGCTCTCTCCCGTAAAACCGAAATTAATCCACAGATGTCCCGCGTACTCTCGTGGTTGTTAGAAACTTTTTCTTTAACACGGGGAAATCTAGTCTGGTCTAGAATTTTAATCAAAAAAAAATAACCAAACGCAAAGGCTCGAGATTTCTTTACGTTTCAAGGAGGGTATCGATCTCTCGGTTGCTCTGCAGATTATCCTGTACGATCGAGTCGGAGGCCCGGTTCGATCGTCTCGGCTGGGAAGGCGAGAGTGTCGCAACGTTTAGGCGTGGTCGAACGTGGTCGCGATCCCTCACACCGACGTGGGCCCTCTCTCCCCTTCATTCCCTTTCCTCCCGTGCACGCGTGTTGATCCGTCTGAACTGGTTTCGCGATCGTGATTGCAGGCACACTCTCTCCAGAACAATATTCTTATGCAACGGAAGGGAATCGTGCGCGACGTCCAACACGGCGCATTCCCTCGCAAGGGGCAGAGAGCGCGGGGAGGGGAAATGGTGGCACGTTGCGCGATCCATCTTCCGCGTTCAAGTTTATCTCGAGAATTTCATTTCACGGATTACGTGGCCGTTCCACGGGGGACACGACGGAGATCGTCTCTCCTCCTCGTTATTCTTCCAGCTCGTCGTCTCTCGCAGCGTCTCTGTAGCCCCGGTAATTCCGCGGTTCTCTGTAGATTCGAAAATTCCGAGCTGCGCCGGCCACACGGAAACGGCAAAAATGACGGCGAAATTAGGGATCGGGGTCGAGGGGTTTTCTCCCCGGGTTTTCGGCCGGATTTTCCCGAGGCGGGAAACTTGGGAAGGAAAACGCGTGAAGGAACGTCGGCGAAGTTTCTGGTGGCTCGTCCTCGGCCGCGAATTCCTCGTGTTTCCTCTGTTTCGGCGCCGCCGCCCCGAAACGCTGACTGAGAAGTCTCTCCACGGCGGCAGAAGCGGGCGTCGTTAGGCGAGTTACGAATTAACGCTAACGACGAATTTCCCTCGGCCACGTCAGCCGTTTCGCTGCTCTGCCCACGTTTTCTCGGTAACGTAACGCGTCTGTTGCGTTTCGCCCAAGAATACCTTTCCGTTATCAATCCGTTCTAACTTTTCACTTCGTGTTTTACAAGAAAAAAGAAAAAGAACATTTTTGACCAAGAGAAACCAGTCTGGACCAGATCCATGTCTGTTTTGCACGACATGTATCACAGAAATGGAAACCGTGTTACCAAAATGGTTACAACCGATCTAACCACCAATTCGAACATATATATATAGAGAGAGAGAGAGAAACATAGAGAAATAACGAATTAGTATAATTTCAGCCTTATTCGCACAGTGTACGCTGGGAGGTTTATTGACATCGACGCGAATGCGAGACCAAATACATTATTACGATTTTTCCATGGTGGATTAGAGTAGGATAGAGTATAATAGAGAGTACGCGTATTCTGCGCGTATTACGTACAACTATTTTATCACTGAAAGTGATTTTAGCAGGTGCAACGCTGATGCAACGAAAATTAGCGATTGGTTGATTTGGGCCACGTGATTCACAAGGGGGCGTGGGGTATACCTCGAGTAGGAGTGGCGTTGTCTGGTACTGAACGATTTTGTATCGATTCAAATGTTTACGTATCAATAAAATTTTATGGCAAAAATGTCGTCTCCATTTCCTAATCGGAACAATTGCTTCTGGACCTTTCAGTGAGACGAATCGTACTGGGGTACAAGTGCAGTTTTTTTGCCACACTTTATACTTGCCCTTGTAAATCGCTACGGTCGCAGTTTGCGTACGATTGGCCGCCGCAAATAAATTCTCCGTACTGTAACCAGGACTAGATTTGCGGGCCTCTGTTAACTGAACGCTTATCTTCCGCTTTTCCCCTGAAAATCCTTCCAACCGGTTCATCGTCATCACCGGTACAATACGACTCTGACACAAGAAAAGATACTCGCACATCCCATTCAAGTGTAAAAATTCGAACGTTCGTCATTCTAACTACGTTCTTCGTATCTTTAATCCTGTGCTTAATTCTTTTCGTTGTTTCGTGATAGACGTCAACTTTTTGCAAGCAACTCATTGTTAAGGGGATTTAAATTGGGAGGATTTGAATCGATCAGCGTTAATTTATAACGTCAAACACGTCAAGTTACTTGAATCTCTTTTAAACAGCCATGACTCTTTCAATCATTCAAATTTTATACCCGTTCATTAGCTCGGTTCTCAATTACGCGGTAGTGAAGCTCGGTTTTCTCGTTAATTCATGGATTTCCCAACAGCGGTTACAAAAACTCGAACTTTTCAAACATCTCACACTTGAGAGATTCGTCGCCTTTTCAAGCATCAACGTCACGTTAAATCACACACCGTCCAGCCAAATTTCATTATCAACCGGCGGCGGCAGGAAGAACGAAACAGGTGACAATCGGGGCGGAGTAGATGGGAGACAAACGGGCGGCCGATCGAATACCGCCATGTCAGGAGAAGTTCCCCGGGGGGAATTTAATGTGCCACGTGTTCGTAACGATCCGAAATGTCTGCTCGTACGTCCCAGCCCCGGAATTTAATACAGTAACGTAGGCGTAATTTAGATCTGGTCCGGCAGCAACGGGTAACGCGTTACACCGCAACGCTGGCTGGCTAGCTCGCCTAGCTGGCTCACGCCTGGAATTTCGCGGCCGAATTATACCGCCCCGGCGAGCATTAACGCTCGCTACATCAGCGTCCATTTTGTTTCGCGGATTCACTTTGCGATCGAAAAATACCTGAATCACCCCGCGCGCGTTTCCCTCCACACAAATCTTTCACCGCGGA
>KQ435727.1:2066085-2076985 GCA_001276565.1 Melipona quadrifasciata | reverse complement strand
AAACGCGTTGGTACGGTTAGGTCGGTCCCAATCAGCTCTCGGGCTTCCCGACGATCGCGAGCGCGGGGCATTTCTTTCCTGCGCGTCGGTTTATTGAATTTCCGGCGTAACAGTGTTGGGAAATCCGTTTTTCACTGGCCCGTCTCGCGGTATTTATTGCTCGATTAGCGATAACTCTCGCGGCAATAACGACTCGCGCCTGTGTCACGATTAATACCGTGATTTCCAACCGGGGTAGGTCCGACCTATCGCGTTTCGATAGCGCACGCTGGTGTGTGTGGTTTGGCGAGTTTTTAATCGAATCGTAGGAAAAACACGCTTCTTTTTTTTTTTATTATTACTCCTTCTTTTTGGTTTGTTTTTCGAAATTCTACGCGGGCGTGTTTTTGAAAAACGGCCGGATGAAGTACGCTCAATGTCGGCGACTATCGATTCTCCCCGCTCGTTTCAATTTCCGAATTTGGCCGTCGAGCGCGACGTGTTCTTCGATTCGAACAAACTCGAATTGACTGCCTTCCCTTGGTCTTTTACGTAACGATTCCGAGATAGACCTGTAGTCTTTCTACGATTTCAGGATTAACGTCTCCATTTGGGAGGGAAAACCATCGTTCCTATCGTCGCGTCAACCGAGTCGGCCGTAAACCAAGTACCAACCGTTCGTTAACGAGTCTCTCGGTCCGCTCGTCTCGTCAACGGGCCGGTGAAATAAATTTTCCTCGATCCTCCTCGATCGTAAAGACAACAGGGCCGGCGTCGAAAACAGGGTCCGATCGCGCGATCACGAAAACGAACTCTCGAGCCTCGTGAAATGTCCCTCGACTTGGGACATCCGTCGCTGTCTTGATAATTAAGTGCATCAGTGGGACTTTCCCAGGCCGACACATGGACGCCGGTCGTGTTCGAACCGAGGAAAACCGGACTTTTCCTCGAAACGGGGGACAGCCTCGTGAACTTGCGGCATTTTAACTCTCTTATTAGTTAAAAGAAGGAAAAACCTGGCAACCGGCCGTAGGGGAAATTGATCGCCGCGTCGGCAGCTGTTGGTAATTAGCGGCGCGGCATTGTCCCGAGGGCTAATAGATATTCGTTCGGTCGTTTTGTCGGAAGAGAATCGGTCGTTAGCGGTGACTGGCTCGTGTTCCCCGGCCCGATAAATCCGGCTCGGTTTCCACCAAGTGTCGGCCACCGACACGAAAATGTGTACGACAGCCGCGAGAACGCGTGTTTTCTTGCGCCCGCAGCGTTTTCACTCGCTGGCCCGGAGGGCAAGTTGTAACGAAGACTTCGGAGGGACAGAGGAGAAAAACCGAGGGAGGAAGGGAGAATTAATTGGCGCGAGAGATACGAATCTCTGTGAGCACGTTCCACTTTCCGACTATTTTGGAAAAACACGTCCCTTCGGCGGGGAGCTTGGAACTACGCAGGATCTGCGTAGCAGGGGAGAGGAGAGGAAAAAACGTCGTTAGTTGCACGGGAAACAGTGTTTCAGCGCGAGATAGCGCGCAGCTGGCCGACAGCCGGGTCGAAAGGTGGCAGCGATCGCGATCGAGGAATAGCCGAAAAGTTGTCGGACAACCGGGCCCTCGAAATTATGTTACGTTCGTGAATATTCTTTCTCTGTCGACCGGTTGTTACAAGTGTTTCGCTGGTCAGATCGATATCTTTGGCATCCCAACCTGCCGGATCGTGTACTTCTTGGGGCTCTTTCGATCGCAGCGTTGCGCAAAAAAGTTTCATAAAAAAAAGAAAACGTCCAGTTGGCTCCGTGATAATACCTGAAGACACCTCGGACGGAAGATTACGGAAACAAAAATGGGGACGTGAATCGTTTATGGTTTGGAAGTTTCTCGCGAAAGTCTGCAGCAAGCAGAGTCCCTGGTCAACTCGTCCGATGCAAGCGCGGAATAGGAATTTTTGATGGGAGGAAACTCTGTGAATTATTGAAGGTAGAATAGCTGCAAATATCAAATGAGCTTGTTAAAAAATTGCCGAGCAACTTCTCCTCCGGGGGAATACAAAAGAGGAAGCTCGAGGAGTTTCTTCTCGAAAGTATTAAATAATTCTTCGAAGCAAGCGATACCAAATATCTTTAAATTCGTTTCATAAAGGAGCGCCGTTCCCTCTTTGCGTGTGATTCGAGTCTTCCCCGCAAGAATTCGAGCATTTCCTTGAAACTGTTAAACAATTCTCGAGACGTGCAGTAGCTGAAATTCATCCTCTCTTTAAATTCACTCCGGAAAGAAATTTCGTTTCGTAACAAAACTGTTGTTTAAGACTTTCGCCTGCGTTATTCCCCAGGTTGATATTCACGAGAGGCAGTCGGTACAACGACGCTTCGACGCATACACGCACAGACGTCCCGTGTTTTTGAATGCAGACCGAGGTTAAAATATATTCCGTGTAACCATCAGACGGATTTATGGCCAGCCTTATCTCCCCAAATTCCTGTCGATTCGCTCGAGACGCTACGCGTAGACTTTCACGCCTAACCGACTTTACGATCTCTCCTCATATCCCGAACGCTACCACGCTCGAGAAACGTTCCACAGACTTTTCCAATTGCGTCATTGCGCCAACTGCGTACCTACTCCGCACCTACCTCGGAGCATCGAGTCGTTAAAACTTTGAAACGCAATTTCAAAAACGTGATTCGGCGGCGCGACTACATCGGTGGGAGCGGCCGAAAGCGGGAAAAAGCGACAGGATCGTGTTGTCTAACGCAAACGTAGCGAGCGACGGAAACGTAATCGCGACGGAAACTCTTTCTCTCTCTCTCTCTCTCTCTAATGCTAATCTCGCGAAACTTTGTCGTCGCGTAGAAACACGCGCGAACTTTGCTGTTTCGTTCGGGCGAGAGGAGTCGATGGCGAATTCGAGAAGTGGAGGAAAAAAGGAAGGAAGGAAGGGAGGGAGGGAGGCAGAAATATCGCGTCCGATGTAACGATGAGAAAGCGGAGAAAGTTTCGATGGGCCGTTGCATAATTTTCGCCGTTTTCGCGGCGGCGCGCGTAGTTGAGTTGGAAAGAAAATTAATTAGGCGCGGCGTCGTGCCGTGTAACGGGCCACGCTTGTTACGCGAGCCGTGCACACTGTGCGTTCTCAAAGTGTGTTTCCCCCTGTGGACATGGTCTACTCCGAGGGGTTGCAAGCGCTGCTTATTATTAGCAGGCAGTTCCGCATTACCGGTACAATAATCGTTGATTCCCCCGGGGGGAGTGGCGTCGCTGCAGGGGGGGGGGGGGGCACCCCCGGAAATTTTCGAATGAAAAGTAAGGGGGAGAATCGTGGAATAAATTTCTCCACCCTCGAAAATTCTCTAACGTGGTTTCTCTTTCGAGAGGAAGTGTCGTTTCTCCACTGCTTTCGTTCGAGGCTGCAATTATTGACGATTCACGCGCGGAAACGATTTCGACCTGTGAGTTACGAAATTATTTCTAACGTTCTTTAGCGAACGAACAATTATTGCGAGAACTTGTAGAGTAAACGCGCGAAAATAGCGAGCGGTAACTCGTCAAATAATCGAGGCAAAGTTAATCACGAGACACCCTCGGAAAGGTGTCCTTCGATCCAAGTTACCATCGGCTCGGGTACGTTTAATAATCAGCTGCGAGTTCGACAAGGAGTTAAATATCAATTTCGCATTCCGGATAGATGGGGGAACCGAGGAATGGTTGGAGTACCGATGGAATAAGGTCGCGAAGGAAGCCCGCTAATTTCCCCAGACCGTCGAGGCGGAGGCTGTGATTTATCGCGTGACAGCAGCCGTCATTCTTGCCGCGAAATGAAACACCAAGCCCAGGCCGAACTTGGCGAACACCCTGTACATATAAAGCACAATATTCAGCGGTGGAACACGTCTATCCGGAATCTTGAAGGGCTTCAATAATATCTGCGAGCTACTTCCAAAGTCTCGGCGAAGTTCTAGCAGTTTACGATACGTGCTGCGCGGCAACCTTACCTACCTTCTCGATCCACTTACGTCCACCTCCTTCCACCACCCTCTCCAGCCCCCTGCGTGTTCTCAGTTATTCTCGAGCCTCTTCGATCCACAAAGTCGGTGGGTACCGCCTTGTCCATAAATTATCACAGCCCTCGCGATGGCGGCTGAAACTTTTCTGGCTGATCGAGGAAAAACCGCGAGACAGTCTCACAGGCTTCCTCCACCTTCACAGGAGGGGGGGGGGAGACCATCCCTTCGATCGTCGCGATTAGCCTCGATTTTCGATGCAGAGTAGATACGGAAGGGTTGACTGCTTGTTCATAGAGGATTCTCGAGCGAGATCGGGGATGATGAGGTTCGTGACGCGATCGGACTTTCGATAAGGGACTTGGAGACTGCTGGGATTTTACAAGCGGTTTTCTGAATCTTAATGATGACGGGAGAACTGCGAATTTTCGTGTAATATACATATCCTTGGCAGAGAATCGTTTCAACGCGAGTACTGTATCTTGGATGCTTTGCGAGCTCTGTGCATTTTCCTGCAAGCGCACGGTCTAGTCGTCGGTGAAAAATCATTCGTACGTATTGTCGCTGTTAAAAAGATGCAATCTTATTTGCTCTGAAAATTAATCAGCACCGCGGAACCCCAGAAAGATCAGATAAGTGTTATTAATAAGCGTCCTTCGGTGTTATAATACCTCCCACCGTGCAAATGATTATACTTGTCACGTTCGCTATCCACCCACCATCGTAACTAAAAATCTTATCAGACTGGCAAGAGGTTCCTTCATCCCCTTAGTCTCTCGTTACTTTGACCAATGTGCTTACACGCGTTTGAACGTGTTGAAAGTTTCTCAGCCACCGTCCTGTCTTCTGCTCATCCTCAAAGGAAGATGTAAACTAGGTTTCGAAGAAAGAAAAAAAAAAGAGGAGAAGAAAATTACAAAGAAGAGCGAAAAAGGGGGGGGGGGAAAAAGATTAGCATCTTCGATGAAAGGAAGATGATGGCCGTAGAAGGATGGCTGAGGTCGCTCGAGAGGAACTCGGTCAATCTGTCGTATAACAGCGTATAACGCCGGAGGTGGTAAACGAGTCGTTTCACGCGTGATTTCCGGCCCGGTTATTAAAAGTTGAACGAGAGAGGGAGAGGGCGCACGCGGTCGGAAGCTCTGGGCCGCTTTTTGCGCCCGCGTCGAGTGGCTGGCTTTTTAGAAAGTTCGCGCTCCGGCAACGCAGCCGGTATCGGCCGCCCCTGGATCCGCGAATTATTAACGAGGGTCCAGCTGACGAAGTTTCGCAACTGGGTGACGCGCCGAGCCTCGCTCCGCACGATGGAAATTCGACGCGCCAGGCGATGAATACGCTCGTTATACTCGTCGAAACGTTACCGATAATTCCCGCGACGACAATTCGAACGTCCCGCGCGGGTCGCCTCTTTGCCAAAGCGATTAACTTTTGGGTCTTGGGAAATGGAGAATGACGGAGACAGATCAAAATATAATTTATAACGCACCGAAATTAAAATACATTTCACTGTTGGAATAAAATTTGAATTTATCGAAATGGGGGACTTGAGAAATATTAAGAAAAAAAAAAAAACAATTTATATTAAAAGTAGATGTTGTACGTTATAAAGAACCAGGAGTATATTCCTTTTCCAATTATCAAATAAATGCTCTCGACAAAATTAATATTGGCACCTGCTATAAGCTCGAATTAACACATCTCCGAATTAATGTATTCGGATTAATGTTAAAATCGGCCAGTTCAAATGTTAAGTCCCGCGTCGACACCTTTGGCACGCTTTCGCATGGATAATACATGATGTGCCAGATACGTCATTTAACGCCGAGGGATTAATGGACGTCGAGCGAATAAATTTCCCGTATATCTGGAGAAGATAACGGAACCAAAAGTTCCAGTTCCATAAATTCCAATTCCTAAAACTGACCTTGCTCCGGTAACTGTGGAACACCCTGTATCAATTCCTACGAGATTCACCGTCGAACACGCGCGACTCTTGAGGCGAGCAATAAAATGTGTAGAAAAACAATGATACGTTTCGTCAAGTGGAGCGAAATCGCGCTAAAAGTCGTTCGCGTGCAACGTTCAGATCTTCTCCGAGTCGCGAATCGTTTTTCAACGATTACCAAATTGTCGGCGCGTGTAGCAAAGCGACTCGGAGAATCAAATTTCTCCGGGTGCGTAGAAAAACAAGAACGGAGGACGAAACCCCTGACGCACGCCGCTGCGAATCAATTTATTCGAGATTATCGGGCTGGACGAAGAGGAGCCCGTGGCTGTATATCGGAGAATTATGTAGCAACCCGGTGGCCCGATCAACCGACCGATCTCCGTTACACGTTGGCCGAGCGGGAAAGGGGGGGGAGTGCGAGGTGCGGCTGAAGAAATTTGGAAACGAGTCCTCCGGAGTTTTACGGCTCGTTCCGTGTCCGTTCGAGAGCTTTAAAAATCGGTAGACTCGCGGCCGGGACGAGGTTTACGATCCATTCACGGATTTATTCCGCCGTGTTGGAACGTTCACGGAGAACGAATTCGATATAGAGAGGGGGACGTGTCGATCCGCAACGGCGGGGAACCGTGTCGTTCGATACACCGACGAAGGTGTTCGATAAATGTTTCCAAAAAGTCTCGTTCATCGTGCGGGTTCGTTTTAATCTAGAGGAACTTATATTCTGTCTCTCTCTCTCTCACACACACACGCACACACTCTTCTCCTCCACTTTGTTTTTTATTTCTATCGATAGCGTTACGAACGGACAGGAAAGAAATATTCGACGACGAATCCTCGTCGCGCAGGATTGGAAAATCGATCTCGAATCGATGTTCTCCCCCCTCCCCCCGGGGCGCCGGGAGGAACAAACAAATCGGAGGGAAAAGATTTTCCTGGTACACCTCTCTGCGTCGCGTGTTCCGATCGTTCGTACACAGGCGGGCTGCGAATCGCGGAGTTTTATTTACTCTTCACGGAATTCATTCGTCACCCGTCAAACGTGTAAAAACACAAAAATCGGAATCGCTTTTCGTAACCTCGTTCGAAGCGGGGGCTATTAAATCGTTTGAAATCACGGTCGGATACACCGCGTCCGAATATTCGACAAAACTGGTCGGCGTGCTGCGGTGGCGTTCGGAAAAATTCGCCAGCTCGAAACCGACTCGATCGACGTAGCCTCAAGTATCGAGCCTCTTTTTCCTTTTCGCCCCCTTACCCTTTGAATGCGCTCGCCCGCAGTCACACACCGTGTGATGGTGGTGGTGATGGTGGTGGTGGTAACGTTCCCTCGCAAACTAAATGTTTCAGTGAAACGAAGGAAACTTGGGGAAGCCTTCGAGAAAAGAACGAGAAACTTCGAGCAGGGTAAAACAAGCGTCTCGAAGTGGATGCGAAAGAAAAGAACAGGCGGCCAGAGAGGAGAAATTTGTAATTAACCGAAGGAAAGAGGGCCTCGGCTGAAAAATATATTAGTATCAAGCCTGGCGCTCGGATCCTTTCCGGTAGGGTAAGGGAGGGGGATGTTGAGGGACGGAGTGGGCTCGTGCTCGTCGGTGGTGGTTGCAGTCGGTGCTCATAGATTTAAGAGAGAAAATTAAAAACTCGTTAACAAGAGTAAAATTACGAAACTCATTAGCGGAAGAAGGAGAAGGAACGCGGCCGTGTACACCGAGCGTCCATCGAGCTGCCCAAAGTGAAAGAGGGAGAGTGGAAAAAGTTTTCCAACGTTTTCCAGCGGATGTCGAATCGAGCGTCTCTTTGTCTCCGCTACTTTGGCCGCCGGGAACATTAGGGGGGAAAAAAAAACAAATATCGGGCAATAAAGGAGTGTTTTTTTGGGGGGGGGGGGGGGGGGGGCGACCGGGACCTTCTGCCCACGCAGGTGTCCCCCCCTCTGTGTGTCTGCGTCGGCTTACGGCAACGAATGCCAATGTTCCAGCCGAAAACACGATTTAGGGTGGAATAATCCGTTCGGTAAAGGTCCGTGTCCCTTCTCGTTCGTTCCGTTTCTGTTTCTATCTTTCTCGCGCTCGCGCGCTTTTTCTTCTTCCCTGGCGCTCGTTGTTTGATTTTCTTCTTCTGTTCATCTCGAACGCTGTCGAACGACGTCGAGTCACCCGTGTTGCCACGTGTAGTACGCGTGTGCGAGATCGAATTTAATTTAAAACTGAAGCTGCCGCCGGTTTATAAATAGAGCAACGCTTCGTTACGGAATCGAGTTATTAAAAAGGCAGCACGCGAGGATGATTTACCGCCGACGAGTTTCGAGGCCCGGATAATGAGGGATGAGGGCGAGAGTCGGTAAACTATGGCGATTAATGGGGTGGCGCGCGCACACACACCATCCGGCTAAATTATTTTCCCTTCCGTATTTCACGCTTTTTCTTTTTTCCGTTTTCTCGATCGATTAGAAATAAAAATTGGGATACCCGTCGACGATTGGAACGGCGATTACGTTTTATTTTTCGAATGGTACCTGACTTCGTAATTGTTTCGCTGGAATTGTAACAACGGTTGTGTTCGCGGGGATTATTGATTGGTTGATAAAAAATTTTTACGTGGAAAACAGAAAGATGCGAAAAACGTACAGAGTTAATTACACTTCCAGAGATATAATTATATATAAAATGCATACACAAAAAACTGCACGACTTGTACCTCAGTACGATTCGTCTCACTGTTCTGACTAGGAATTGAAGACGACTTTTTGCCATAAAATTTTATCGATATGCAAACATTTCAATCGACACAAAATAAATTACAGGAGCGATCGCCACTCCTACTCGAGGTCTATGCCACGCCCCCTCGCGAATCACGTGATCCAAATCAACCAATCGCTAATTTCCGTTGCATCTGAAGAGGCCCGATTTTCTGGCTTAGCCCCGCTAAAATCACTTTCTGAAGAGGCTCGATTTTCTGGGTTACCCCCATTAAAATCACTTTCAGTGATAATATACGCACATTCCTTCCACGCCGCGACGAATGAAACGACGAGCGAAGGAAACGAAATGAACTTTAAAAATCCCCGTCCGATTTGATTACAATCGATCGCTCGTCGAACAACCGACCGTCGAATCAAATCACCCTCTGAAACTCGCAAGTGCCTGGAAACCATTTACGATCCGGGAGCGTCTCGCGAGACTGGACATCTTCTGAGGGGGCAGGAGACGACCGGGACGGTAAAAAACACTGTGGGGAAGGGGAGGGTCGGGGCACGTGGCACGACACGACCCAGTCAGCCACCCTCGGACGCAGCCGAGAGCACCCTGGGGTGCACATCAAAAGTTCCGAGCGAAAAGTACAAATGCGCTTAAGGAACTTTCCTCTCCTCCTCGTGCTTCGGTACTTTGGCGAAAGGTCCCCTTCGCTCTTGTCCGCCCAGACGTTTCCGGACGGAATTCTAAGAATCTCGTTACGATATTCCCGGGCCTTTTGTCGTCGAACGTGTTAATCCACTCGCGAATCCGAGCTACGTGGAACCGACTCGCCGACGCGGGGGCCGAGAGAGCGTTAATTAAATTTCTTCGAGACGCCGCGCCGTCTTACGCCGTCTCCTCGCCCTCGTGGATCTCTGTTTGACGGCATTTTTGGGTAAATAGCAGTAAGGGGTTAATTCTGTTCGTCGATGTCTGCGCTTGGTGTCGTCCCGGTTTCCCGGTAACTCGTCGACTACAGCCTGTCGCGTGGAGACACGACGGGAGAGTAGCGGCGAAGTTCTTCCTTTCGTGAATTTGTTCCGTTCGATGAACGAGGATTCGTGTACGCTGCGAGAAATTTCCAGCCCCGAATCTCCTCCGGTGAATGTAGAAAAATCGAGGTGTACAGCCCGGATGTGCCAATAATAAAATTGCTTTGCGAAACAACACGCGAGAAGGGAACGTCTCACGGATATTACGTGAAATTTCCACGAGAAACAAAGAGAGAAAGACGATGGTGGATTTTCATGCATCCATCCAGCAGATTTTAAACTGCAAACTTGCACAGAGCGAGCGTAACGTAACGCGGAAAAGATACACGTATAACACAAAAAAAAAAAAATTTCTCTCCGTGTATTTATCGCGCGAAACAATTTTCCATTCCAGCTTTTCGTTCAAATTCTATTCTCAGAATTATTCACTGACAAATCATATTCACTGGTACTCGTCGTTCGATGTTGAAGAGCTTGCGAAAGATCTCTCAAGGCATCATCAAGTGATTCACTGGGCAATTCGTCCAAAGCGCGCGTCCACAAAGTCGCGGAACAAGCGCGGGACGGAGGATGGATTTACGACGCGACACGAAAGCGTAGCGGGCGCCCCGCGGGAACGCGGCGCATCCTGTTCCCGGCGAAGCAAGGGCCGCGCGCACCGGAACGAGCGTCTGCGAGCCCGAGAGAGGAAATGAGAATGTCGCGGCGTCGAACGGAGACGCGGCCACGTCCAGCCCCTCCGGGTTGCGGTTCTTCGGGGACCGAAAGCCGGCTGCCAGCTGCCGTTAACCCTTTTGCGGTGCGATCCGGCTGCAGTTATTGCGTAACTATTTTCGACAATGTCTCGCCGCGGTTCCTCCTCGGTGCCTTTGGGACCCACGTAACGGCCACGCTTTGCAGTTCAATTTTCTACCCCTTCCCCCATCGAGCTCGCGATGAACCTTCTTTTTCACGACTCTCGCGGAACAATTGGAATCTGAGGTTTCACCAGGGTAACTGCGGTGGGGTTGATAATTTCTGTCGCGTCAGTAGGATTGTTATTTTTATCACTGAATGTGATTTTAGCGGGGGTAATCCAGAAAATCAGGCCTATTTAGGTGCAACGCTGATGCAACGAAAATTAGCGATTGGTTGATTTGGGTCACGTGATTCGCGAGGGGGCGTGGCGTAGACCTGTAATTTGTTTTCTGTCGACTCAAATGTTTGCATATCAATAAAATTTTATGGCAAAAATGTCAGAACAGTTGCTTCTGAACCT
>KQ435727.1:2025271-2057835 GCA_001276565.1 Melipona quadrifasciata | reverse complement strand
GCACGGTGGTTCAGCCTACGTGGGTGGGGGTGAGTGGGGTGGCGTTTACCCTCTCCCCCTATAGTCGAATTTATTCGTATCCAACGCGCCTCGTGCCTATAGTTATAGGGTTCCCCTCGATCTCTGTGCCACGTTCACGGATCTCTATAGCCACGCGGATGATAAGGGCTGATAGATCGAAACGTTTCGGTCGATATAACTGTTCGAGGTACGTAGGTACGTGCGGCGGCCGCCACTTTAATGGGATCCCCCTCCCCCCCTCCCTCTCTGCCTTTTCGAAAAAGTTTCCGCGCCACGGCGAAGAATAATCGAGCCATATATTTAAACTCCGGCATAAAAGTCGTGGCATCGGGCTTCGGCGAGGAGCGAACGGGGGGAAAAAGAAATGACGAGAGCAGTTAGTATCGCTACATTTGCGAGGAAAGAATGAGCGATCGTAAAAGTCGCGAGGACGAGGCTCTAATATACCGGCGGGCTGGCAAACGTTGAAACGCGCGACGGCATCGAGCTTCGCTCGCATACCAAAGTGGCCGTGGTTTTTCCCTTTTTCGAAGTTTTTCACGCTGTTAAACGGCGCAGCAAGCGCGCCAGTTTCAATATTCCGCGTATTTCTGCGTTCTTAGATTTTTCGTAAATTCGCAAAAGTCTGATCGTTCCGCCATCGAGCTTCGCTCGCGTACCAAAGTGGCCGTGGTTTTTTCCCTTTTTTCCATTTTCGGAAGTTTTTCACGCTACTGAACACGTTACAGCAAGCGCTCCGGCATCGATATTCCACGTATTTTTGCATTCTCCGTGTGCTTTTGCGTTCTTTGAATTCTTGCAAAATTCAGAGAAACCTGATTATCGCGCGCCAAATTCGCTCGGTGTCCCGGGAAAGAAACTGCAAAACTTTTCCCATCCGGCGCGCATTGATCAGGCGCGCAACCGCGTCAAACGCGCGATGGATCAAAAGTTCTCGACAGCGGCGCGAAAATTCCGAGTACAAAGTAGTACTCGACTTTGCACCGACGTCTGCGGGCTCTTCGAGGGGAAGAAGAAGGAAGAACGTGGACGAAGCTTATCACGGGAGCAACGACAGCGCGAGACATCCGGCAAGAGGGACCGAAAGAAACAACGAGGAGGAGCGTGGTGGCTCGCCGCGCGGTGTGTATCTCGCGCCAAGCCGACGATAACATCCGACAACTTCCGCCGGCTCGGTTGGAACGCTCTCGCGTTAATTTCATCCGAGATAAGCCGGGTGGAAAGGACGCGCGACATCACGCGCCAACCCACCGGAGCCGAAATTTATTTACCGGCGTACGGCCGATCTCTTAACCTTCACGGCGTCGCGTCAGCTTTGCCGATCATTACGATCCATCACGCGTCCCCGAGACGCGGCCGCGTATATCGCGTCGAAATCGTTTAAAACGATCATCCGTCAAGCGGGCAAGGGGCAACGCGCCGCGAAGAAAAAGGAAACCGAAGCGGGCAAACGGCTATTGCTATAATAACGTTTCGCCCGGGGTCGTTATCTCGATAGCGTTTGATGGAAGACGGCTCAGTCTTGACTCGCGTCCGACTCGTTTACAATCCCGGGATTTGTCAGTCAGTCGTGAGGGAGGACCGTGGAGGAAAGAAACGAAAGAAAGAAACGAAACCGCGCGAGGTGGAGAGAGACGGTTCGTCTCTGACGATGTTTGAGTTAATTATCTCGGTAATGTTTGATGGTTGACGCGGTTTGAAGCTGGACCGTTCGCGGTGAGACCCGGTTGGATCGTTAGTCGAAAGCTGCTCTCTCGTAGTTGTTACGATAAAACTACCGCGTCTTAAATTCCTCGTGATTTTCACCTGGCAAGCTGGCCGTGTATCATACTTTACGCAACAACTCTCGTAATCCTGCACACTTTCCGCTTATTTTTCCACTTTGCATCGAAATATCCCCGTTTAACTCGTTGTCTTTATAATTTTCGCTCTAAACTACCCTAGACTCGAGTGCACACGCGCTGGAACGACCAAGCTTCCAAAACTAATTACTTCCTTCCAGCAGAACCTCTCTCTCTCTCTCTCTCTCTCTCTCTCTTCAATTTCAAAATTCCAAGTCGCGCGTCCGCGTGCAGCGACGCGTCTTTAAAGAAAAGAATCTTCGAACCAAAGCGCCCCGTCACTCCGGAATCAGCTGTCGTCGTTCCGGAGGAATCTCAATTTAACGGTGCCGGCTGATTAATAAGCCAATTCCGAGGGAGGCAAGGCGTTTATAAAGCTCGGGGCAACAAAGGACGGCCAGCGCGACACGATCCGCGCCGAGTCCAACTTCGTTCAAGTATTCACGGGTTTGAATTTCAAAGTCGGCCACGAGAGCGGCCCTCAGGGGCAGGCGAGGCGAGGGAAAAATTTATTCCACAATCGGGACTCGTTTGCGAGGCTCTCCGTGGCCGCGGTGCGGAGATTCCCCGGCCGTTTCGGCCGTTTTTCCACCGAGACCGCCGTGTTTACGGGATCGGCGCGTGTCTTTGATATTTTAATCTCCATCGTCGCATTTGGGTCAGCCGAGACGACCGTTCGCGCTTTTCCGCCGCGGAGAGAAAACTCGCGGAGATTTCGGCCGATGCCAACTTGCGATCTCTCACAGACGACTCGCCGCAAACGATCGTCACTGTCGCTTCTCGCACTTGTGGAGAATTTTGAGACGCAAAATACCCGAGATTTATACGGTAATTTCTACTGCGATTTTAAGTATCTTTCATCTGATCATTCAGTCGTATAAAATCCGTCGCAGCGCTTCGTATCTTGACATTTACGAGGAAAGATTCCTGGAAATTCGGAGAATTACGCGAAGCACACGACTTGCTACGTAATCTCCTCTTTCTATCGAGAAATTCTGCTATTTTTCAACTGCTGCGTATCTTTGCGCATTTGTGGAGAATTTCAACTCGCAAAATATCCAAAATGCACGGTAATTTCTACTGCAGCTTTATCTTTCCAATCGTTCAATTCAGTTGTAAAATCGGCAATCTGTTCGAGCACTCTCAAAGTACCACGATCCAGAAATTTAGAAAATTATGAAATTTTAAGGACGTGCAAAGCAATACGCGCGTACTTACTACGTAAGCTGCTCTTTCTGTCGAGATCTGTCAATCGATGCTTGGAAAAATTATGAAAAGGTCGCGGAACTGGAAACGAACGCGATCGTCGTTTTCCAATTTGGTCGCGGCTGGCCGAGTCTCTTTCGCCAGTTTCATGGCCGAGGGACGGGATCACGCGCAGTTAGAGGCGTCAAACGTTCCAAATTTTAATCGAAAGCGTCGAGTGTCCGAAACAGAATTCCCTTTCCGAGAGCGCCGACCGTTGTTTTCGAGCTGGAAAATTGTAAACTATTGTCCCGTTGCTCGATATTTCGATCGGGCTAAACAGATCTCGAAACTGTCTTTTTATTCGACTCGACGGAATTAACGTTTCCGCGAAACTTGAAATATTCTATGCTCGTAATTTTAAAGGTGCAGAGTTGCAGACTGTCGCAATGGATAATCGGAAAATTCTCCTTTCCTACGTCTGTAGACTCAAACTCACAAGATCCAAAAGAAAAAAAAAAAAAAAAAGGAAAATGTACTTGTCAATTTTCCGTTCTGCAATCCTGGAACGAAAGAAGTTGAAGTTAATGGTCACTGGATTGTAAAACGTCAAATGTCGAAGAAGCACGCCTCTAACCACCAGTTGCGTTTCCACGAGACGCACGTATACACACGCCACGTACGATTATTTCTCGCGAGGAAATGGAACGATTAAGCAGATGGAACGACGGAAAAAGAGTCGAGGGCCGTGACGTTCGGCGATGTTATCAGAGTCTCGAACGCGTTTAATTTCAAACTGAGAACGTTGGACGTTAATAAAACGACGGCCTTTAGGTTTCTATTCGGGGAAATGGCCGCGACGCGAGACACCGGCCGAGAGTCGAACGCAACTTTCAGCGTATCGTTTTCGCGTAGTTAAATTCAAAGCCACCCCTCGACTCCACTCGCGTGGCCCGTGAGATGGCAATTTTCCAATTCATTTGCCAGAGCTCGCAAGTTTGATTACGCCCCGCGACTCGACTCGGCCCGGCAACGTTTCAATCCTCGATCCTCCAGAGGAGCGACAATAATCATCGAAGGTTCACGATTTCTCTACCTGATCGAGCACAGAGCTCGTTTGTAATAAACCATCCGTGCATCGTTGAAACAACGTGCATGCGTGCGGTCGCAATTTTTATGTGGAATTGAGTCTGGAGATTTTTTTCAATTTGATACGATTTTGGTTAAATTTTTGTGGACAGTTCGGAGCGCTCCGTCAATTCTGGACGAAATCGCGTTTTTTCGACAGATAAGATTAATGCAAATCCTGCAACGTAACAATGCGTTTTGAATGCAATTTGAAGTGGCGTCCGCCGAACAAACTCGTTTACCCATTCGGACGTAGTTGCAGGTATTTTAATGATATTTTTACACACACGGTGCGTTAAAGCCGTTGAGATGGCGAAATTTTATAGACAAACACCAGGATGACAGAACGCGTTCGCGCTATTGGTCCACCAAGCTGGAACGAAGTTAAGAAAGAAACATTTCTGATGACAAACAGGACATAAGAACACGTGAAGCTGTTGTGGCGAGAAAAGTGGTCAATGAAATTTTGTTTCATGGTTCCGAGGGCAATGGAAAAAGACTAGAGAATCGTGACAGAGGAGAGCAAGTTTTCTCGTTACGAACGTCACTGCTCCGTACGGAATATCGATAAATTAGAAAAGGAATCAATCACCGAGTCCTCAATTTTTGAGACTTTGATCCTATCGGGTCTTTCTAACTCGCGTGTCTCAAAAATTTAGAGCACGTTACGGTAACGTAACGGAAACTTGGATCAAAATGCAATTGCAAGATCAAAGTTGCAACTGGAACGCTCTTGCTTTCCAGGGAATCGCGCGAGTCGTCGTCAAGTTTGTTTTGTCGAAAATCGTGAAGTGTGCTCGGAACGTTCGAGCGGTAGTATAGATTATCAAAGCCCTTTTTAATTATACACGGGCCAGAGAATCACCTGCACTCGAATTCTACCAAACGTGGCAAAGGAACGTTCGGGGGATCAACGTTCACCAGGCGCCGATCGCCAACAAAGCGACATTCAATCGCCCAAAAACCACTTATCAACGACGAGTCCCTGCGACTCCCGGCGACCCCCCCGCCGAATTCCATCGTACGAAAAAACAATTTTATCTCTCCTTCCCCCCCTGCACGTGTTGTACGTTCAACCCCTTGGTCGACCGTTCCCATGCAGCTTGTTCCTGTTCACCGCTATCTGGCTTAATTAAAACGCCGTTCCCGCTGCTCTTATTCGCCCGGGCAAGAACAATAGAGCCATATATTCTTTTAATAAAATCAACCTTTCGAGTCCTTTGGCGGAGGAGCCTCGTCCCGATAAAACGAGTTCCACATGAGCCAGGGTCTCGCACCCCTCTCTCTCTCTCTCTCTCTCTCTCTCTCTCTCTCTCTCTCTGCCTCTCTTTCTCTTTGCTCCTTTTCATAAGGAGCGGGGCCTTGCCGGGCGATATCGTAAGCCCCGTGTTTCGATACGATTCCCGAGCGGAGCTCGGGGCCCCAGGTCCACCATGTCGTTTTAATCTTGACTCGGCTTCAATATATGCGGCATGCATTATTCAAGCGACCGGTAACGACGAGCGTATATGGGTCCCGGTGTCCTGCCACGCCGTGCCGCGCCGCGTCGTCCAACTGTACCCGTTGTCGCGGTTTTTCGGACCAGTTCCACTCCGAGTGCAGTTTCCGAGTACTGTTTGCGAGCGATCGTTACCGAAGGAATCGCTTCGACGCAACGTGCTACGAGCGTTTCAATCATACTTGCCAGATCTCTTCGGCGAACTGCGAGACTGAGGAATCCGGAGAACAAACGAGACTAAGTTCCAAATTGATCCCTGTTCGACTTGGCTCGTCGTGATCCATCGAGGATCAATCGCGAAACAGAAGTTTCGATTCCTCGATTTTTATCACTGAAAGTGATTTCAGCGGCAACGCTGATGCAACGAAAATTAGAGATTGGTTGATTTGGATCAGGTGATTCGCGAGGGGGCGTCTCGAGTAGGAGTGGCGTTGTTTGGTACTGAACGATTTTGTATCGATTCAAATGTTTGCATATCAATAAAATTTTATGGCAAAAAGTCGTCTTCATTTCCTAGTCAGAACAGTTGCTTCTGGGCCTTTCAGTGAGACGAATAGTACTGGAGTCGTGCAGTTTTTTCATCTCTCTGTATCTTTAACGTCAGTTGCAAAGCAACGGGGCTCTGTCGGAAACTCAAGTTCAAGAGAAAAATTCAAGTCTCGCGATTCAGTTGCAAAATGAAGTTACAACATCGTAATTAATATTAGTGGCCCGTCGAGACGAGCTACCAGTTGCAAAGAGCCCCGGAACCAAAAGTATCTCAACTGGCTGGAAAGATGTTGGAAACCAGAGACTCGAGTCGCGTCTCTCCCTTTAAGAGCGAAAAAGGAAACGAGAAATATCCTCTCGTCCTCCTCTTGAACTCATCCCAGGCAAACAAGTCTCTCTTTGCTTGAAAAGAGAGAAAGAAAAAAAGAACGGATATCTGGTGAGATGACCAGGACAGTCGACGAACCGGTGGACCAATCCTTTTTCCAGTCCAGTCTTGGAAAACAATGGCGTTCTCCTCTCGTTCACAAGAGAGAGAGAGAGAGAGAGAGACATAATTTTCCAAGCGGGGAGTGAGCGCAGATAGATACTGAAATCTTTGATCTCAAATCGAGCAGCAACGGCCAAGAAACTGCGAGTCGGACTCGCGAACCAGTTAAGAACCACAACCCGTTCCGATAACAGAGTCACGACGTAGAAGGAGAATCAGTTCGTCAGTTTTCGGTTCGTGTTTGCTGCGTCGAGCAGATAAGGCGGGAGGGGGAGGAAGAGAATCGATTCGATCCGGCGGACGACGATAAGCGGGCGAAACGCAAACAGCGCGGAGCACAAACGGGCAAAAAGAATACACGGTTCGCCAATTACGTTCGGGGGATGACGAGTTCAGCGGGGAAGATTCGACGATTCCGCTGGCTGAAACGGCGAGAAGTTCTCACCTGCTGGTTCGTCGTGAAAGATATGAAGCGCGTAGCGAAAGAGGAGAGAGAGAGAGAGAGAGAGAGCCTGAGAGAAAATACACGCGGCTGTCCTGTAATTGGGCAATTTTAAATTATTCTGGTCTTCAGCTTCACTTCAGCTTCCAACAAATAGGGAGTTTCACCGAGGATGCCACTGATCATCTGGAAATATTGCGGGGACGTTCAGTTTGCATTTCGTTTAATTTCCATACATGTCAAAATTATGTCTTCGACGATGTTGACGTCGACGAAATTTAAAAGAAATTTTTATCCTCAACTGATTCGAAATCTTGATGCACAAAGTGGCAAGAGGAGGAAGGAAAATCGCGCAGCAAATTTCCAAGGAGAATTTTCGTTCAAAAAATTTCAATTTTCGAGATCCAGTTGAAATTTTTCTACGTCCTCGGAGACGTCTTCGTAATCTTGACAATCTCCAGAGGAACGAAAGTATCGTTCGCGTTGTGGAAAAACATCATCGGGAAGAACGAACTCGGAACTGCGAGGGAAGAAAGTTGGCGTTTCGAGAAACGAGATCGGGCGGACGATCTCGCGGTGCGATCCTGTTCCACGAAGTGATAACGGTCTAAAGCGGTCGGCAATTTTTCATCGTTATTGGTTCAATTATACTCCTCGTCGCAGCGTCGTTTCCACTCGGAGCGAGCGGCGTACGTATCGGCGCACGTACAAGAAGAAACGCTGGCTCTCGTCGAAAGAGGAGACACCTTAATTACGGTGCAGGCCGGGAGGATTCCGGGTTATCTTATCCGGGTCGAGTCGGTATCGGAGCCGATGTTCTCCTCGCCGACGTTATTAGCATAACACAAGACGGACCACGACTGAGCTGCGTGGGCGGCTCGAGGACCCTCGCAGGCGACTCGAGCGGAGAGAGAGCCTGGCAACGCTGGCTTAGGATCGGACCAGATACACACGCGTATATACCCTTTGCCGGCGTTTGCTTCTGACTCTGACTGGCCGCGACGATCGCTCGCTGCCACGATCGACTACGTCGGGAATTTCGACGCTGGGGGATTGTCCTCGGTAAGATCGTGGCCGATGCCTCGTACACGTTTCGGGGCTTAGGACGTCAAGGATTTCGAGCTGTGTTGTCCGAGGTACTCGAACGATTTCGAGGATCCTGTCGAGGTGGAGAAAAACGGGCAATTCTTCGGACGGGAAGATTTTGCGAACGAATTTGAATACTAAAAATGTTCGGTGTGGCACAGAACTACGTTTACATTTAAACTCGTCGAATAATAAAAGTCGATCTTTCCACTGTAAATTTTCGATCATAGATAGACGAGTGGTTTTAACCAAACAACATTTAAAAGATCATTATTTCCAAGGTATAGGATACAGGATATCGTTTAATGCAAAATAAGTCGGAGAAGAGTTTGAAAATTTGTCAAGTACACTTGAATTCGGCTTCGATCAAAATTTTTTACCGCATTGATCTCGTGTCGCAAGTCATAAAGTTCTCTATCTAAATGTCGTTTGATACTTTATAACAAACTGTCACTGATACTTCGGAATAAACAAACGCATCATTTTTTATTTCGCGCACAGTCCGAAAGTAATCAGTGAAATTCTTCGCTACCGACGAATCCACGACGAGGAGATATCTCAATCAACGTCGTTCGGTTCGAGGTCCAACGTTGCACCGGTGGAATCCGCCCCGAGGCGGATGGAAAGATGGAACTCCCGGAATGCGTTCCGGGGCTTAATTAAAGACTTAATCGGGGTAATTATCGTTATGCGTTTCCGCCGGCTCGATGGAATGCTTAAGAAACGAGCAGGAAACGGGCAAAAACAGGCGGCGAGAAAGGGAGGAAGGGAAATGCGGCACGTGGATCTCGGGACGAATTTTCGAGAGCGCGTCGCGATCGATCTCTCGTTCGGGAAAATAGTTCTCGGAAAGACGTTACCGGTATTACCGATAGATCTCAGGCTCAGCTCTGTGGTACGAAGAATAAAGCGGGAGAGTTTAACAAAGTATTCTTTTTTGCCGCCGCTGGGATTAAGTTTGATTCGGAAGGATTGAAAGTTGGAGATTTTTGTTTGGTACTTTTTGCGGATGGAAAACGGGAGGAGATTCTATTTCATCGCGAGAAGACAGTGAAGATTATTGAAATAAAATTTATGTCTGCCGCAGAGTGTGCAATAACAAAGATATTTAAGATGAATAGTGTTTTTTGGATTCAACAATGGTTGAGCATTGTCTGTGTGACAATCTGTATGTATGTCGAAAATGAGTAGTTTCATCGTTGCAGATTTTTTATTTTTCTTTGAATTTTCAATGAGCTGGAAGTTGAAATATTGTACAATCTTTGAGATTCCGAATGAAGATCCCAAAACTGTTTCCTACCAAGCAAGCACTGTTCTTCGCGGCAATAGAATGTTTCATCACCTGTCAGCAACTGTAATGTGAAATCAGTTCCAAGGACTCTCGACTTTTGTCAATTTTTACGTCCCATACCTCTGTGGAATCTAGTTGGAAAATTATTTTGCCGTGTTCTGATGCATCTCCAGAAACGCAATATAAAAATATCGACGAAACGCAACAGAATTAAATTTCCAAAACGTGGATATACGCCTCCGTCTCTGCAGTTCGACGAGAGATCGAAACGTACGCGTGAGAACGCGACGGCGAATCGTCAAAAGCGAAAAGAACCGAGTCTTCCACGGGGGTGGCTCCGGCGATCTCGTGAACTTCCATCGTAGAAACGATCTTCGTCCTCTCCTTTCTTTCAACCGCGTGACTTATACGAGCGGTTTGCGGTACCGTTCTGGTCCGCCATTGCATAGACGTTCCCCATATATTCGGCTGGTGCACGCCGATATTGCACCCTGTCTCGTCGCCCCCGGCACCCTCTTCACCCCTCTGTACGACGCCGCGCGTGCCTGGCTAGCGGCGGTTTCCTTCCTCTGTCCCAGCTTGACGACTTTCCATCCGCCGCTCCATTCTTTCAAATCTTCGACAGAATTCGCAGGAACTTTTTGGGGAACTACCGCGCGTATTTCGAGAACTGCCGTTTCCTCGCATCGGAACAGCTTCGTTGATTTATTGCTCTATCCCGTCGTTCGTTTCTTCGTTTCACCGTGGGATTCGTAGCATCGCGGGTTAACCCTCTGCAACGTCGCGTAGCTTCTCACAGATTTCAACAGAAAATTTTGTTTCGCCGAAATTCCGTTTCACGTCTCACGGTGAAGAACAAGAGCTGAATAGAAACTGATGGGAAATTGTCCGTATTTTAAACTGCTCTAATTTAGCAGAACAACGTCATACATGAATTTGTTTTTCTTTTCCTTCTTCAAAAATGTTTTTACATGCCGCGAGTGGAAAAATAAGGATTCATTTGTTCTTGAAAATTGTCAAAATTCAAATGTCTCCAGAAACAATTGAAATGTTTCCTTCTAACGATCTTGAAGATCAAAGCTCCCCCCTTAACAAAGATCCCTTAAAACTTTTACTCGCACGATTTTTTACTGTCATTTTATTGAACTTTGAGTATCATGCGACGAAATCTTGGATTTCATAAATTTCTGTCAACCCTAATGTTCAAAGTTCCACAAAAAAAAAAAAAAAGAAACTGCGGAACAAGATTCAGAGGGAGAGACCATGGTGGATTTAATCGGTGGAAAAAATTTTTCAACGTTTTTTTGGAAACGTTCCAGAATTTTTATGATACTCGACGAGGCAGAGTGAAAGGATAGAACGACGTAGTTTGGTCCAGTTTCCTTCTTTTTATATCACTGAATAAGAGAGGAGGAAGATCGTCGAAAAGGATAATGATTGCTTCATAGTGGCGGAAACCGCGGTTAGGTGGTACATAGGTGGCTTTGATCGATGAGCGGTTAGCTGCGAAGTGGAGGAAGATGGACAAGCTTCTATTTGAATAGCAACGGCTACGACGCAATAGCGCGGGGAATCGTGGTTTTCGACACTCGTGCTTTTTCTTTTTTTTTCTTTTTTCAATGGAAATCTCGAAAAATTGTTTTCGCGGGGTTCTGAATGGACCGCGAATTTTTATGCGCGTTCGCGGCGGAAATTTATGGCTGTGAAAGGGTGTAGGATGAAACGTAATGTACGGGACTATGTAAAATATAGGAGATGTGAAAGGTACATAAAGAATATAAACGGTATGCGATGTAAAGAAAAAAGATACACGAAACGTAAAAGTAAGTAAATAAAAGTACATTTCGGATATTTAGCGAGTGAAGCAAATATCTATTACATCTCCTCCATTACTCTACTTGCGAAATTTCCTTCTTGTCAAACTCTGATCAAATTGGATATTTAAATTTAACGTTGTTATCGTTGTTCTCGTTTGATTCTAGAATGTTTAAGTCGAAATTTCAACAACATCGCCACAGACTTTAGTAATCCAACGTGGAATGCTGCAATTGTCAATAAATCGACGATACTGTTTGAGGGTTAAAAGAATGGGGGAGAAAGAAAGAAAAAAAAAAAAAAGAAATTGTACACGCAGAGGGCTGTCGATGGGGACTCGATAGGCAGTCGGTTAACCAATGACCGTAGATCCGTAGAAAAAACACGGCTTGAAGTTGGAACGAACGGGTTAAACAGGGCGAATAAATAAACATGGAAAACACGTCGGAGGGTTCGAACGACGGCGTTCGCCAAGACACGAGGCCGCCGTCGATTGCATAATATCGGCGTCTCCAGAGTAAATAGAATGTCGGGCCAACGAACAGCATTGCCGGTTGTCTGTTGGCAGGGGCGGCAACCCTCGTCCGAGGCAACGACGCAAACCGCGAATTTATTTCGAACGCGCCGCGTCTCGCCGCTCTCGCCAGAAATCGATTCGCCCCTTCTGCGAGTTGTCCGCGATAATTCCGACAGCCTCGCGATAATCATCGACAACGTCCGCCGATTCATTTCGAGTAAGGACAGAGACCCGTAACAGAGACTCGGCAAGATCCGTCTGAAAAAGCGTAACTTCGTTCGAAGCAATTCCTCGTAAAATTCAGAGTACGAGGAATAATTTCGTCCGACGCGCAATGAAATTAACCTCCGTCGCGTTTTCTTCGTCTAAATCTCTGGATCAATTTCGAAACTCGATTTTCGAACAGGCTTTGCAAGTTTCCTCTCTGATTCGCAAGTTCCTTTCGGCAGGAATTTACGGCATTGTTACAACTCTTGCAAATGGTTTTGACAAATACAGCACACGCGGACGTTACGCCAGACCGTTTCATTCTCCGTTACGGGTGTCTCGGTTTTATGAACGGTTGCCAGGTGGAGATAACGTCGAAGGTTTCATCATCACGAACATCTATGAGGTTGGATAGTTAAAAGATGCGAGCCGTAGCTCTCCTCCGCGAGGTTGAGGTCGACGTTACGATGTAATACGGATGAAATTCTTCGCGACTTTTTAGTGGTCGTAAAGCATGGAGCGAGATAAGCGCTCGTTGTCGTGGTTCTACGACACCGCGAGACAGATATCGAGGAAACTGAGGGATGAGAATTCGAGGGTGATCCTCCGTGAAAATGCGAAATTCGACGGAGCCTTTGTCGAAAGAGCGCCGAGGGAACGGCGTGTACCTAGGTTTTGTCTCGGAGGAAAGACCGATTCCATCGTGGTAATCCAGTGTTTCGATAGTAGAGGGGAATTACGTTTTCTTCTTGCCGGGCCACTTTCGGTAATCGGTTTTGCATTAAGGACAAGGGTGGATCGACGATTTGCTGGAGGCTTCGCCGCTACGCGGTAATGAGAACGCGGCAAAATGGTAAAATCAATTTCGACTTAGGGGTCCGCCCGAATTTCCCCTTTATTTCTTGATGGCTGATCAAAGCGTCCTCCTTCGACCATGATATGCATGCAAATTCCGGGCTTCTTCCTTCTTGACTTACAGCGCACCTCAAACTCAATGTCCCGAACCTCGTCTTTCAGACGCGTTCCAGCAAATTGCCGAGCGCTTTCCAGTCGCCTTGCCTTGTCAAACTTTTCCCATCCCATGTTTTACTCTCGCAATATTTCAATTAATTTTCATCTCGTAACATGTATATCGTTGTATAATAATTTTCCAATTATGTTCGTAAAAATGTAAAGTCCAAAGATCTGCTGTCTAATTCTCACAATATATATCACGATATACTGTGATTGCACGTTGAAGTAGGAATTGACTGATCACGATACGACGTCTGACACGCTCACACTTATTCCACTTCCAGCGCGCCAACACTGTCCACTGTATTACTACCATATTTTCAGCAGTTTTTCATACAAGCAAGCATCGTGTCGAACGATCAAAGTGTATTTCGATAAAATATACAATAATTTAGAATTTGGAATTCAAATTAAAAATGTCGCCTGCTTTCATCAAATCGACCATTTCATCGAATTATAACGTGGCTCCTCGTTTTGAAGAGAAAAGTTGACAGAATTAAACGGTAAAATTAATTAGAAGAAAAAAGACAAGCAGAACAGTCCTTGAGCGAGCGACCTTGCGAGGAATCTCGAGGAAGAAGTCGGCAAGTGACAGACAGATAAACCAGCTGGAAAGAAGAAGAGGCAGAGCGAAGGGATTGGAACGAGAGCGAGCACGCGCCCGCTCGTTTCAAAGCGATTCATTTAATAACCATTTAACCGATAACAGGGTGGAAGCAGCGGGCGAACAGAGTGATAAATATAACAGCGGCTGGATGGAGTTCCCTTCGTCTGAAGTTGGACGCGGATATATACGAGCATAAAACGTTAAACATCGTGGGGTGGCTTTTCAACCCCTTCTCTCTCTCTCTCTCTCTCTCTCTCTCTCTTTGGATACGATCTCCCCGCCTCTGGTTTTTATTGTTGCACGTTCGTTCAATCTTGGGGTGGTGGAACGCGTGTCTCCTTTGAAACCCAGTGCCCCGAATCCTTCATTCACCGGACACTCTGACCAGCCAACCTTTTTATTTATCAAAAAGATACGGAGATTAAGAAGAGAAAAGTAAGAATACTAGTACAATATGAAATTTGTATCGGAGAGACTAAAACAAAGACTCTCTTTTATGTGAATCCTTTCGAATATCTTGCTATTAAAAATATTTAAAAATTACCTAGGCGATAATTGTTTAGCTACTAGCAGACGTTCTGTTTTAATAACACAATATTTAATATATAATAATATAATAATAACTGTACTCTCTCTCTAAAATTCTACTGTACAAGAAAAATCATTCAAACATCGTTGCAAACCTATTTCAGCGTCAAGGCTATGCTAGATTCAAAAAAAAAGGAATCAGTTCCAATTCACATGCATTGAAATTTACAAACAGAAACAACAACCGTCTCCCTTTCCTTTCCTTTTTTGTTCATTTAATTTCTCTCCTCTGATCGAATACGGATCGACCCAGCGTCGCGCCGCGGCAGGAACCCACCGCGAAACCGCGAATTACCATTTTCCTTGCTCGACGATGGACCGCGCCATCAAGTCGTCGGCATATGCGTGCAATCACGAATTGCGCAGCGATGCGTGCACTTCCGCATGCACGCATCCCGGCGCACGCAGGCGCGCTCCAACGGCCGAATCGTCAATCGATAACATTATCGAGCCGCCGCGATTCCTGGCGGCTGCGGCCGTGCCCGCGATTGACGAGAGGGAATCCGGTGTCGAATAATTGTTTTATTCTTATTCGTAATTCGAGCGTCATTGTCGGTGTCGTAATTGTTGCTCGGCCTCGATCCATTATTTCCGCGTACCGGCGGAGGGAAATCGAAACAGGGGGTTGTTCGTTGCCGATCCATCGATGTACAATGCGAAGAATAATTGCCGGATTCGGGGAGGCAAACGAGACTCGTACTATGATAATAACGAGTTGTGAGATTTGTTAGTAGCGTTAGAATTTTAGTTAGCAGTAGAATTTTCGTGATTAGGATTAGAACGCCGTATTTGTAAATTGAGGGATGATAACTCGAACCAACAAGAGACCCTCAAACTGCTGTATCATTGAGCCGTGGCTCACCAACGCCACTTTCGATTAATAATATGTCATTTTATTAAAAAGCTAAAACACTTTTTAATTTTTCAACTAAAATTGGAGAACTTTGAAGGTTCTAAGAAATCTAATTTGAATGATACTCCAATGTAGCTATTACATTGACAATTATCTGCGATTAAGAGTAAATAAACATTGCTCCCTTGCAAGGGAGCACTGAACTCACTCAAATTTTCGAGTTCAGGGCTTCCTTTGAAAACCCGGCGACTAAGATTCCTTTCGAGTAATCCCTCATACGCAACTGCGGTTGACAATGGAACCCTTTGACAGGAGGAAAGATTTACATTTTAGCGCGATACTAAGCGCGAAAGGTCCGTATTCCCTGAAAATTAATATTTACTCGTAACTTTCGTCCATCGTCGAGCACCGTAAACCACCGACACCGGCGGGAATCAGAACTCGTGTTATGGTGTATAAAAAAAAAGAAGAAAGAAAGCTGGAAAGTTTCGCGTTTGCCGAGGGGTTAAACGTATTTCCACGTGCCCGTATTACGTTCATAACGAGGCCTTTTTTCCATCCTCGCGGAGAAGAGTCGTGGGAACCGGGAGCAATGCTAGGGGATGGAGCCGTCATCACGTAGCCTCCGACGTGGATTAATGTTTCGACGGTGTAACCTTCCCGAATGTTTCCTCCTTTTCTATGGAGATTCCCCGGCGAACACGAAAGAGTAACGAGATCTCCGAGAGATTTTTTCCTCGATCGTGTCTACCACGCGGCTGAAAGAAACTGATTCGCCATCCGAGTTTGTTGCAAAAACCGTTTATTTTAGTTTTCATGTCCGTCGAGACTGTATCGAACCAGACTCGTGTCAACTCAATCGAAACTTGCCGAATAACGATAAACGTTTCTCAATTTCACTATTTTACTTTGAAACTTACTGATACTCTCGACAAAATTGACTCGCGACCCCCGACACAAAATTTGTACCCAAACTGATGAAACGTCCCGAGGAAACAGCATCTGCTTCGACGAGTCTGAGAAATAGCCAACCATCGACTGGTGTTTGTTAATCGCCGACAGTTCCACGTGGGGGTGAAAAACCGAGCGTCGCACATATCGCGACCAATCTTTTCACCGCTGCTTCTCGCCGACCCTCGTTCTCTATTTTTTTCTTCTTGCTTCCCTTAACCTCTTGGTTGCTGTCTAACCGCGTATCCCAAGTAAATTCCCCGTTATGATTAATAACACTTTCCCCTCCAAAAAAAGAGGAACAGTCAGCCGTGCGACACGCTCGCCACGCGGGCGTTTCCTCTCGTCCCTGTCAGTTCTACTAGTTGGCAGATTTTGCGCCCCAGTGACTATCGCCCGCTCCTTTTTTCCTGCTTACGTCGCGGCGATCCCTCGTTTGACGCGCCGCGGGCCTCCCAGCTTCGAATTGTCTCTCTCGCGAAAGAGGGTTTATCGAGCGGATGTAGAGAGAGGTTAAGCTTCCAGCACGAAGCATCGAGTTTTCGGAGCTTTCGTGCTTCCCGCTGTTGAACGGTGGAATTATAGCTATTCCCTCTGTTTCCTTTTCTTTTTTCTTTTTTTTCTTTTTTTCGAAGACTGTAATTTATAGACCGTGTTCAACGTGATTAATAGAACGCAACGTTACACTTTTATTTCTTCCTGTTTCTTCTGCCAAGTATTGCGATAAACGCTCTACTTTGGATATTACAGACATCTTTTCCACGTGTCCAAACGATAGATCAAAAAGTATCGTATCTTTTTTCAATTTTAAAGATAAATTTAAAAATATGTACAGGGGGACGGAAGCATCGAGCATCAGTGACACCCTGGTCTCGCCCGTCACTGATTCGACAAGGGCGTGTTCCAACGTTTCACGACGTCAAAGAGAGCGAGGAGGGAGAATTCTGCATATTTTGGGGGGAGGGATGGGTGGTTCGAGAGGAGGCGGAATGCCGGCAAGACGCGTAAGCCTTTGATTTCTCTAATCTAATGGGAAATCTGGCCGGAGGGCCCGTGCGTTTACACGTGACGGCAAACGAGGGTCCTCAAATTAAGCGCGGCTTCGAATCGCCTTAATCTCGATACCTCGGATGATGCTGGAATTAACGCGACAATCGAGTAACTCGTAAGACTCCGCGGCTGCGGATCTATCCTGTTACGTAGATCTGACAATTTCTAGAACAAACCTTGACTTTTTTTAATAAGAAGGGTCAAACTCGTTCACCGATCTCGATCGCGATGCAGATTTATCGACCTAAATGAGAACACTGAGAAAAAGACGAACGTATCCGGCATTGATTCTTGTGAGATATTAATGACAGAACAGTCAAATTTCTTTTTCCTTCGTAGTTAATATTGATTTTTCTTGTTAACAAACGATACTCGAATTCAGTTTTTCGCAATTCTTTCAATCAAGTTAAGATCAATTTAACTTGTAACGTCAAATTCTACTTTTTTTTACTGTCAGAGTCGCGAAGAGACGTCCCAAAGATTCGTTCAATGTTTCTTCATCGTCGTATCGTCTGTCGAATTTAAAAAATTTGGCGTGACAAGTTATTTGCTTGCTCCTTAACAAACATATTGTAGAAATTCGACGGAGAAATTCTGTTTCTCTGTAGCTCGCTGTTTTAGAAATAATTCGGAACAAGTCCAAATACACATTTGACAATGTCTGCAAATGATCCCTTCGGAGAGGCGACGTAACAGAAATTATCGGAATATCCTCTGTCAACCACGATGTCACGGCGCGTCTCACGGCGCGGCAGTGTGCGTTGTTTCATTTTTTCGGTGAAATCAGACGTCCGGATCGTCGAGATTCGTGACAGGACCGGCACGTCGATCGTCCGGGATAATGGGTCGCTTTGATTGGCAGTCGACGCGCTAAAAGCGCGCAAGAAACGTCGAACTGGATGGGACAATGGCCGAGGAGGCGCGGTAAGACGTATAATTAGACACGAGGAGTCACGGCCGGGTTCGGTTAATCACACGAAAACGCGTGACTGGCCTTTGTCCAGTTGTGGAATGACGCGTGCGGCACGCTGGTCACTAATTAACCATGTCGAGCATGTTGCATCATCGATACCTCTCTCTCTCTCTCTCTCTGTCTCTCTCTCGATGTCTTTTGGCGCGACAAACCGCCTGTTGTGCGAACGGAGCGAATCGTTTGCAAGATTCGACGAAAACGAAAAAAAAGAGACAGAGAGAGAGAGAGAGAGAGAGAGAGAGGGAGGGAGAGAGAGAAGAAAAGATGACAGCGTAAAAATGATTGGGCAGAATAAACCTCCGAGATAAAAATTCGACGGGCGATCTACAGAATGAAAGAGCGAAAAATCCGCTCTCTCACTTTGCGAGCCTCTTCGCGCAATATTTGATCAATAGAGCGACGCCGCGTTTTCTTACTCGCCGTGGAAAAACAAGCCGAACGCGAACCGGCGAAAGATTGATTGATTCCAGCACGCACAAAAGGGTAAATACATCCTATTTCCATGAGATCGTTCCGTGTTTTTCGTCGTTCGCTCCTCCGTCGGAGGCTCGTCCGATGTAAAATACATGATGTACCAAACCGTCGAACCGGAACAAGAAAAGTGGAAAAAGAAGAGAGAGGGGGGGGGGGGGGGGGGGGGGGGGGGGGGGGGGGGGGGGGGGGGGGGGGGGGGGGGGGGGGGGGGAGAGGGAGAGGAAAAAAGAAAGGAAAGCGACGTGGAGGATGAAAGGAACAGGGGTTGGGTGGAGGAAGATTTAAAACACTCGACGAGACCGCGAGCGATTCAGCCGAGAGAATAATTACAACGTCATTCGTCTTTTGCCCTCGCGATAAAAGTCTCGTCGATAACGTATCAATGAAGAAGTCTCGTTTTCTGTCCTTCTCCCTTTCTCTCTCTCTCTTCTTCTTCTTCGTCTCGCGAATTTTCCTCGTGAATGTCTGCCTTAAGTTTCACCGGTTTGATCGATATACCTACCGCGCGTTTCCGTTCGTTCGTTCGTTCGTTCGTTCGTAATAGGAGGAAATAGAGAGTTTATGGAACAAGGTTGATATATCCAATTTCCTTGCGACAACTATTTGATATTCAACTTCTGGTCGCTGTACAAAACCGCTCGGCTCTGCTGAAATAGCGGGCCGGAAATGGGTGAAGACGGGCGAGACAGGGGCGAACGGAAGCGACCGTAAGAGGGAACTAAAACATTCAACCACCTTGTATTTCTTCCACGAAAGAATAATTACAAGGGTATTCTTCGCCGGTCTTCGAGATAGGGATCTTCATCGAGGAGCTACGTTAGGAAGCAGACGAAGGAGGACGTCCTCCTCCCTTTCACGTTCTTCCGAGGTCGTTCAACCTCGGTGATTTTTTTTTTATCTAGAAAGATGGAAAAAAAGTGTATCGACCCGAGAGACGTATGGCGTGCCATAATGGTACGACAACGAGGGGTCACGCATTAATACACGTGTTCCATCTTCATGCGTCAACTTTTTGGTGTCCAATTTTTCTCGTGTATCACCGCGCGTAATAAATAAATAAATAAACAGCGGGAAATGGATAATATCATTAGGTTCTTTCGTTTTTAACAAATTTTGATTGCGCGAAATTCCGAAGCGTATGAAATTCCTCAACGACTAAATATATCCCTCTCGACATTTAGCGGAATATACGAGTCATCAGGAATCGAAAATTTCACACGTACCAATCTGTTGTTTCGATTATCTTTCACGAACACGCGCAACGATCTTTCAATTAATAAATTTATGAATGCATCGCTGCGCGTGCATCAATTAAATTCCATATATAATAAGTCTGTCGCACACTTTTTTCGCATATTGCTTTCGTTGCTTCGAAACGTAACAGACCACTGAAGTTGTTCAGGCGAACGGGGATAATGGAAGAAACGTTAACGTTAATAAATTTGTGCGCGTTGTATCTTGAGAATTCGATATCTCGGTTTAATTATTCTTGATTTTAACGAGAGCAGGGCGGAGGGAGCGGTTTTAACGAGCGGATTTGCCGGAGAAAGTTAACAATGTGGATAATTATCGTGGTATTTTCCAGCCGAATTTTCCATTCGATTATCCGGACGGCGGGGTGTCTCTCGCGGAAAATCCCGGCTCGTCGCAACTTCGCCACCCTCTAACGAAAATAGAGACGGAGAGCCGAACGTGCGCTGGCTCGCGTTTCACCCCGCGACGGTTTACGTAACGTTTTGATGAGTGGAATAGCTGGCAAAGTTAACAATGAGAATATTTGTTGCGCAACTTCACCCGGCGGCCCTCAAACATCGTTCAGCTTAGGAGCGTGAACTTTGCGGGTCTCGCGCGCGAGGCAAGTTCAAATCCATTTTCCGAGATCCAAATTTCATTTCCAGGCCCCGCTCCGCCCACGCTTCGATGATTGCGCGATCAACGCGCCACGGCAGCCCGTATCGCGCCGCTTTTTCTCCTTGAATTTCATCTTCGTCGCTCGTAATTCAAAAACACGTACGCGGGGATTACGAGAGTATTGGAACGCTGTAGCGAACTTTTATATCCCTGCGTTCTGCGCGTTGTATCCCGTACATTTCCCGTTTGACGTACAGACACACAGCGCGAGTCTCTCTGGAAGCCGATCGACTCCGTTCTTTTTCAATTTCTGAGTCTTACCAAGTGCAAATTGATGTTTAATTTTCGAGTAAATTCATTCGTCTTGATTACATTGACGATATTCTGCAATTTCTATTATATCGTCAGACTGGTTTCAAATTTTTCAATAGAACTGTCTATTATTGTGTCGCTAATGAAATTTAAAAAATAAAATCGACTTTGAACATTTTTTCTCAGCTTGTAGCACAAGTGTCCAAACTCATTCACCGTAAAAGAATATAAAATCAAGTGTCCCGATCTTCGATGTTGTACGATGGAATCAAGCCAAGTTAAAAGAAAAAAGTACTACTTCAACCCTGATGATACTCACACCGGGGTTACGTAAAGATCCAGCTCGCTCTCGAGGAAATCAAGCTGCCCGTCTGGCCTTCCGTTCCACGTCGCTCATTAGAATCCACGAGGGCAACAGGGAGGAGGGCCGGATCCGCGTGGAGTCTGATCGTAGCCGCGTTATCAATCAACCTTATCGATAAAGGTCTACGACCCCTGCAGTTTCGTACACGAGACGCGTCTCACGACGTTGTCGTCGTCTCGCGATCGCCGATAAGCGCGTCGCGACGCGACGCGACGCCGTGACTCGCGGCAAACGACGAACACCAGAGGGGTTCCAGAGGGTTCCGCCTCGCCCGTGAACCGAGTTAATCCAGCGTTAATGCGCCGGGAAATTGGTAACGTTGCTCCTCGTCGCTGTGGTTCACAAACCAGCTACTTTCCTTTCCTTTCTCCTTTTTTCTTTTTCAGTAGATGAGGCTATGCATCATAAAAAAAAAAAAAGGAGACATAACAAGGGACGAGGACGTCGAAGGGTGGCGAACGATTAATTTTGGAAATGGAGGAACGCTGGCAATGATGGCGATGGTGCAATTGTTCTTTGGCTCCAGAGCGTTTTAGCTGATCTCTTTTCTTTTTTTTTTAATTTAAGAAAGAAAGGAGTAAACAGGTTTCTGAGAAGGTTCCTTTGGGCGCGTTGCTCGGTAATCGGCTTAAATTCTCGTTCGATTTTTAAATCCTGATGCTGTTCCTCGAAACGCGGACGTTCGTTGCGTGCATTTGTGAAAGATAAATGAAGCAACGTAGACGTTCACTACAGATTCAGATTACAACTCTCGTTGAATGTCAAAGTTTATAAAGTTTGGATACCGCTAATTTCTACGAACTGGTTGTCAGATATATTCTCATAACAGCGCAGACGAAATTTGAAAAAATACCCAGACGATACGTCCGCAAAGTATGTCCTCAACTTCCCAAATACTCAGCCAGCCCTCCCCCCGCCCCTGACCGTGTATCACTACGATCGGGAAATAAACCGCAGTTTCGAAATTGAATACACCATCGCCCGGGATTAATCGTTCAAATTTATCCAGCAGAATTTTATCCGCGCGAATTCCAATTTCTCGATTTAAATTTAGCAATGTAGAACAGAAATATTCCAATTATCCGGGCGCCGGCGCGGATTCCACCGAAACACGCTTTTCAACCTTGTCCACCAATTCCCCCCCCCCTCGAACCGTCCAACGCTCGACGCAATTTGCCGAATCGACGCAGCCAAATTCCAAAGACCATCTCGTTCCCTCCCGCCCGGTTCTGGAACATCTTGCCTGTCGAGGCAGCTACTCCGGGTCCGAGCGATTCGCGGGCGAATCGAGCACAGTCGTCGGGGTTGGATTAGCGCGAAGGGTGAGAAGGCGGGACGTGGCCACTCCAGGCATGATTCCGGAGGCGTGAAATCGGCATGGCAGAGCTCGTAGCCGGGCGCAAGCGATGCATGGTGACGCGCGTGCGGAATCCTCGCCCGAGGAACGCGCCGCTGCCCCTTCGAATTAGAAATCGGAGGGCAGACGCGCGTGAAAACGGTCGAATCCGCGGCTAACGATCCTCGCCGCAGCCGCCGCGGCTCGCTTCGATCGTTTCGATTCGTTCCCAGCCACCGGCGGGTTTCTACACTTTATCGATGTGCGATATTATGTACGTCACCTGTTTCTCTGCACGCAGTCGAATTTTATGTTGCGAAAATCGCTTCGGATACATATGCACGCGCTGAAACTTAAACCAACAGTCAGCGAATATGATTGTTACGCGTGAAATTCTAAACCGTGTACCTTCGAAACTATGTTCGAAAGGAAAATAGTTTAGAATTTCACCTGTAACGACTATCTTCGCCGTTAATTGCAACGGCGTAATTCTAGACTTGGCGAACGAAATTTAACATTTAAGTATTAAATCGGAGAAACGCTCGATACGCCAGCTTTCGCTCGAATTTCCTTTCCCGAAAATTTCCAGAAGTCGCGTACGATGTACGCAGCATATTTAATAATAGCACGTCTTCGCGGCTGTAGATATACGTATCTGTATAATATCTTTCGACAAGCACGAGCTTATTAAGATATAAAGTTAAATTGCACAGAAATAACGCAAAGTATCACGATACTGTTTAATAACAACGGTAGTAAAAAGACAAGACTTTTAATATCACGAAATATACGCATACGTAAGCTGAATTTTCCCCCCGGAGGAGCAAAAGGGATTGAAGAAAAGAATGCGGAGCGCAAGTATTACGGTATCGTGGATGCTTCGGTAGAAATTGGTTCTTCTTTTTGAAACTTGCAGCACGATATCCCCCTTTTCCCCCCCTATATATCTCTCTCTCTTCCTCCCTAACCTTCGTTTCTTGGCTCGTTTCGCGGTATCGGGAGTAGAACTCGAGGAAATTTATAGAATTTTTGAGGTTAAGACGCTTTCTGCCTGAGATATCGCCGGGGTTAGGTCAGAGATCCTCGCGATCCTCGCGATCCTCTCTACCTCTAGGCGGTGAGACCCACTTTTCTCTCTTTGTATCTAAAATAGTCTACACGTTGCCGCAAACGTGTGTACGTTGCACGTGGCGATAAATCCTCGCGATTCGTACACGTTCGGCCTCGCTCGGTGAATCGCTCGAAAATCGTCGGGCGGTAAATTACTCGAGCGATTGGTGGCCGTCTCTCGCTCCGAGAACTGAGGAGTCGTTCCAGCGGAACGAAAAGAAAACGAGACGAGACGAGACGAGACCGAGGCGAGACTCCAGACGAAACGGAAGCCGCGGCGATCGACTCCGCAGGTGAATTCGTAGGTGACGTCCCCGGGGGTGTGTGCCAGGGTACAAAGGGCGGGCCGGTGGCAAAAACTGTGAAGCGCTCTGTAGAATTTTCAATAAGGCGGGGTCGGAAGAAGAAGATTAATGCAACGCCGTCGGGGGACCTTAGGAGACGACAGCGACATGACTGTCAAAAGAACATCCCCAGAGGCGAGGTCCATTCGCTCCTGCGAGTCCGCAATCCCCGTTCCTGGAACCGTCTTCCACGCCATCTTCCTCCTCTTCTCTCTACCCCCTCGCCTTTTTCTACTTGCTCCTCTATTTCTTCTCGTCCCTGCTTCTCTCGCCAGACCTGCTCTTTACTCTTGCTCTTCTCTCTGGTCCCCTCGTTAACCCCTTCCTCTCCGGACCAAGAGCCTTCTCCTCCTCGATCTTACAAGTTCTCTCGCTCCCCCTGTCCTTTCCATTGCTCTTGCCAAGCATTGTTTTGCTTACACTCTGTCCCTTCCCCGTCGAGGGATGAAAGTTTCGTGACTCGGGAAACTGCGTACGCGCGCACGTGTGGCTGCGGCTATGTTCGACGTTCAACGGATTTGTTATATTTTTTTTTCAGGTTCAGGAGAAGAGACAAAGGATTAAAACAGACTTGCTTCGAGAGGAAAAGTCATCTGCCTCGCAGAGAGTGAGACGTCTGGAAAGTTGGCGTCCCGTGGATTACCCAGGACGGAACTCTCTTGAAACGACAGATTATCTCACATGGAAGATGAACAGTTTGGAAGTGGTCTTGTAAATCTTCATCGGGACAATTTGCCTTTCTTCCTAATATTTTTCTAATTAATCCTTGCTCGTCTTCTTCAACACCCTCGTACTTTTCCCTACGACTTTTTTCATCCTCTCTTCGTCCGAAATGTCCCAATAGGGTTGGAAAGATCCAAATAAATTATACTTTTCTTTCTACTGTTTTCTTAACAATTTTGAGCGTTCTGTGGATCCTTTCAATTCTATTAAACATTCGCTTCTTTTTCATACGACGCAACGCAACATGGAATACAGAATTTAAAAATATCCCAGAAGTATAATTTTCCTCTGCTCCCCGTCTTAGAAACATCACAACAAATTCGATCTGACAATCTTCCTTCCTTCCTCCTCGCGATTCCTCTCAATTCTAATATCCTCCCAATTAGCTCCTGCTTATCTCTAGTAGCTTCTACTCTCCAACCTCTCGATACTTATCTCTTTCTTCATCTCCCCAAGCACCGCCTTTCCCCCGTTAAACATTCACTCCTCTTTCACTTCTTCACCCATCTCCTTTCTCTCCCGCCGAAGAATCTTCTTTCTCTCATCCCCTATTACCAAGAGTCTACTTCTCTTCCCTCGACCATCGTCTTTACTCTCTCTCTCTCTCTCTCTCCCCTCTCCTTTCCATTTTCTCTTTGTCCCAGCGTCTGGGGCTCGCGCCCTGCCCCAGAAGAAGCACGCACACGCGCGTGCAGGTGCACGCCACGAAGCAGCGAAGCGAGACGATTCGCCAGAGAGGGAGAAAAACTCTTGGCGAGGTCCGGCCCGTTGGGGGGGCTTTGACTGTGTACCGGCGACGCGGCGCGACGCGACGGGGACGATGGTTCAAAGCGATCGCGGCAACTGCAGTCCCTAACCTCGGGGACGAACCTCGCTGGCCCCGAGACAAACCGCAATGCCTGCACGCCGTTCGATCAATCACACGCGTCGACGGATGCACGGCGGTCGCCGTGATGCACGCTGGCCCTCGAATCGAACACGCCGCTCGTCTCCCGTTTAACCCTCCGCCTCGTTAAGGGGTGAAAGTTTCGCGTGGACGTGTTCGATTCGCGCAGCGTTGCGTTGTCTGATGCAAGTTTGGAAACATTACGCGTCCCATGGAAATCAAGGATTCGATTGTTCCAGAAATTTCGTCGCGACTGACTGATCGACAATAATTTTCCTTTCCAATCTGCTCGATTGTTGTAATATTAATGGTTGCCTCGTTGAAGAAGAAGAAAGAAAAAAACTGCACGACTTGTACCCTGGTACGATTCGTCTCACTGAAACGCCCAGAAACAACTGTTCCGACTAGAAAATGAAGACGACTTTTTTATAAAATTTTATTGATATGCAAACATTTGAACCGATACAAAATAAATACCAGATACAACGCCACTCCTACTCGAGGTCTACCCCACGCCCCCTCGCGAGTCACGTGACCCAAATCAACCAATCGCTAATTTTCGTTGCATCAGCGTTGCACCTGTAGGCTCGATTTTCTGGGTTACCCGCGCTCAAATCACTTTCAATGATAAAAAGTAAAATTCGAAGCCAGCGTATATCTTTGGATTCTTGGTCAAATACATTCTGCGCCATTAGTGTCGAAACATTCATTTGGTACAAATATTCACGTCCGATACAAGTTGAATGGATTTCGCTGTTTTCCAAGTTATCTCGGCGTTGCGAAATAGTAAATAACATAAAATTTGGCTCGGAGTTTGCCGATAAATGTAACGAGCAAGTGTCCTAATACTTACGGGTGCGAATGCACTGGTAATGTACATCCGCTTTCGTATAACGACCCAATTCATTATTGATCCACATGGTCGAAAATCGTATGTACCGTGAGATGAGATAACATGTAATACGCAACATCGAATAAATTTGCGATACAGTAACAGAATAATAGAATATTTCGACACAAGTGTAATTCGAAACGTAATAATACATGGAAACTGATGCAACGATCCAGCGTAAATTGAAATAGTTTATATTTTATTATATACAACAAACGCGAACGCGCCGTCTAAAGTTTCAAACGGGAATAAAAATTAATTTTTTTTAATCACCTGTCGGGTTCGCCTCACTTTTTTTTCTTTTTTGTTGTTAGTAAATGTTTCTGGTTCCCTGTGGAGCAATACGCGTCGCGGCCGCGGTTTTTTTTTCTTTCTTTTTCTCTTTTTCGAACCCCGTTCCACGTGTCTGATTATATACTGCTCAAACGTGACAATAAAACGATCGCGTTGGAAACACCGGCAGAAATCCAATTTTTTTTACGGCCGTAATTAGACTGTGGATGCTTGCGCATTAATGGGAAATCTAAAGCTGCAAAAAACGCGCGCAATGCGCGAAAGCACGCGAAATGTTCCAAGCAGAGCGTTAAATCGTTACATTCTATTCTCATATTCTCCATATTTTTCGTTCTGTTTCGGGGAAATTGAGAATTGACACGATCTGTGCATAATCGAACGATTCTGCAAAGTGTTTTACCGTAGCTTTCAGGTTGTTATTGCTGTGGTGCGAAGCAATAACAAAAGTATTGGAACAAGATTGAAAATACGGTTCGAAATTCCTCGGGAAATCGCGAGGAAAGGGCGAATCTTCATGATGGTTCGTTCGCGGAGGGATGTACACATTTTTTCAAGTCTCTGACAAAGGGTTAAGTAGACCAACTAATCGATTAACCAGGTCGATGGACCTCGATGGCGATGGTAAGTCTCCCGCGAGGAGCGTTCGAGTGAATATTTTAATGCACACGTAGTAAATGGAGTCACGCGGGCCAATCAGCCTCCTTCGAGGAATGTTTTAATTTTTAATGGGCTTGCCTGTAAGTTTAAAAAAGTTGTTTATCGACTGCCCTCGCGCCCCGATTAATTATTCAATCGATTCCTGGCCGCGGACATTCAATTATTCCAGCAACATTCGAAAACTTCCAAACCTCCTAGATCTTTATTTAACCTCGCGAAGAGGGAAGAAGAGGGAAGGGAGAGAAAAATGTGAACAACCGTTCCTCTACTCTCGTTTTCTACGAATTCTAAGATTTGGCGATAATCGTTTAATCGATCGCTTAACTTTCAATGAAAGATTCTTAAAACTGTGTAATTTCCCGTCTGAAAAAATAATAATAGTACAACGCTCGCTGCTTGGCCTCATTTTGAAGCGTGATGCCTCCGTTTTCGCAATCGACAGCCTCGACGTCTGTATATCATGCAGCGGGCGCGAAAGTGAACGTATAATACTTCTTCTTCTTCTCGAGAAAAGAAAAAAAAAAGAAAAATCGCACGTCGAAATTTACGGGGCAATCCAATCTTTAAATTCATGGCGAATTTTGACGTGAAAAAAATTTTGCAACACTCGCAGAGAACACAGAGTTTGAATTTGCAAATTTTTCACAAGAGAAGAAGCACATTCGCCCGATGTACAGGCATCTCGGGAGGCTTCTCGCGGTTTAAAATGAGCGTAGACAGAACGTTTGCGCGCGATTTTTCATCGTCTTGATTCAATGTATACTACGGCCAGCGTGTGAACTTGGTTAAATCGAATCGAATCTCGTTAAATGGCGCAAGATTATCGAAGGATACCCGAGCGGAAGACACAACGACGAAACCTCTCGGGGAATATTCTTTGCTCGTCGCAATTAAAAAATAAAATTCGATAGCGCAAATGAATCGAAAGGAACTAGAAATGAAATGTTGCGTTAAGGCGGAGTTGGCCCTTGACGGTTTAAAAAAAGCCCTTCGACGCCCGCAGTTCCCTCTAAAGTCACCCCTTCGACCGTGCCGCCAATCAATTAATCGCTCCGGCGAGTTCTTGGCGCGTGCAAGGAGAAAAAAAAACTGCGCAAAGGGTGAAGTCTGCCAAGAAAAAACGAGGAAATAATAAGAAAGCAGGGGTAGAAAGAAACGCGTTCGGTGGGTGGCGAGGGACGGGCGGGAGGCGAGAGGGTCGATAAAGGAGATCGCCTGGAAAGTCGAGAGGCAAGACGTCGGAGGAAGTTTGCCCCCGACGTTGGTTATAAAGATAACCACGTAAGAATGAACGGCCGTAATCTCGAAACCATTGGGAAGGAGCCGTTGCCTCGTTGTGCACGGAAGACACGCGAGCCGTATTCGTGCTTGAAATTCCGCGTTAAGCGGCCTTCGACTTGGAAACGACGTGTCCGCACCACCACCTCGCGAACAAGCGCGCGCGCGCGCCACCGACTTCCGGCTTTCCACTCTGGTGAACGCTTTCGCAACTACGCGACGTCACCCGCAGGAATTATGGGACGCGTCTCGCCGACCGAACGGAAATATTTTAATATAGCCACACCGGGATGCGTTTTAATATACATGGGGCGAGCTGCTGGGCGTAGCCAGGGCTTCCTTGCTCCAGCGTCTGCCCGCTCTCTTGCCAGAAAGGGTTCGACGAAAAGAGATTTTTATGGGGGTTCCATCGGGGACAGTGCGGGGCTAGACCTCGCCGGATTTATCGCGTTAAAGCTAGAAAGGGAAATTGAGTTTCGCTTCTGTCGAAAAGTTCTAACCCTTTTGCGGACGGTAGTCTTTTCATTTCTTTTTTTTTTTTTTTCTCTCTCTCAAATGTCGCTGCTAGGTACGATGAACGTTATACTATAAGTATACCATAAAAATTGTGTACGCCGTTAATTAAACTGTTAAAAAAACATTTTCGTGAAACGATATCCCCAGTGCGATACGTAATAAAAAGTACTCTCGATCCTGCCGAGAATCAGAATCGAGAAAGTTTTTGCCAGCAAAAGGCTGAAAGTAAAGCAACTTCTAGCGATTGCTGGTTTCTATTTTGCGGTCGCCGTTCGAGAACTCGCACGGCAAGTTCAGCTGTGACCGATAATGCCGCGGTTCGATTTATGCAATCGGTTTCGAGTGGAAAGGGGGGAATAGAAGGAGGGTGGGGAAGTTCTTGATACGCGGAGTGTTGTTAAGGGAATACCGCCCGACGAGGGAAAAATTGAACGCGAGTTGGTCGGAGGTTGCGTCGTTTAATCTTAAAATTCCTCCTGGAAATTACCTCCGTCGGGTGACCATAAAGAGCAATTTTGCAGCGAGTGGAAACATGAAAGTGCATTATTGTAGCAGCTTCCAGCGTGGTAAAGAGAACCGGGGCTAGACTTCTTTGGGATATTATTCAACGTATAATGCGAAATACAGATTGTATCATTTATCAGGAATATCTCGAATACCTTCGTCGCTTTCGAGGATACAAAGAAATCGCCTGAGGGGAGAGCGAAAGGAAGAAAAAAACAAAAATTTTATCCGAGCGCTAGGCAGTTCAAGGTCGTTAGGTAAACGACATCGTGAACTCGGTACTAATTTAAAAAATTGTCCACGTGCCGTGAGGAGATAACTTTTTAACCCTTCCTGCCACGCTGGTAAAAAATCGAAACTTTTTAGGAAATATTCTCCTTTTCTTTGTAATTAAATACAACGCCTATCCGATGATATATCTGTCAATTGACCGCGCAATTTATATTTTCACAGATATCGTCAACGAAAAATTAGGATGATTAATAAAAAAGAATTTCTATCAGAGTCCCTTCACCGTGACATTTTGCGAAAAATCGCTCGCACTGATGAAAACGCATCGTTTCAAATCTGTGAAATCGCTACGAAAAAGTTGCGAACTGCTGATTTCGATCACTCCGGTAATTCTGCTGTTAAATTATTAACGAGATTTCGAAGCAGCCCACGGGCGATGAAGAAGAAGAACGAGGAACGAGAGAGAGAAAGAGAGAGAGAGTAGCACGATGCATCTTACCGGAGCTTGCGTTAAATCACCGGCGAGCAGACGGGTCTTGGAAAGCGGAGCGATTAATTCGTGTTTAATTTTTGATCCCGCGCGCTCATTAAATCAGTTCTCCTTTTCAACGCGCGTCGCGTGTTTTCCGATAATCGAACGAAACGGCGGGTAATTTACGCGCGACGCGTCCCGCCCGGACAAGTTATGTTATTTAATCCAATCGGTGTGTCAATTTGCACGTCAGGTTGGCTCGCCGTGAATTTCAAAGCAACCGCCGGAAGATGGTTGCGCGGCAACTTGTGCAGATATTCGGCCAGTGCCTCTTGTAAATATGTATCGGAGGAAAATAAAAGACGAAAGGATAAAAAATATTTGATGAAAAGAGAACGACGAGACGAGGGAGAAGAAAAAGTCGCCGCGAGGTCGAAGCGCGAGAACGAATCAGTTTTTCAGCGAATTATAAATCTCGCCGGCGAAAGAAAGGGGGGAAAAAAAAGCGATATTTCAACCCGGCGCGCGTAATTATTTTAATGCGAATATCACGACCGCAGCGTCGCTGAAAATAATTCAGCATCGACCATGGAATTATTTACGCGCGATTCACGCCGATGCTTGGTTTTTACGATCGCTTTTATTCGCATCGTTTCGTATAATTCGTTTGCCACGAATCCATGCCGCTTATTACTATTCCGCGTTGACTGGCCGTTTTACATCCACATTTTCTGCTCGTTGCAGCATCGCCGATTTGTTCTGCCGAAACGTTTATTCGCAGCGACGTTCCCAGCTGGAAAGCTTGCGTCGAACGACAGGTTTATCTCGAGCGATTTTTCGTTTGGCCCGTGCCCGGGCTTTTTAAATGTCGCGCCACCAAGTTGCGCGCTGCGAAAAACGGGGGAAAAAAGAAGGAAGGATCGATAACGAAACAGAATTCTACCTTGACGACCAGCGCGTTCGAAGTTTCTCGGACGATGGCACAGATGGTGCGTGCAGCTCGAACGGAGTTGTAGATCATCGCATGGATCGTGGATCCTTTCGGAGCGGGAAAATTAAACTTACGTTCGACCCTTCTGTAACATGGTTAATTCGTTTTGTGTCATACTAAAACTGTGTTAAGCGAAAAATAAAAGAAAATAAAAAATTTATTCCAAATACTTTTAATAATCGATGAATAACGTAATGGACCAAAAATTCGTGCTGTGTGAGGACCATCCAAGGTTGAATGTATATGAATTTACAATATAATAAAACGTATATTGCACATGTTTCATCATTAAAATTTACGCGTACATCATTTCTCTTCGTCTAGTGGTGGCGGACAGTAACACTGTCCCTCTTTCTCCGCAGCGTAACGAGCCGCGCATTCCCTCAGCAAAATCTTGAACGGATGCGGAACGACAATCTCAGAAGCCTCCAACAACTCCTCCGTCAATTTCTCATACTCCTCCTGACGTTTCAGCTCTTCCAAGTACATCTTCTCCTCTTCTTCAGCTTCTCTACGCTTCGCGTCTTCCGCCCGTTTCCACTGTTCCTCCAAATCCTTTCTGTAGCACAACATCCTCTCCTTCTTCTCCTTCTTCGCGTAGGCAGTCAACTTCGCCTCCGATTCTATCTGCTTCTCCAACGTCTCTTTCTCCAATCGACGTGCTTCCATCTCCTTCTTCTCGTTTTCGATCTTCATTCTCAACTGTTGCTCGCGACCTCGCAGAACGTCGTCCAGAATCTTCCTCCTGGCCGCTTTAAACCTCTGCACCGTTTGGTCGCGCTTGCTAGCGGCGTCCTGCAACGATTTTTCTATTAGCTTGTCCACTTCCGCGTTTCTCCTGGCTTCCTCTTTCCGCAGATCCTCTAAATATTCTATGTAAGCGAGCAACTCTTTACGAAGAGCGGCGCTGGACTCTTTGATGTCAGATCGTTCCTTCGCCAATTCCTCCGCGGCGATGGTCCCTCTCAGGCGGTCCATTTCCGCCTCGTGACGTGCCTGTTCCGCCAGCTTCCGCTTCGCCATCAGAATCTGCTCCTGCAGATCCTTCTTCAGCTCCTCCCGCTTCCGACGCTCCCTCTCGACGTTTTCCAGATCTTCCTGACGAAGTTTCTCCAACAGACGTTGCATATGCTCTCTGTCTTCCACGTGTATCTGCTTCTTCTGCTCCTCGAGAGCCAGTTTCCCCGCCACTTGGTTCGCCAGGATGGTGAGATTGGACTGTTCCGTGAGACAACGCCTTTTCGCCTCTTCCACGTCCCTCTGCTTCTTCGCTTCCACTTCTT